>VZRQ01000715.1:645510-710258 GCA_013397975.1 Machaerirhynchus nigripectus
AGCGGAGGGGCGGGATGGGTTCCCGGGGAGCCGCGTCCCGGCCGGCGGAGCCCGGCCCCTCCCGGGGTGTGAAAACCTCCACCCATCCGCAGACCCTTCCCCATTCGGCCCCACGCTGCCTGCACCGGGCTCTGTCCGGCCGGGAATCCTCGCGCGGTGCCGGTGCCGGAGGGAACACGCAGCCCCTGAGCCCCCCTGCCCGGGCTCGGCAGGTACCGACAGGCGACAGCACTGCGGGCAGTGGCCCCTCCGTGCCCCCCGGAAGCCAGTGGCCTAAGCCTTTTCCAGGAATACAGGAATGTTATTTCTGCATGTTTCGGTAGCCTGTCCTAAATGCAGATTTACGTTCTGCTTTCGGTACCCGCGGCGGACCCAGCACACCGTACAAGTAACTTTAACCCAGCTCGTGTTCGGCTCCTTTCTGTCAACTAGCGAATGCATACCCGTTCTCTTTCGTCTCGGTTAAAAGAAGTGATGAGCAAGTGTCTTTGCAATTCCCAGTGCCGTTAAGCCATCTTGGTGCTTCTGCATCCCCAATTTCATTTTTTCCTAATGAATACCAGTGTTTTCTAGGGTCTAGTATTAAAAATATACATAAGAAACAAATGTGTAAGCATCTTCTTTATAAGGGTCTAGACTTTTAGGTATAAAAATTGAAGAATTTTAAATATATATATGTGTTTCTGATGTAGGTTCCACACATTTAAGAGGATTTTACCATGAATCTCAGCTATTTGACACGCTGCATACCACCTCTTCCTTGATCAGTGAGGCAGGGTCATTCAATGTCAATTAATGGTGTCAGTAGCACAGTAAGAGATGAACTAATCAATGAAAAAAAAAGGCCAATTGTTAGAAAACACTAACTAGGGAACAAGGACAGGCTCTGAAACTGAGGCTAATGAAGAACAGTTTAGTAAGAAAACATGTTTTTACTGGCATAGGGATGATGTCAATGAAAATGTTGCAGTAGAGGTGAATCACAAAATGCAGATGAGTAATCAGAAGAGAAGTGGCATCGTGGTCTTAAAAATTGTGTACCTTTGACAACAATGTAAAGACAGTCTGAAAAAGAGACACAATTGAATCTGGTAAATAAAATTACCTTAATTGCTTCCAGCAAATGCTGAGGACTCTAATGACTGGCAGTGGACCTCTGTTCTTAAGGCATAAGGAATTTTCTAAGACCTGGGCTTCTTATCACCACAACATTCTCCAAATAAAAGGTTTGGAAAGAAAGCCATTCTGACAGTGCAAAGTCTCTTGAAGGCAGCCAAGCAGAAATGTTAAAATCTGTGTCTAATACACCTCTGTATCTATATAGATACATCTAAGGTGTATGTCTAATGGGCTTTAGCAGATACATCAGTAGAAGGAACGGCAGAGACAGTCCGAAGGAGAATTTTTTTCAAAGATACCAGTTGTTCTGTAACAGAAAAAATCAGGATCATAATGTGGCTGTCCTGATGCAACTGTCTGGTCTTATTAGTCAAACCTAAAAGAATTTTGACTGTGACAGGTATATAAAAAACACTGAAAGTATGCTTGGGCTCCAGGTCTGCCTGAGAGGGAATGAAAATAGCCAGAAGCTGTTACTCCTGCAAAATAGCTATTATCGCTATTTGTGTTATATTACTTGGTGTTCTTAGCCAAATCAGATACGGTCATAGCTGGATTTCTCAAGACCTACTCAGTGGTACAATAGAATTTGTAAAAATGCCAGAGGAATCATTTTGCATGCTGGCATCGCAGATGTCACCAAGTGCAAAGTCATTTTGGACGCTAGCTTAGTCAAAAATCCCATTGAATTAATCTGTAACAAAATACTAAATCTGCAGTAACTCTTATTAGCAGCTACATGAGAAGGAGGGGAGCCAAAATTATATAGGGCAGAAATCAAGTTATAAATGTTGAGTGCCTCTTTCTTTCCAGGTCAGTTTAGTGAGGTTATTGTCAAGAAATCAAAGTAGTCTAGCAGAAGAATGAGTTCGTGTCGTGTACATGTTTATGGTACTGAATTACACATTGAGAAATCTGCCCTCTCTCGTAGCGGACTGCATGCTCTCAAGCTGTAATTGTTCGGTGTGTCCTGTGTCCAAGTCACTTGGTGTGACTCTGCTGTCACCTTTCTCGCTGATAGGATCCTCCAGCAGCACAGCAGGGGTGTCAATGCCCTCTGCATCCTCTCCCACTGCTCTCCCTTCTTCTGGCAATGACAAAACCAATGTGGCAGAAAGCCTTCTTAGCTGGCAGTGTCACACTAATAACCGGAGGCCCGTGACAACCTACGAGGCAGAGCCATCTAATGGTTCTTCTAATCTCTGTCCCAGGGTTGTGTTCATGCCCTTCTTCCTCCAGATCCAAGTGGCTTAGAATACCCCAAAAACCACTTTGCATCCCTCCCTCTCGCATTTTCTGCTGCTCAGCTGCAACTGAGGACTGGAATTCAGATGCTTCCGAAAGCTAAGCCAGCTCAGGTTGAGCAGTACGGTGTGCCTCCTCTCCAAACAACTCAACTAATGAAGCCTTCCTGAATGCTCACAGAAACGGCTCACCCAGGCATAAACCAGAAGAGAATGTGTTCCTGTTTAACGTCAGCCAAATGCAAGAGGCTTGGCAGGCTGCTCCCGAGTAAACCCAGCCGATTCCATCACATCTCATCAGTATGGATGACCCTTGATACAGGGTCATGAGGAAGATGTATGACTAATGTTCTGGAGACATTCAGGGAATCCAAAAGCTTCAAAAAGCAGAGTAATCCTTTCTCTCACAGTGAGATTTCCTCCATCTTCTCTGAAACAATCTCCCACTCTCCAGTCTTTGTTTCTTTAGAAAGGAAAAAGTAGGTGAGATCTTTATATGTCTTACAACAGTGTCCTAGGACAGCAGCTCATACGCAAGATTACTTTGGCCTTCTTCAATGACTGTAAATAATATAGTGCAGCATACAATCAAAGAGATTTCTGGAGCAGGGGAAAGTGGTTTTTTCTGGTGGTTTTGGATTTTTGAAGGTTATTGTTCTTTTCACTGAATACATCCAGAGTTTGGTTTTTGAGTACGTAAGAAAAGATTTTATTTCACTTGTTTGGATTATTTTCTATAGAACTCGTATAGAAAGAAAACACAATTTACTATATAATAGAAGTGAGAGAATTGCAACAACAAAGCATGAGCTTTCTCTACAGAGATAGTGAGGGGCTTTCCAAAAATGGTGGACTAAAAGAAAATAGCTCTGACAGTGCGCTTCTGGTAGCATTGAAGATTATCAAAACAGAAGCAAATTAAGTAATTGAACATATTATTCTCATCACTGATTATGTTAATCTAATTTATAAATACATCTTTTGCTCTGGACCAGACACAGAGCTGACGCCTGAACCAATTCTGTGAGGTCATGGTTAGTTGAACAAAATGAAGATCCAACTATTATATAGATAGTTAAAGTATAGTGGCTAGTATAATTCTTCCTGTCCTCTTCTTGATTTCCCTCAACCCCAAGTCATTTTCAATTTCAGGTTGCCATGAGTCAGCCGACTGCTGAAGTGTTGCATTGCAGACCATTAAAGGAAATGCTTTCAACTAAAAACTCTTTAGTTTTATTTTATTTATGAAATTATACAGTTTTTCCTAACTCCCTTCTGGGGAAGGAGGAGTAAACTGTGTCTAAAATTCTCTAAGGATGCTAAAATAAACAATTATTGGCATGACTCAGCAGATAACAATAGCCAACAAGGTCTTTTCTTAAAGGAATAATATTTTTGTTCTGTTCTAAAAAAGGCAAAACAACATCACCAGAAAAGGAAGCAAATCCTTTGCTATCAAACACAGTCCTTTGACTCCTAAAGATGAAACTTTGTCTTCCTACCAGCATGCCCTGCTCCTTGTTATACACGTAAACAACTCCTAGATCTTGCACCAAGCACCTCCAAAAAGGAATGAAAACAGCAGCTGAAGCTTTCCACTGTGCTTCTTTCCACCAGGGTTCCTAAAAGTGCCCCTCATACTGTCAAACAGCATCAGCATATCAAACCACAAGCCTCTGTAGATGTGAGTCGGGAGTATGGTATGTGTCTTTCAGGCTGTTCCCAGTAGACTCAAATATTTAAATGAAAATTCCTTGTATAAAAAGGGATTGTTTTTTCCCCCTAGGTTTATCAGGGAAAGAATTCGTATTGTGCTGCAGGCTATTCAGTGAGGGTTGAAGTCTCTTTTGGTGTAAGTACTGTCTATCAAGTGTAAATCGATGCATTGTGTACTTAGTGTAAAAATGCTTTTCTGACACTCAGATACATTATGATTGTTGTTCTGACCCTTGTCTTTCATTCACCTCCACTCAGCTGCTGACTTTTGTGGTTTCTGAGACAAAATGTTGGTTTAGAACCAGCGCAATTGACCAATCTCATCTCTTCCTTTCCATCTAATTTTATACTCTTATCCCCTAATGGTCTTATTTGCCACCACTCTGCATTCTTCTTATGCATTACCAATAAAATGTATTCATTATGTTCTTCTCTCTCCTTTGCTAATGTCTTAGAACAAATTGTACTCTGCCACTTTATCTTTCACTGGAGGAAAGTCCAGGCACAAAGCTGGCCCAGGATTTGGTTAAGATTGTTTTGAGCCATCTTTTCTAACAACTCTAGATGAGTTATTCTCTGAGGTCCTCAATCACAGCCAAGGATTTGGGCCATTATTAATTAGTTATTATTAATAACTGTTAAGTGCCTACAGTGCACTTGTAGCATAAAAAAGGGCAGGCTTCTTGCCTAGAAGAGCTATGTACAGGATGTCTACACTGTAGTCTCCCATGTTTAAGCCAGCTTTAAAATACTCAGGTATTACTTATCTGGTGCTCAGTGCACTCTAGCTAAAAGTGCACTGAGCTCTGCAAGCAGCTTCTACAACGCCAGCAGAGGTTTGACTTCACCAGAGCACATTCACTGCGCTGTACCCCTTCCTTCTGTCTGGGATTAGGCAGGCAGATGCCAAAGGAAGTGGTGTAGCCTTTCAGTTGGAAGCCTGTACTGAATTTCACCAACTTAATGCTACCTTGCACTACCCTGGGATTATTTCACTCAGACTCTGTTGCAAATATGTTCTGTATTTTGTCCATCTTTCTCCTTTCTCTTCCCTTCTATTTTAGATGAATGACAACACACTTACTATTGCTGGTTAGTTTTCATTCACTGCAAAGCTGGAATAACTTACGATGGAAGTACTGTCCCAGTTATAGATGAATGACAACACTTTTACTATAGCTGGTTAGTTTCCATTGACTGCAAAGTTGGAATAACTTGCAGTAAAAATAATGTCCCGATTATAGATGAATTACAACACTTTTGCTATTGTGAGTGAGCACCTGTGGATTGCAAAGCTGTTAGTAACCTACAATACAAATATTGTTCCAAGAAAGGTTGCAGCTTAGTCAGATGATAACCTTTTTAGTCCTTTTTCAGCACTGCAGATTCTGCTTTCTGGCAGTAGCTATAGCCAGTTCCATAATTTGGATTTCAAATTTAGTAAGTGATAAATCATGCATGAGACCCAAAATATTCAAAGCAGCAGTTGCAAAAATATTCTTCCTCAGTATTTTAGAAAGAACATCACAAAAAAAATTTTGCCAGAAGAATTAATGTTTCTATAAAAAGATATGTGAAGAAATGAGCTCTTAAGAGATTACAACGCTAACACATGCCATTATTATTACTATAACTAGTTAGAAACTATTTCAGAATGTAGATACACTCTATAAAATCAATGAGAAGGAATTCCTTGCAACTGGCCCTAAGTCACGCTTCCAGGACTAGGGACCTGTATCCTGATTATAACCACTCTCTCTGCTGAGTATTTATTTATTCTCCACTTCCTCTGTTAGTTGAGCTCCCATGTGTCACAAATACAACCACATAAACAGTGATGGATTTTCTCCAGCTCCTTCCACCCTCAGACAGAACAGAACCACCTCGTACCCTGCTTCCTGTGTCACAGGTTTATTTCTAAACAACTCATCCTGAGTGTTTGACACTGACTGCTGTGCTGCAGTCAGGAATTCAGCTACTACGGTCAACTGACTGCTTTCCAAGAATACCACTCATTAAAAAGTACTGCTGGAGACTCTACATTCAAATCCTTGCTGAGTGCTGGGCTTTCTCACTGGTTAATAAGAAAGGATTCATCTTCTGGAGAGTGTAAATAAATAGAGGCAGGAAAAGACCAATAAAAATTCCCCACCAGGCTTTTCCCATCATTTTCAAAAAACAACCTTCTACTATCTGGAATACATTTCACTGTCAGGAAGTTCTTCTTTGTAAAACTTCCCTTGTTTCTCTTAGGCTTACTGTGTCTAGGTAAATTCTATCTTCCCTGGGTTTTTCTCTTCTAAATAGCTGTAGATTTTGTCACAGGCTTCTTCAGGCATCACCTATCCCAAAATATCAACTGCTCTCTGTCACTAAACAAAATTTTTCATTGTTCCCATAGCTCAGTTTCTCAACAGCTTCCACTAACATTTTGTGGCTTTGTTCTAAGCTCCCTCCCATGTCTCTAGTCCTGGGCACAAAACTAATGTCTTTATTCAAGGTACAAGCAACTGCTCTTTGCTGTGAACACAGAAACAGAAATCATATTTCATGAGACTGTTTCCTCTAGAGTTGTCAGTCTTAAAGATTCTGTGGATCTACAATAAAAGACAGGTAGCACCAACTGCATGGAGACAGAATGATTTGTAACCCTAAGGAATGCTCAGACAACCATTTTATTTAATTGTCATGACTGGTTGAACATTTCTGACCTTCCAGTTGTGAATAGAGGTTGCATTGTGCAGTGAAATTACTCTTCCAACAATGATCCATTCATTCTGCTGTGACTACACCAGTGGGTGAAGGGGAAATGTCAGCTTTGTAATGTTTTAAATTATTATTATTGTTAAAACAACTGTACTAGGCTATTGGCACATCTGCACAGAAATAAAACCCTCTGTTGCTTACCTGTTCATGGTTTAGAATCATCCTGAACTGGTAGCAGCCATAACCATTAGCATCTGATAGGCTTGGTCTATTCACAAAATCATCAATAAAATCCCCCAGGAGCTCCGGGCCAAACTCAAACAGAAAAAGGAAGCCTACAGAGGGTGGATGGAGGGACAGGTAGCCTGGGAGGGATATAGAGAAAACTGTAGCCAGGGATCAGATTATGAAAGCCAAAACCCTGATGGAATTAAATCTGGCCAGGTACATCAAGGACAACAAAAAAAGCTTCTATAGGTACACTGATGATAAAAGAGAAACTGGGGAAAATGTGGGCCAATTCCAGGAGGAAATGGAAGACTTGGTTACCTGAGACATAGAGAAAGGTGAGGTCTCAACAAATTTTTTTCTTTGACCTTCACCAGCAGGGGCTCCAGCCACACCAACGGAGTCACAGAAGGCAAAGGCGGGGACTGGGGGAATGAGGAACCACCCACTATAAGGGAAGAACAGGTACAAGAGCATCTAAGGAATGTGAAGATGTACAAGCCCATGGAACCTGATGAGATGCATCCACGGGTCCTGAGGGCACCAGTGGATGAAGTGGCTAAGCCACTATCCATCATATTTGAGAAGTCATGGCAGTCTGGTGAAGTTCCCAGTTGGTGGATAAGGAATTGGCTGGATGGTCGCTCTCCAAGAGTTGTGGTCAGCAGCTCAGTGTCCAAGTGGAAATCAGTGATGGGTGGTGCTCCTCAGGGGTCAGCATTGGGACCGATGCTGTCCAACACCTTCGTCGGGGACAGGGACTGTGGATGGAGTGCACCCTCAGCACGTTTGCTGGTGACACGAGCTGGGTGATTCTGTCAGTGTGCTGGAGGGAAGGGATCACACAGGGACCTTGACAGGCTTGGGCCCGTGTGAGCCCTACGAAGTTCAACAAGGCCAAGTGCAAGGTCCTGCACCTGGATCATGGCATCCATCCCTGGAAATGTTCAAGGCCAGTTTAGGTGGGCCTTTGAGCAACCTGGTGTAGTGGAAGGTGTCCCTGCCTAAGGCAGGGGGTTGGAACTAGATGGTCTTTAAGGTCCCTTTCAACCCAAACCATCCTATGATTCTGTGATTCTACAAATATGAGCTGATGTGGTGGTAAAAACATGCTCAGATAAAAAAATGCTAGAGAAATAAGAAGCCCATCTCTTTCCACAAGAGGTGACTGATAAGGTGAAAAATGCAAAACTGAATGAGAACCTATGCAAGTTTACAAGCCTGTTCCTAAAACCCAGCAGCAAGGGCAATCCTTGTGTACTCCTTTGGAGCAATGGCTGAGAACAAGAGCAGGAACAGAAACGGGGTTTTAGCAAGATGGTGGTGAGGTTATAATTCTAAAAAATTGATAAAACACTGTATGAATTCATCAGCATTTCTCCTGAGAAAAGAACAAGTCATTGATCTACAAAGGCAGGGAATGTATCTTTTTAACAGGAATTACCATATAATCATGTTTCATAGACCATTATTCTGAACCAAATCCAGAGAAAATATACACCAAAGTTAGTCTGCCATTGTAGAGGTGGCCTTTGCATTTGTCGGTTTAATTTTGGCTTTAAAACCAAAGAAAGCCAGTTATTTATTCTGATAAAACTGCTGTGCATTGCCCTTCCATCTCTTAACTTCATCATGAAAACTCAAAAGGAGTTTCAAAATAGACACATTACAAGACTCATTTGACAAAAATCATCATTCACTTCACATTCTTCTCCATAATCTGGAATAGATGGTGTGTCCGGAGGATGACTGAAAGCGGATATGTGCCTCCTATCCCACCACAGCACAGGGATTCCTGCCTCATAATGGTCCTTTTGGGTTGACCACGCTTGTGGTAGCTCAGAGCAGGCTGGAAGCTGCTGCAGGCTGTGCATGGGAAGGGAGAGCAGTTAGGTAAAGCTCAGAAAATGAAATAGCCCAGGGAATCCCAGGGGGATTTCATGTGTGAATCAGATCATGTTAGGTCAAAGCACACCACAAGAAGTGATGCCTTTGAACCTGGACAAAATGGGACTAAAAGCATTGCTTTGGAATACTGGTCTGTGACTTGTACAGAGGAAATTTGTAGGAAATTTCACCCTCGTAAACAAATTCCAGTTGCATTCATATGTTAACTAAGAAAGAGGTGTTCTTGCCTCCACTTATATTTGTATCACCGAGGAAAGCCCAAAGCTGTTGATTTTTTCAGGAAGATCAGCCTGGTATAGGCTGCAGGAAGGTCCTGGACACAGGAGTTCTGGTTGAGCACAGCTAAATCCATGAGCTTTCTCTACAAAGCTCTTCATTTGTAGCATTTTCAGGCAACTTTTGGAATGGATCTTCTAACTCATAGAAATAAGGAAGTTATCCTCATTATCACTGCATTACAGCCTCACCCAGGACAGTAATGCTGGTTCATGTGCTACACAAGTACCTGAGCAGGTTCTCTCTGTGTGAGTTAACCTTTAACACAAATCAGCTGAGACTCCGACCCACATAAACTGTGACCTTACAACAGGGCATTTCTTCTTCCCTTCAAATATAGCAGCTCATCTTTTAATTTACATGAAGATCTTTTACATCAATTACCTCTGAATTTTACGCTATAATTAAGATCCCTTTGCACCAAAAAAAAAAAAGTGGTTCAAAATGCATTAATTAATTACATTAAATAAGCACACCAGAGACTGCCTTGCATTTTTTGTTCCTTGTCTAAGAATTCTGTGAAGCCAGCTGCAATTCACAAAATTGCTCAGCTTCACCAGCATTTCTCCCTCAAATTCTTGAACCTTTTGGACATCTTAATGGTTTTTGTAGGGCTCTCAAGCTGCCATAAATGTGTTACTCTTCCTATATCCCGCTGTGTGTACCTTTGCTAAATCCTTCACAACAGGTTTTCCTCAAAAGCTGAGAATTTTCCATAGCCAAGGTTTTACCTACTGAGTTCTGCAGACAGACTCTCCTGAGATGCTGACCTCGCTTGTTTAATGATTTCTCTCCAGCTACTGCATTCTTACAGCAACTGTACAAAGGAGTTCTGGCTGGTTGTAAGAACCAGGGAAAGGCTTGTCCAAGTGTATTCAGGGGACTTAAATGTAACAGCAGAGACAATCCTGTTAATCCACAAGGTAATTAAAAAAATGAATCTTAAGTGTCCAGGATTTTATCTTCATTATCTCTTCTCTTGTTATTACGTAAAGAAAATTTTTGTTTAATGTTAAATTTATTACTATGGCTGTGAAACTAGGTAAGTATTTTAGATGAGTATGGAAATTATGGAGTAATTGCACAGGAGTGGTCATTAGTAAGGGAAGACAGAAAGGAAGGCTTAGTTGGCAACAGTGTTCTTCCATAATTCCTCAAAATGCCAAGATTGCTGAATATTCACCTCAAAAGACAGGTTCTTTGCTACTATTTCCTTTTACAATGGCTTTGTCCAAATGGGAGTATCATGCAGAATTCTGTTTTGCTGGTGTCTGGTGTCTTTAGCACAGGGGAAATAAATGATGACGAATCCCTGCGCTCAACAAAAGAGACCATTTGCAAAGCCTACTGGGAATCTTGGTGCTCGAAAAGGGAAGGGTTGGAAGCTATGACCACGCGAAACACAAATCCCAGTCCGTGTTCAGAATACTTAGCTAACAGTACCCAAAAGGCTGGAGGGATAGATCTGCTAATGCCATATAGCCTGTTCTCCCTCTGCACTGCCTGTTTAGCTCCTCTGGGATGGAAGGAAAGATAATGGCAGTCTTTGGCTTCATGCCTGTCATTGCCATGACACTACCATACGTTCCCTTCAGCATTGTGTATGTCTCCCTTTACCTCTCAGCAGAAGCAGCAGCATCAGTTACTCAACAGGAAACGTCTCGAAATAAGCCTTTCATTTGAGGAGTCTGCCAAAATGAAAACACTTTTAGAAAGAGACAACTGATCTCATAAACAGAAATAAATCTAAAATTAACTGAAACCAAAATCACATGTTTCCCCCCCTACGCCCCGACCCAGGTCTCTGGATGTTCAGAACCTTAAACTCTATTCTGAAACTAAATTAAACTCACAGTCTGAAAACTGACCTCAGGCTCAAACTTTGGTGGAGTGGCTTGAGATGATATGTTCTCTACTTAGATATAAATACACAACTTTAGATCCCCTGTACTCAGAAGTTGTTTCCTAGAAACAAAATCTTATGATTTTCTGTTCAATTAGATTGTGTATTTTAATTAATTCTCTAGTCTTTCTCTGGAAGCAAATCATCAAATAGAAGAGACATCTGCACTGTTCTAATTGACTTAGACAGAAATAATGAATGTACAACCTTTGGGTTGATTGGACACCTGGATTATTTCACACTGAGAAAAATAATACATCTATCCACAAGCAAATTTTGGAAACAGAGAGTGTGGTAATTTCATCAAAAACGCATTAGAAAAAAAAGTGGGCTAGAATTACACACGTTTACTGTGTAGAGCCTCTACTCCATCCACTGTTAGGGCTTCACTTTGAAGACTGAAGTGAAACAGCAACAGTTTATTTCTTTCTGAGATTTCTGTAATAGAGGAGGGAGGATCTGGTCTGTGTATTTAGCTATAGACTATCTAGGAATTCTTTTGAGTAAAATGCATCGGGATTTGCAGTTGCCACCTTTATTCCCTCTGACAGAAGTAATTCCACTGAATTTTTTTTCCGGAGACATTGGGTTTACATTTTATTAAAAGGATAAAACTGTTGTTATATCTAGAAAGCAAGAAGCCTTTCTGAAAAAAAGTACCTTGAACTAATTTTTACAGAATACAGACCATTTACTTCACAAAATTAAACTCTTGTACTTGGAATTCCATGTACAAAACACAAACCTCAGGAACATTTCCCATAAGGATTCATTTAACGGACTTCATTATGTGGAAAGTGTATAAAGCAACCAAAAACCTAAAATGGCTGCTCGGCATTATATTGTTCTGTGGCTTCAAGCGTGATTTACAACTATGCATTTTCTGCCCTTGTTTCTTTAGCTAAGTGCTGAATTATAAATGAACAACTGGATCCTGGTATTCTTCTTCTAGTTCAAAAATAAAATTAACCTGTTTGAGGGACGCTTTTTTAACACGTTCAGCCAATGAATTCTTTATAAGGAAATGCTTTATATGAAGAAAAAAGTCCCCAACCCATCTCAAACCTTTCAGTTTTTCTCTTAAACGAAGAGTAAAGATAGCTAGATGTAAAACCAGGCCAAACAATTCCACGTCAGCTTGTTTGATGCAGTTCAAGTAACTGTGGATAACCAATTCACAATGCTTTGTGTGAACAAATATTTACGCAATGAAAAGGCAACTGGTTTGCTTTGGCTTGATTTAAATTGAGATGTGCAGTAAATTTGTCCACTGATGTAGGTATTTGACAACATGTGAAGTCTGCAAAATCATTTTCAGTCTGCCTGACAACGTGGATCTCTGTCTGCTCAACACTTGTGGTCCATATCTGTTATTAAATAATGTACACAAATGCTGCAACAAACGAATCATAAATAATTACTAAGCTTTTTTTTTTAAATAGATTACGCAAGTCCCTGCCTCAGGGGCTTGCTGTCTACCTCAAAAATGGGCTAAAAAGATGGAAAATTATACACAACGCCAGAAATTAGCAGGGGTCTGGCACTGTTCAGTACTAAAGGCTTGAGAGAAGACATTGGTATGAAGGAAGAGGAGGCAGAACTGGGAAGTTCAAAGCCAAGAGCACTAAAAAAAGCCATCTAAGTTTTACTTTCATACTGGGTGTGATCTCAAGACCTGCTGGAGGGAAAATCACCAGGTAGCCAGTGCTTGCTGTATTTCGAGCTCTGTCACAGCTAGACCTGAATGTTTATCATTAAACAGATGCAGATCTTAGGCAGGTGCAACCCATCTAAGAGATGCTGTTGTGCTTCGTGTTTGCAGGCCCCCAGCTGGGCATGGAGCTTGTCCTTGTGCCTTTCCAAAAGCTCCCAGCATGGGGCCCTGCATGGCTCCGTGGGGCATTCCCAGGGGTTAAGGCAGACTGGTGGAGGCGACTGTCCGGGCACTTTCCATCCTCTGACCACAGCAACCAAAATAGCTCTTGAGCTATAACCACAGCCCTGGGGAGCAGGGAAGGTTCTTCAGCTCTCTCCTTGTATTACAGGCCTGGATTAGGCTGATTTAGCCCCTTTTTTTTTTTCGTAAATAAGGCTTCAGGATCTGCCAACAACATTCCTCTCATTTTATCTGATCTCATAAGAATTATTTTTAGTAAGAACTGGTTTGCCCTGAAAGAAAGCTATTCTCTAAAAAAAGCTTTGTACACTTAAGACATATGGGACAGAAGGAAGCCTGCATCTAGCATTACTTTTTTCTTTCAGTCACCAGAAAAACCCTGAAATTGCCCTTTTTAGCAAAGAGAAAAGATAAATGGGTTCGTTCTGAATCAAAAATAATAGATATGTCTTGTGCCATTCTTGACAACTGTTTCTGAAGTCTCATTAGCTCCCAGAACATGTGCACAACTCCTACCTCTAAGAAATTTACACAGGTGTAATTCCACCGAAATAACAGTTGAAGAGCTGTAGTAGAATGAGAGCTATTTTTGTCACTTCTCTCACAAAAATTAATTGAAATAGATACTTTACAGAAGTAGCAGCAGCCAGTCCCCCTTTCTGACAAGCTTAGAAGCACTGGAGACATTGCTTAGGGTCATCATACTCTGTATTTTGGTGCACAGACTTAGTGAATGGCATGCATGTTATGCTTACTAAGCTACTTTGGATAAACACGGAAAAAATCTAGTGGTGTAGTTGTCACAGACCAAAATGGTTTCATGTGCTATGTGATTTGAAGGGAGATTCCTTTGCTGTGTGTCATTTACCTTTTATACATTGCTGCTGCTCAGTATTTCATAACCATTCATTCTTTGGATGCCCATACTGACATTGTTATATACATACAGGCATAAAAAAATGGGAACTGTGCGTTCTTACTTGACATCACATTACAGTCCACAAACAGCTTTATTGCTCTTTACCATGTTTGGGAACAAAGGGAAAGGGATGCCGATGACGTATGTCTCACAGTAGAACGATTTCCTTTTCACACTCGGAAAACAGAGCTCCTGTCTTTTACATATGGTTTATGTACACATGCATAGCCTTGGGACATCAGGATCTGAGCAAAAAACCCTCTCATGTTTCATATGTAAATCAGTGACAGCTGTGGTCATGTGCTAAATGATAAATAAGCTGGCGAGGTGGAGTCAGCAGAAAACTTCCATGCTTTAATTTTTAACATCATTTCTCAAGCCGTAATCCTGCAAGTCGTAAGGATTTTTGAGTATGTTGGACCCTGTCATGAATTAACTGTTGGCATAACTGATACAACAGCAAACAGGTTCCTAGATAATGAACTTCTTTGGGAAAGAACTGCTTGTGTCTCTCAGGCACACAGCACAAGACCACCTCGCTGATGCCTGCCTTTCCTAGCACACCTGGAGTGCACTCACTATGCCTCAGTCACTGTGAACTCCTTGAATCCATTGACACCATGGGGAGAGAATGATCATATTTAGAATACAACAGGAATTGAAGGTAATATGGGATCTGTTTCTCCCTCCCGTCCCCTGTGGCACTCTGAAGCCACCCTGCCATGCCTCTGTGTCTCCATTTCTGCCTTCACAGTGATAATTTCCCCATCCTAGGAAGTCTGAGAGCCTGTAAATGTGTTTAATGTGAACTGAGGTCTTCGGCTGCAATTTTCAAAGCAGCTGTAACTATTTTGTAAAGGAGGTTGTGACATTACAGAGAATAAAGATAAGGCTTCCTGTAGCTGAGGTTTTTACTCTCTCCATTTAATTCACTGGTTTTTTGCTGAACTACAGTATTCCAACATTAGCAAGTACTAACAATGACAGCTGAGAGTGACATTGTTGGGCATCCACCTCATCTCAATACTTCGGGATAATTCTAGCCCAAGTAACCCACGCAAGAAGAAAGGATATCGTATCGGATTAAAACAGTCACATCCTTTCCTAGCCCATCCTTACTCTGAAGGAGGGAGGGATCACAAATGCTGATATCAAGGAGGCACCTTTTGCTGTTCCTTTCACAAGCCTCTCCGTTTGACCCAACCTCTGACAATTGCTTTTCAGTCATTCAGTCAAGAACGTGCAAGCTTGGATTAAGCTTGTGTGCTGTGACAGAGACCTGGGTGGGAACACAGGGGGAGCAGCCCTGTGACAAGGTATTGGGGGTTCCTGGAGTACCATGGAGCTTGGAAGCAAGGGAGCCTAGGATGAGGACTAGAAGGAGCTCCTGGCAGCTGGAATATGGCAATAGTGGGGACTAAAACCTGAAGCTGAAAGGAGACTGAGAAACAGGGATGCAGACAAGGAGATGTAAGGCTAAAAGGGTTAGAAACTGGGAGGGTAAGATGGAAAAGCTAGAGCAACTAGGAGTTGAACACTTCAGAGTTGTGTTAAGAGCTGACTCTGTGCCTAGATGGGTTCCTCCCAGAATCTGGAATAGAACACAAAATTCCTGACTTGCAGTATTTTTCTATTTTTCCTACTGATATCTACTAAAAAAATGGATGCCTTTTCTCCTTGATGTCTGCACAGGGAAGATACACTTCTGCAATGGTGAGAGCTGTCACAGAATCACAGAATCACCACGTTGGAAGAGACCTCTAGGATCACTGAGTCCAACCCATGCCCTAACGCCACCTCAACTAAACCATGGCACTGAGTGCCACACCCAATCTTTTTTAAAACACATCCAGGGATGGTGATTCCACCACCTCCCAGGCAGACAATTCCAGTACTTCACCACTCTTTCCGTGAAAAACTTTTTCCTAATATTCAACCTGTATTTCCCTTGGTGCAGCTTAAGACTGTGTCCTCTAGTTCTGTCAGTTGTTGCCTGGAGAAAGAGACCAACCCCCACTGACTACAACCACCTTCCAGGTAGTTGTAGAGAGTGATAAGGTCACTGCTGAGTCTTCTTTTTTCCAGGCTAAACAATCCCAGCTCCCTCAGCCGTTCCTCACAGGGCTTGTGTTCCAAGCCCCTCACCAGCCTTGTTACCCTCTTCTGGACACGTTCAAGCGTCCATGAACCTCTGCTTCAATCTGTGGATCTGGAATTCCTTCCAGTGAAACAAAGGGAACTGAATGTAGTAACGTGTGAAAGGAAATCAACTTTCCTTCCTTAAAAAGCTAAGAAATTCTTTGATATGCCTGTGTGTGTGTGTATATATATATATATACACACATAAACTAGTTTGAAGGGAACTTGTAATCTCACTGTGCTCAGAAAGCAGGAAGTACAAGAATACAACAATTGGAGCTCAACCATTGCTCATCTGCTCTGAGCACTTCCATTTTTATCCAGCCTATTTCTTACACCTCGTGCAGAGGTTCTTCCAAGTCATCTGCTGTGCCATGGTCACTTCAGCCTTTTATTCTTAGGAAGTGTTTGGGTAGTGGCAGTCCCTAAGTCGGAGATCTAGTCTCTTCATGGATGACGTCACAGTCTAAAGAATCTGGACAGTAATTCCATAGCTGGAACTTTTCACTCCAGTGCTCAAATAGAATTCAACCAACCCCCAGCTTATCTCACTGCTCTTCCTACTCTTCCTCCTTTTATTTTTTCTTTGCTTCTTGGCCTTTTATTTCTCTTTTTTTTTTTTCACACTTTTTCAACAAAAAATGAAAGCATTCTATATTTCTTCATTGCTCCTTTCCTTTCCACCTCTTCTGTTTCTGTGCTTCTTTTCCACAATTAGCTCTTTTTTTTTTTTCCTTCATTTTTATTTCCCTCTCCTGTCACAAGGAATGAAGCTTGAGCCTGGATCTTGCATTATCTCAGTAATTATTTGAACCTGTGTTACGCCTGCAGCCCACTACTATAGTCACAAGAGTTAAAACATCTTTTTTTTTTTTTTTTTTAATTTTTTTCAGTAAAAACTGATCCTAGGCAGCCTTCCAATTATGATATCAGTCTTGTAACGTTTGCCTGAATTTGCTGACATCCTGAAAGAATGATCTCAAGAGGTGTATTCTCCTGGCTGAAAGGGCCAGCAATGACACATCACAGTCAGTCATTAGCCTGGCCACAGCTGATTATTTTGGGGATTGGAATGGTGCACCTGGAGAGAATGGAGTCCCCCAAGAGGCAAGATCTGGAAACAGCTGGAATAAAGATGTGCAGGAAGGACGAGGGGCTAGGAAAAGAAAATCCAAGGAGAAAAAGGAGGAGCTTAAGAGCCCAGAGGCAGAAGCAGCAGTAGCCTAGAGCATAGATTTTCTTAGTGTGATGGAGAACAGGAAAATAAGAACTGATTAACTTCTAGTTCTAACGTAATTTTAATCTATGAAAAAGCCTCCTGGTGGTATCAGTACGAGAGCCAGTGATAACTGGGGAGATTATAATGAAACACCATAGCCTGCTTTCTTTCCTCCTCAGCTCTGCTCTATCATCTTCTTTATCCATCCCTATTTTCCCTGCCTAGACCTGTCCAGCTTCTACAGGAGTTAACAGGAGCTTTGCCATCAACTCCAGGAGGAGCACAGTTGTGAATTATCGTAAATTGAGGCCAGCCTTGGCAACAGGCTCACAGAAGGGCCAGTTCCACATCAGGAAGCAGGGGATGTTTTCACTGACAGGGTTAATGCACTGTGGAGCAATAAAACTACTGGTTTCTGGCATATTATGGAGCAACACGACAAAAAAATTGCAGAATCCACAATATTATCCTACCCACAGTTTTGTACTGACCCTAATTACAGTTCTGTTGCTAAAGCTATATAATTTGATTTTCAACAGCACACCAAAAAGGCAGGAGCTCAGCAGTTCCCAGAGCGACTGCACAGTGTGCTGGACAAATGTGTTTTGTTTCTGGTCAGGACTTAGGTGAATAATTAATTAAGAAATTAGATCTCCAAACATGTCTCCAGTTGGTCTACAGAACAGGAACAGTTAGTTAAGGCTGGCATGCCTGTATGCCACTCCAAATGTTTAAAGTTGATGGTAGCTCTTTTCTCTAATGGCAGGTGGTAGGTCCAGTGGAGGCCACAGTGTTCTCATACTTTCATTCCAAGTGTAATTTTCATATCTTCAGAGATAACCAAAGGCATAAGCACCACTGGTGTGGTGGCACTTAGCCCTTGTGCATATGACAACAAAAATATCTGCTGGAAAAGGAAGATGTCACTTTACTCACCTTGTGTATTCTTGTTTGGACCTTAAAGCATTTTGCCTTTCTCTTATTTCCATACATGTGTATTTTTGTTTATTTTGCCATTGAAGTCCCTAATCTCTTTTTTGTCTAATTGCTGTTGACATACAGGTGTCGCACACCACAAGCTGACTCTGCCAGATGAGCACTGCTGTGGCAGAATGAAGAGCTGCCACCCTCAGATAACCTGTCCTTCTGAAGGAGGTTTCTGATGCCTTGGGTGGCTAGCTAGAAACAGAGACTAGACAGGAGTAAGGGAACAAAGGTAGGTATTTATTTGAAAGGCCTTCAAAGGTACACCCTGGGGAGCCAGAGGCCACTTCCAAAATGGACCCCACGGTGGACGGCGAGTCACGAGTTCTTCACACTTTTATAGGTTTGGTCCATTTGCATACCAGCATTAATTCACCAATTAAAACTGTAGCTAATGATGTAATTTCTTCAATTTCTCCACCTCTCTAGAGGCCCTAGTTTACACCTTTTTTGGGCCTAGGACAGTCTGAGTGTGCTTGAATAACAGGCTCAGAGAGGCTTTGTTGTGTCTATCTGGCATAAGAGAACAGCAGCCAGCAGGCTACAAGAAACCTCAGAGTTACACACTAGGCAATACAGGATTTGAAAAGTATAAAAGTTAAAACCTACGGCATCATTCCAGCTGATGCAGCAGTAAGTCTTTGCTTCCATCCCTGCAGAGACAACAGTGCAAAACCAGTCAAAAATTCAGCTGAGGTGGATGTAAGCAGACAACCGGGTTTTCCATGAGGAAACTGAGGTGTAACACGCTCTTTACACCCAAGGTTGCCTGGGTGGCAACAACCTCCAGCAAAGCAGCAGGTGGGAAGCCAAGGCAGCCACTCCTGTAGCTGCTGCAGCAAAATTCACCAGAGCTCCTCTCTCAACATGGAGTAATGTTCTTGGCATTTGCAGGAATCAGGCTTCCTCCGACTAAAGTGAAAAGTAGCAAGGGACATGATTTTAGATTGTTACTGATTTTGTTTTGCTTTCAAAGGCAGCAAGATTAAAATTTGAATTTTAATTATCTGCCTTTATTTTTTATGTCACAGCAGCTAACTAATTCCCATCAGTGCTTTCCCTGAGATCAGAAGCAAAGCTGTCACTAAAATATATTTTTTCAATTCCAAGCCAGTCATGTAAGTACAGTGACTAAGATGAATCAGTTCCATGGTGCTCTCATTCAGTGTTTAATAATAAAATAAAACCAAAAATTACTAATGAAATCCCAAATCCTGCAGGGTGTTGAAAATTGCAGACTGTTGTCTGAGCTTGCACTCTGACCCCAGCTTATGTTTGTCTGCTAAAGCAAAGTAAGCACACATGATATTATAGAGCAAATAAAAAACACAATTAAGCCAATACATTCAGGCAGATAAAGCTAATGAAAGGTTTAGCTCTTCTCAAAAATAATGTGCTCGGTAGAAGACAATCTCTTGAAGCGTGTGGAATGTCTTAACATAATACATTTCCATGCTTGGATTTTCAAACCTGCAAAATACAGATGTTTATAGGTACGTGTCTCAAATTTAAAATAATCTTTTTGGAAGGAGCAGACAGTATCTTTTTCTGACACACTGAAGGGGAATAATGTTCATTGTTTATGCATTTGCTCAAGCAGTGGAATTTTACATGGCTAAACTTCATCAGATGTGTATCAGTTTAAATTAGCTCAAAATCCAACTCAACATTCATTTTTAGATCACAGTCTTCAGATGAGCTGATTTATCAGGGTGCCTAAATCCAGATGCACTACAAATAAGACAGGAAAAACAAATAAGCCTCTTGGCATAAAACAAATGAGCCGGGGGGAAAAAGAAATGTGAAAAAAGGAACAGCTTAGGGAAAGTAAGAAAAAACCTGCCAGTGGGAAGAATGCACAGTTTCAGATTCCAGATACTACCCCACTTGGATCTCCTCATGTTCCACCTTCCCTCCAGCCCTTCCTTTTTTATTTTTATCCTTTTTCCTTTTTTTACCATTGCCTTCTGGACCACCTTCCCTGCTCACACCCATCAGCTCTCCAGTTTTGCATTTGCATTCCTTTTTAAACCATGTCTCTTTAACAAACCTTATAAACCATTTAGAGTGCCTGAATGAAAACAGTTTGGAAGGACCAAAAACCTTTGGGCATGGTCTGAGGAATGGTAGCTGCCTGGGTATGCTTTGAGCTCCCAACAAACATTAAAAAAAATCACCCCAAGAATAGGATATTAAAATGAAAGGCAGTTAATAGCAGACCCTTACCATCCTTCTGTCAGGTCTATTGGTTTGCTGATTCTGGAGCTGTGAAGACTTTGTAGAAGAGGAAAATTTGTAAAAGACGAAAAATTGAAGGAAAATTGAAATGTTTGTATGATACCAGTCCTGTCAAGAAACAGTGGCCTAGTGTTAGAATAATTACCCTTTAAGAAAATGGGGATTAAAGGTAGAACACTTCTGGGCTGAGACCAGGTCTTCTTAGCTGGGGAGCAGCCCAACAGAGAGAAATCCTTCTTCCTGCACAAACTTTCTGTTAATGGTGGCTAATTAACCTGGTGCTTGGTTAAATTTTTAACATATTTGTCAGGTCTGACTCAATTCTTATTCATCACTATTTAAGAACACAACAGTGTCTCATTTCCATCCATGTTCATGTAGTCTGGCTTGTGTAGGGAGGTAAATGAACTCAGAGAAGTTAGATCTTTTAGATCATGCAGAAGAAACAGTTTTATCAGGTAGCCCTGAGTGTAAGACAGTCAGTGCCACATATATTACCATTATACGCTGTTCTTCATTTCGCTCCTTTTGTTTCCTATCAGACTCCCTAGAGGCCTTAGTTTGTATTCATTCACTCTCTCAAACGTCTTCCCAGATGCTGAAATCCCACTTCTGTTATTGCAGTTTCTTTTAAATTTGTCTGGATCCCTTGTGCAGAGTCAGGACTTTACTGTTCCTTAGCTCAGCATTCTCCTGGCTGGACTCCAGCTCAGGTAATTATATCCAGGGCTCTCTCAGACTTCTCTCTCTAGCTGCCTTTGGAGAAGTTATTCTTCCTTTTCTTTTCCAAGCTGCTTTATAACATTGCAGATCCTGGGAACTGATTGGATGTGTATTTTGGAGAGGCTGTGCATTATGCATTAGGGGTGAACCAACACCTTCCGCAGCAGGACTGAAAGTACTGACACAGCTTCCTTTCTTTTTCATTTCAACGCTATTTTAAGTGGGCAGTTGTCACACCAAGCACAAGCTGAAGGACAAAAATTTGGTCCAGATGAATCTGTTGATGCCATTTGAATGTGGAGACTTCGCCCTCTAATTTCCGGCTCTGAATCTAGTCCTGATTTGTTCAATAGCTGCTCAGTGGCTTATGTCACTTGAGTCGGTTGTCACAAGATGCTCACAAAAATAGATTCCTCACTTATTGGGAGAAATATCAATACAGAGGCAAAAGAGAGAACAAGTACTGCTAGAGGTAATGCTGCTACATCAACCAGGAGGCAAATTACAAAGCAAAAGCAGTAGAAAACTTAATTTTGCAATGCCTCTGTTCAATTTGCTTGTTAACCAGCAGTGCTCTCTTTCTGATATTTATCCAGTGCTAGGCCAAAGACAGTTCAGTGTATCCTTTCCAATGAAAAGGGTTCATATAGAATCACTGGGAGTCTAAAACATGTAAGAGCGAAAAAATATTTTCCTTCTTAACTAAGAAGAATGAACCATAAAGTTAAGCAGATTTCAGAAAGAAAAAGAGATACATAGTAAAAAACAAGATACAGAATAGTAATTACTTACTAGATGCTGCTCATTTCCTGCAGGATATGGGTATGAGAACTGGCTGCAAGTACTTATGCAAGCTCATGTAGCTGCTCGCTGCAGTGCAGTTCTTCCAAGGCAAAGAAAACGATCTTCACACATCAAACAAGTAAACTCTGATCAATTCTCACTCCTTCACCTTGGAGGAATTTGAATTGTTGCTATCAGCAGAAGTTAGCTGTTCCCTAGTCTGGGCAGAACTGCTGCACTCAGAAAAATCTTGGGAAGACAAATGATTCAGGAGAGGTCAATCAGTGCTCACAAGAAGCTTAAGAAATGCTTTCCTAATCTAAACTTGAAGATTTTATTTTCACCATGGGCCATCTCTCAGGGAAGGATCATCAGAGAGCAGCCTCATCTACTTGGCCTCACTCGGAATGGAGGTTGGACCAAATTACCTCCAAAGGACCCTCCATGCCCATTCTGCACCCACAGGGAAATCCTTCATACCACAGAAATTCCTACCAAGGAAAAACAGTAAAAGAAACATCTATCTGATGCAAAAGTAATATAGACTGTATTCAATATCTTTTTGTTTTCTTTTCCCACCAAATCTACAAGTTTTAAAAGCTGCCAAGTGCAGCTCAGCTTTCATGTTAAAAAACCCCATTTATACCCAGTGAGGATACGACTGAACTTGGGTCACTTGCTGAATCAGGTTCTCCACAGTGGTCACAACCATCACAGTCTTCACGGGATGATGTCCAGCCAGCTGAGATGGTTTCTGCACTTGTCCCAGAAGTGAACAGAGGGGAAGGGAAGGAGCAGGAGTCTGTAGAAGTCTACATCTGGAAGTTTAACTTGACCCTGCTGCACAGCTAAGTTAGCCAGTTAACTGCACAGCCCCTGTGCAGTTTTGATGACAGGACTTGGCCAGTGCAAAAATAGCTGGCACCAGGTTCACCTTCCTCCCCCTCTGCTAAACAGCCCTTTCATGCAAAAAAAAATTGACCCCACTGTGCTCAGTAACATTTTTATCCTCCCTTCCCTGCAGTTCAGGGGTACGTGAGCAGTCATAAATCCATATTTAAAGTGCTGTTGACTGCTTTAGAACTTGGGCAGTAAAGGAAATAAAGTAAGCACATAAGCATGTAGCCCTTGCACTGTTAAACATGGCATCTACTGCTGGGGATAACTAAAAGCATGGTTGACTAAGGAACTAAATAAAACTGTAAGGCACTACTGTATGATTTATATCACATGGGTTTTTCTGTAATTTTTGTAAGTGGAAACCAGGATTGGGTGCAGCACATGTTTGCACAAGACAACAGGACCAAACGTAGTTTAGGATTCTTACTGCAATCCAAGCTCTGGGGACAAGGAAAGAGTGAAAGTATACAAACATACTTGAGCATTGGAATTTTTATGAAGGAGAAATATTCACTCTATAATGGTATCCATGTGGAATGGATGCTGTTGGTTTACATTTTACCAGATGATTGATGATGGTGCAACATAAATAGGTAATGAGCAATGTAACCTGTATTATTTCATGCTTGTTTATTTTCAAGAGGTGATACAAGAATAAAGCAAATTCTACAGCCTCATAAATTTCAGCGTCTGTTTCTTTTTTCTGTTTGAAAACTTTAAACATCAAGCAGGTTTGGGGACCTGGAAGCAGGCAAGTAAAAATTGCTTCCTCATATCCAACTCAGGATTTTCTTATTAGTCATTGTGAGTAAAGATGTCTAATGTAAGAATAGCAACAGTTTAATCTTCCACAGATCCCAAATATTTCAAGTACATTGCTAATATTTCCAGGTAAGTTTGCACTGAACAGCCATATGCATGTTATCAAAGAGAAGCAAAGGCACTGCTTCTCTGTATGGAAGTTATGGATCAAATTTTCAAGAGCGCTGCCACTCTTATTCACTGCAGGGTCTTTACACACAGAGCAAGCTCACCATGGTATATTCCTCACCTTATTTTAGTCATTTAATAAAAGAGCCTCAGACTGCTCCTATACATTTCTGCAAATGCAGTGACAATCTCCTGTTCCCAAAATTCATGAGAACAGCTATGTATTTTCCTAAAGAAAATGTTGTCAGAGAAACAAAATGAATGCTTGAACTACTGCTTTACCAGAAAGTCCTTTTTGGCTGCATGATTGCAAACGTTTGTACATGAGTGAAACTGTTTTGAGTCAAACTTAAAAAAGAATGTGGAAATAACCATTAGCAAGCCAGAGGTGCCTGTGAAGATCATAGAGGATATATAGAGGGATATTAAGAGAGTGCTGCGATTCAGCTGGGAAAGATCAAAGAGAGCCAGATAACAGCCAGGGGACATCAGAGTACCATGAAAGTTGCTGAGGATGTAGGAAAAGCCTGTGTAGTGCTGTGGGACATGAGGGAAGCTGAATAAGATATGTATGTCAAGAAACATCCCAGGGTGATACAGAAAACCAGAGGACACATCATCATGGCAAAGCTGTCTGAGAAGGCCTCACAGTGGTGTGAGATGCAAGCCTCAGGATGGTGAGGAAAACCGGAGAAGGTTGAGAATTGCTGGGGACACAAAAACCAGTCAGCTAACATGAGGGAATGTTACTGAATGCAATCACATCAAGAAGGGCTACAGTTGCTGGGTAGAGCTACAAGGATGTTTGAAATAACAAAGTCAGAGCGTCCATATTTTAGGGGGAATAACACATGATGCTGGATATCAGGGACCAATAAAGGTAAATGAATAAGCAACTAGAAATATGCCAAGGAAAAACACATCATATCATGAAATAGGAAAATAATTCATTGCTAGAGAGCATAAGGGAGAATCTGGAAAACGCTTTCAACAAAAAGCTCCCCAGCCTTAGGAACCTTCTTGGAGCAGCTGCTGAGCCTGAAGAAGGCTATAGCATGTTAGGGAATGAGAGAGCAACCGTAAGGTGCCAGAAACAGTGAAGCAGATTGTGAGCTGAATGACAAACGTGTAAGCTGCTGGTTGCTATAAGGGGCCGCAGTGTCAGGAAATGTTGGAGCCTGCTGTACTGCTTCTGGAGGCATCCAGGAAGAATGCAAGTTGAAAGAACACTGTATAGGTTGAATAGAATCAAGAAACGTCAGAGAATACCCCGAATACCTTAAAGCCTGTTCAGCAGAGGGATCCAGACTAAGGCAGTGAATTACTAGAGTGGCTAGCCAAGCAGCCACATAGAAACCAAGGCAAGGCTGTGATCTCCCAAGGGCCCAAGATACCAGGAAAAAGCTTGAGTAAGAATGCAGATTGCCAGGGGGACTGAAGAGCCCTGCATATAAACTAGGGACAACTGAAAGCTGTGAGATCCGTCAGGAAGCACAGGGTAAGGTCACAGACTGAAACAACTCAGATGTCTGGTTTCGCCGTTTGACTAATAGAAGAAAGATGTGACCCAAGATAATCCTGCCTGCTTCTCTTTTGGAGAGCAGAACAGAACCCCTCTCAGTACTGTCTTAAAGCAATGAATGCTTCCTGCTGAACGACCATACAAGGCCATGTATGGAAAATAGCTATCTATCCTATGTCATTGTATGTGTTTAAGCCGGGCCTTGGAAACCACACGAGACCAGGAGAGGAAAATAATCTCTTTGGGACAAGGGACACTCTTAAAGGACTAAGTTGTGCTTATGTCTGTGTGCTGGTGCAGGGAGCCCTTCTGCCCTCCTCAGCACAGTTACAAGCAGGTAAATATCCCCATTCTCTATCATGAGTTTATAAAATACTGAGAGAGAGAAAAGCAGTGCAGAAAATGTATTTTATTCATGCATTCATCTAACTCCAGAGCACTGGTCTTAAATAGAGTAACATGGCCAATGTATTTATAATTCACAGTGCCAACTGGCTCTGGAGCGATGCCTTGCTGGAGCCTGGGCAGAGCCAGGGCCTCAGCCCCCATCTGGCAACCCAGTTTTGCAGAGGAGAAACTCTGAAACCTGCTCCTTGCTGCACATCTTCCCTAGGGAATGCCAGTCGGCACCAGGACTTCAGCAGCACAGCTCCTCCCTCCCTCTAGCACAGCTCAGCCCCAGGAGCACCATCCTGCAGCCTGGGTTTGGATGGGGAGGTGCAAGGGGGAAGAAGACAAAGAGTTCTTTTTCATGAGATCTTCTGCGGAAGGCTGAAAACAGCCAGGTTTCCAACCTCTTTCCTTTGTTTGCCTTAGGTCTCTCAGTTTCTGTATCAGGCTGTGGTTCAGCTTCCATTAGCGCTTCCTCATCAACATCACTAACAATGGTTTCCTCACTGAGGGTATCACTAGGATTATACTTACTGCCAGAATCCTCTGGCACAAAATCACTGTCTGAGTCAGAGCAGAGAAATAATTAACCCTCATGATACTTCTCTGAAGAATGAACAGAATACCTAATAAGATTTATGGGGCATCAAACTGATCCTGCTCCTAAGGAGAAAAGCTTCCGCTCGCTGAAGCTGTCATCGCCACCAAGGAAGGAGGAGGCTCCTGAGTGGACACAGGAGACATCCTCACTTCACCTTAAGGCAACCTGCATTCCTTTAATTGAGTTAGTTACCTTACATGTCCAAACAGCAAACCACTTGTTTACTGCTCTGGCCCTGGATTAGATCATGGTTTCATTGCCTAAAAAAACTATCACAGTCAACGGATTCTCAGCTTCTGTGAAACTGGCCAGGCTGGAGGCAAAACTATCTTACCTGAAATTACCAGCATTTGATTTGCAAATGGCCTTCAAATATTCCTGATCATATTCTTGTTATGTAAGACTAGATTTATCATTCAACCTACAGCTCCAGAACTGAAATAGAACAGTTGGAAAATTTTCCCCACATATGGAGAGGAGTCTTGCCCCACAGAAGAGAACTAACCACCAAAATATATATAAATTTGTAGGCTTTTGCTGTTTTCAACTCTAGAGACAAGAGTTTTCCTTCTCTCCAAAAAGTAATCAGTCACTTCAGTGGCAGACATTTGCAAGCAAAAGTAATTAACTTCTAGGTTCAGAAGGATCCCCTCCTAAAAGCTGGTAATACATCTCAGTGGGGTGGGAGAAGGATCATACAGTCCTAGCTGGCTGGGAGGGATCTCTGGAGAAGTACATATGATACAGATTTCTGTCTGCAAAAAGCCAGAAGTCTGCTAAGATCTGGAAGCCTCAAAATCCCTTCACTTCTGCTGGGAATTTAGTTCAAAGCAGCTGCATGTAAATGTTGCATAGCAAATGCTACACTGGCAAATCTTTCTCATGATTCTTGTTTTTAAATCAACAAGAATAAGCTATATAGAAGAGGAGCTAGCTTTAGGGCAGCCAGTTTTACCCTGTCTTAAACTAAAAGTGAAAACAACCCTAAGGAAAAAAAGAAAAGATTTGAAATATGTATGAGCAACCACACTGCCCTGCCTCATCTCTTTGTGCTGCATAAAGGGGACACCGATTGGCTGAATCTTTTATACAGAGAGATCTGGCCAGAGACTCATCAGACAGCATGCAGCTACCATTCCCAGTTCCTGTCCCTCCCAGCCAGGAGTGGGTAAGAGGCAGGGAGACAACGCAGGAGGATCAGCAGCGGGCTGGGAATTGCCTGAAGGCTCGTTGTCTTTCTCCAGGCCCCAGAACAGTGAGAGCAGTGAGTATTTCCTCCTCATTCACATCCCTTGAGTGCATAAGTGCTTCTGGTATCTATGCGACCTCTAAACTTCTGCCTCGTCTAAATGAAAGGGCAACGTTGTCAGTAATTCCTGAAGGAGGAAGATAACTTCAACCTTAAAAAAAATGAGATCAGTAAAAGTTGCTAGTGGAGAGAAAAAAACACCTCAGCATGAATGCAACGGTTAGGGCACATTTCAAATCTTGTTAGTAGTTATCCCTTCAACATGAAGCCACAGCCATGGTGTGGAATTTATGCAGATATTCTCCCTTCCCATGCTCCTAAACACCACCTGAATGTCCTTCCATAATTTTAATCTAATCCAATTCTTGTGGAAACACTAACCTTAGAGATTTGAGGTTAAAATTCCTCTGCAGGCCCAAGCCAACTAAAAGGCCAGGTAAATACTTGCAACCTCCATGACAAGGGTCTTAACAGCAGCACTATGTCAGAAGTAAGGAAGCCCTTCCCAGCACTGATCCTGGCTCTTATGTATGCTTTATGTGGGCCTGCGAGCCCAGTACTACACAAGCTCTGGATCAGACACCTCTTAGAGGAAGCTGCCCTACTGCAGACTTCCAAGGAATGTGGGTGCTTGCAGTCGTTCCAGGAACTGGCAACACAAATGTCAAGCATCCACTTTGACACTGATTTGACCATAATTTAGACCTCTACCCTCACCAACGCTTGACCAAGGACAAAGCCTTGAATGGGGGAGCTTGAGGAGCTTGCAAGGTCTTTATTCTGCTGTGCATTCTTGGCCACAGCTGCTCGGCACAAAGTTCTTCTCCTGTAACTATGGGAAGGGGTATATGGGGAAACAGCTGCTCTGTGGCAGCTTCCCGAGCTGTGCCAGCCGAGCTGCCCAGCAGGTCTGTGTGCTGGAGTCCTCCTCTGCCTGCAGCCCAGGGGATGGGAGAAGCTGCTGATTCAGATCCACTCCCCCTGCTCAGCCCATCTACTTCTTGTGGAAATTACCACCTCTTGAGATCTGCCTGCAGAGTAGGCTTGTGTGGCCACCCCCTCAGCTACTTCGGTCAACCTGGGCCAGACTTAAATGGATTAAAGTAGGAGGTTTTTGCTAGCCCAGTTTGATTGAAGTGGGTTGAGGGGTACTTACACATGCATTTCTGCAAATACATCATGAGAGGGCATTAATTCCTGGGAAAAAGCAACGACAAGTAGCTGGGACTACCAGCTCTTGTACTGACACAGCTAAATCAAGAGTCCACTCAAATGAGGCTGTGAGGCTTCAGGGACAGACATGAATTTTCTTTGCCAACAGTGAAAGTTACTTTTTCCCACCAGCTGCAGGTTGCTGCTCTCACAACAGTGCAGGGGGAAGGGGAAGCCTGTTACTCTCACTTGAGCAAGAAGTTGGCAGGGTTCACCTGCCAGCAAAGTTCAAGCCTTAGCATTACAGCAGGCGCTGTCTCCCTTTCTGTAGGCTGAACTGAGGAGGAGGCGGCAATTTCCATCTGATCCAGGCTCAGACATGTAGTTTAGAATAAGAAGTCAACTTAAGTTAAAAATTCAGAAAGCCCTTCCACCCCAGCTGCAGTTACACAGCTCCAGAGCACTTGGGAAGGTATCACTGTAAGCATCTAATCTCACTTGCCTGCCCTGGTGCTTTGTATTCCTCAATTACGTCAGCCACGGCAGCATGAACAGCACAGGTAAACCAGCCTTAAGTCATACCTATCAAATAAAAAGCTTCGCTGCTTAAAGATTAATGTAAGAAATCACTCTGCTTGCAGTGTGTGCCAGCAGATGATCTAAGCCCACCTTAAGCAGGCTCAGAAACTTCACGTAATGGTGATACAAAATCTATGAGCAGTTAATGCTATGAGTGTCTGTCTGCTTCCCAGAGTGCTTCAAATGCTGGTTCATGAGCTGGCTACCAGATGTGCTCCTCTTCTCCCTGAAGGCCATCACGAGGACTGCTATTTCATTCTCAAATCTCAACAGCCAGTGGGGTGACAGCAGAGAGGCTGCTCTCTAACACGTCTCCTGCATGACAGCACATTCATTTGTATACCTTGTTACGCTGAAGGAACTAAAGTGACCACTTAACAGGAAGGGATGAATCTTTCCAGCTATCAAAACTGAGCAGCTTAACAAGAACACTGTCAGAACAGCATCCAAAAATGAAAGGGCAGTTTCTGTTAAGGATGGAACCATATGCAGGGATGACTCTCTTGCCAGAGTAATGGCTATTACCATCCACATACATATACTCCCTCACAAAGCAAGATTAGACCATATTAAATGACATTGTCCTTTCTGATGGTTAAAACAAACTAGGAAACAATGCTGCCTTGGGCAAGGTCACTGCTCAAATGTCTGGCAGGTGTAGCTCACGGTGTGCCCTGATCAGGGGCATGTTTGGAGTGAGCTCCTTTCATGGGAGCAGGGGCACTGGGGAAAAGGAATGAGGATAGTATCAGGCATCCAGGTCTCACCCTGCCCTGAAGCTGTGACTCGGCTGTGACAGGCACCAGGACAGGGCCCTGGAATCCTGCTGCCCACACACAGCCTTAACTCTCATGAACTGTCTTTTAACAGCGGAGTGTCACCAATATTTAATCATCCTGTTAGGACAGTATGAGCCTGAATCACTCTGTAGGATGCTTGTGTGCAAAAGAATAGAAAATTAGCATTGATGTAATTAACTGTGTATGGCTCAACCTGGCAAAACCTTCAGCCAAGCTGTGTAAAACATAAAACCCCTAGAAAGGAGCCGCACGCTTTATGCTCCTTCAGGAGCTGTGGAGTGAAACCTGTGGCTCAGTCTGGCGTGTTATAACCCATCCAGGAGCACAAACTGCTTCTCTCTGCAGGCTCGGTTCTCATGGGCACAGAGACTCAGAAGCCAGTGAGATGTCAAGACCTCGGATCTCAGTGTATTCAAGATTTATCTGCATCCCTGTGCACAATAATGCCCTTTCAAAGGAAAAAATAGCCCCGTGTGATTGAAGTCTGCATCAGTACAAATCCCGGGCTGGTTTAGACCATACACACACAAGAATGGAATGTATAATCACAATGCCTGGGATTCTCCTTAACTTTACTAAGGGCTGGGTTGAAGCTATTTTGAAAGCAGCAACTATATCTTCTTTAAGCATTAAGCATTCCTGGCAGTAATAATTGCCTTGTAACTAACTCCTCATTAGCACTCTCTCAGACCTGAATTATTGCACTGACTTTATGCTGCTCCTGGTCCAAGGACAGGATTACCATCCCGGCACCAAAGTCTGCTCTTAATTATACTGTTACAGATACCAAAAAAAAAAAAATTCCAATGAAATAAATGGAATGACTCTGGATTTAGAGCAGCATAACTGAGATCAGTTTGTCCCATTGTTTCCCATCTAATCCACAATTTAGCATGATAAAGCAGTGTTCCACACAAAGCTTCTTTTAGCTGGGAAGACCAGCTTGTTTTACCCACCAGTAGTATGTCATAGTGATAGATAACTACTTTAATGAATTTAATACTCTTATCTGAATTCCTTATCCAAGAAAGAAAAGTAGTTTTGCAAAAAAAGATATGGCACCTGCTTCAGACAGAATAAAAGCATTAATGTGAAGAACAGGAAACCAAATATCTGACTCTGAGTGATGCTGAGCAGCTGCAACTTCCATGAACTTTGTAGGAGTTGTAAGATCTCCGTGGATGATATTTTAAGATCCAATCCAATGTTTTCTCTACTATTTTATTTCAGTTTGTCATTAATGCAAAGGAAGACACTAGATAAAACACCTGAAGAAATCACCATGTGCAATCCAGATGCCTGAACACAACTTTATGAAGCAGAACTTGCAGTGGCAATGCATGTACAAGCTTGATCAAAGAGAGGTCATTAATCATGTACATACAGGTTGGATGAGGGGAAAAGGCCTGAGGAAAAGCCACATGAAAAGTCTTCATCACACAAGTACTTACATTATTGCTTCACAGCTTTTTACGGCCTTAAATCCAAGCAAAAAAAAGACGTTATCTAAGGTGGTCTAGGGAATACAGCAAGGATATACAAAGACAGACTGAGGAGAGAGTAAATGAGGTTTTATAGCACTCCAGATTTCACTTGCAAGTGATGGAATGGCCGTTAAGATCGTTGGAAAGATTTCTTGCATGGCAGAAAGCAGGAACTCAAGAAAAGAAAGCAAGATAAGTATGTATGTTTTAGCAGAATTCTTACTAACTACTAAATTATTATTGGCTGAATACCAAGCACTCCACACAGTGATAAACAACCGTTCATTTTATTTCGCTAAACAAAAAGCCCATTGAAGGATTTCTACGATTACTGCACTCACTGGAACTCACTTGAAAAATACAGTTTTGGACATACATCAAATACAACTTACAGCTGAATAGCTGCACTGGTCTGACTTACTTTCCAAACATGTCAAGAAAATGTTCTGTTCTCCAGGCAAAAGGAGAACAACAGAGCGAAGCAGTGCACTAACTACAGGTATCAGACATTCCCTGGGGCTCAGAAATAGCTTCTCTTCTTAATTGTGGAGATTTCAGCAACTGGCCCTGCTTTCAGGGGAACCAGGGGTGGGGGTGGTTTCACATACAGCCCCTCATTTTTGGTGGCAATCCAGCATAAACAGTAGGAATTCCCATATTCTGTCTTGCCACCAAAAAAGGTACATTTTCAACAGCTGTGTCAGCACAACAGTACATAAGGCCACACAGTAAACTAGAAAACCAAACTCCTCTAAGTAAAAAAACAGTGTTACTAAAAACGGTGCTACTTTTAATCCCAGCATTGGTTCGATCCCCAGTTCGGGGTTACAAACAGCTGTGGCAGCACAACGTGGGGCCGTAGGTGGTGGTGGCAGTGGTAGTGGCAGGGATGACAAAATCCTTAAGATCTGCAGCCAGGAACAGGCTATGCAGAGCTGTGTCTCAGGCTGTACAGAACTGTCATTGTGACACATCCCATTTCCCTCAGAGGCAAGGCCAGTTATGAAATCCCTGTCTCTGTTCTTTGCCCTGGCTGCTGCAGTTTGTCACGTCCAAAGTTGTCCATATAGAATAGTTTTAGAAGCTGAATCCTAAAATGGATCATGGAAATCCCATAGGTTATGGGGAAAAAAATACCACAATGGGTTTGTTTTCTAATCTTGCTCTGTTGCATTAGCTCAACTGCAGGGCTAATGACTGGGCATTGGCAAGCTCCTAAACCACTTCTGTGTCAAAGAACACATAAAAGATCCTGAACATTTGAGTCAAAACTAAAATTCTCCGTAAAGCAGCCCTAAAGTGCCTATGACTGGACAGCTCAAAACTGGGGCTCTTTCAGCAGGTGAGCCCGTGTCCCACTTGAAAACCTAGATCCAAATTTGGTGAACAATGGTTCTGCAAAATGTTACATTTTACAGGGTTTTTGCTCCCCACACCTTTCCTGTCCATGTGTTTACATCCCCTACATGTCTGTACAACACTACCAAATGCAATTCCTACTCTGCTGTGATAAATAGCTACCCAAACCGAGGGAGAGTAGAGAACCACTCCATCCAGGTTAGGTTCTGTGTTGGGGATGGTTGCTTTAGGCTCTGTCCATACATCTATAACCTGATAATCTGTTGATTCTCAGCACCTCTGAAAGACAACTCTTACTGTTCCGAAGCTGGGTTCTCAGACACATCAGCGCCTAAACCCTGTGAGCAGTTCTGGAAAGAAAGAAAAAATATCCCTAAATCTTTCCACCCTCCATAGCCCCACTCATTGGTGCAAAGCCCTTTAACAGAATTGTTTAGACCACATAACACCCACAAGTCGCAATTTACGAAGTTTGTCAGTCTAATCACTGCAGACTTTTTCAGAGTAGATCCCCACAGTAACAATTATTTTCTGCTTTACTGACTCAGGGAATTTCATTCTAGTTTTTCTCCCCTTACCTCCCATCCACCCTTTTATTTCTATTCCACATTTCTTCATTCTCTCTTGCATGTATTGTTCCTTTTGTGGCCAAAAAAAGCCTGCAGCTATAGTATTTCCCCATGTTGCTAGTGGAAACTGCAACAGCCTGCATAATTTGTCCCCTCAAATGCAGATCTGCCCTAAACCTTCCAGTTTGGCCATGCTGTTGATCTTCAAGCTGTTCAGTAAAACTTGGAGCTGTGAATCATTATCAGGAGTTTTTGGGCTTTCAGCGAATCCTTGTGAAATAGAGAATAGAGACTACAAGTTTTACGTGCTTATTGTCACTGCAGCAGTTGCACAAGCCGTGTGACACGAGCAGAGCTCAGCCCTGTGCCTGGCTACAAGCTTTGTGCTATAAACGCACAAAAATCATTGCAGGAAATGGGATTTGAAAACATAACGGGAGAAATCTTGGATTTTCTTTCTCCTCCCTCATTTCACTTTTGAAGGGAATTTTTAAGTCAGCTTTATGTAAAAGCTAAAGCTTTACACACACACACACACACACACACACACACACACAGCTGAAAAGCAGAGTTCCCCAACATTTTCATAATTTTATTCTATGCCATTCAGCCTCTTCCCTAAAGAGCAACTTTAGTTTAGGAGTGCCTCAGCACCTCTCAGCAAGGTGGACCAGGGAAACCAGCGAGAGGCTTTTTGTTCCACACGAAGCCAACCTCCAGCTTAACGCAGGCCCTTCCAGCCTGGGAAAGCCCGGGAGTTGCTTCAGCTGTGAGGGCCGGCCGAGCTCACGGAACACCTCAGGTGCAGGGCCTGGGCCCTGCCCTCACCTCCCGCCCGACCCCCAGGCTCCCCGCTGGCCCACCCGCGTCCCCAGGGCCCCCCGTGGCCTCAGGGCGGGGGGGCTGTCGCGGAGACAGCCCGTACCTGGCCTGGCAGAACCCCGCAGGTGCCAGCCCCNTACCTGGCCGGGCAGAACCCCGCAGGCGCCAGCCCGGGGAGGGTGAGCGTTCCGCCGGCAGCGGGGCTCGAACACGTCACCCACGGGCTCCCAGCCGGGGCCGCCACGGGGCGCGTCTCCCTGCGCGGCGGGCGGGGAGCCCTGGCGCCATCCCGCCGCGCCTCCAGGGGTCGCTGTGGCGGGAGCGCTCTGCCGGCGGGCCCGGGAGCCCTGAGCCACGCGCCCCGCGATTGGGCGGTGCTTTCCCGCGGGCCAATGGGAAGCGCCGTCTCCGCCGGCCGCCCGCCCGCCTCCGGCGCCATCTTGCCGCGGCCGCGGGGAGCCGAGCGGGCCCGGCCATGCCGCACTTCCAGGCCTGGGAGGAGTTCACCCGCGCCGCCGAGAAGCTCTACCTCGCCGACCCCATGAAGGTGGGATAGCCCGCGCCGGGAGGGGAGGATGCGCGGCCCGGCTGCGGGAGCGGCGCTCTGGAGGCGGCTCTAGCTGCGCGCAGCTCGGCGGGGGCGGCGGTGGTGTCGGGCTGGGGGGGGTTCGCTGGTGACTGCACGGGGGTGGCAAGAATCACAGAATCGATTAGGTTGGAAAAGATCTCCGAGATCATCGAGTCCAACCTACGACCGGACACAGCCGTGTTAAGTAGACCATAGATAGGGCTAAGTGCCACGTCTGGTTATTTTTTGAACACTTCCAGGGATGGGGACCCCACCACCTCTCTGCGCAGCCCTTTCCAATGTCTAATCACCCTTTCTGTGAAGAAATTCCTCCTAATGTCCCACCTAAATCTCTCCTGGCACACAGCTTTAGACTGTGTGTAGGTTGCATGGGAGGAGAGGCCGACCCGCACCTGGCTGCTCCCGCCTTCCAGGTGGTTGTACAGAGCGATAAAGTCACTCCTGAGCCTCCTCCAGGCGAAACACCCCCAGCTCCCTCAGCCATCCTCACGGGACTTGTGCTCCAGCCCCTTCCCCAGCTCCATTGCCCTTCTCTGGAGTCTCTCCAACAGCTCCATATCTTTCTTGGAGTAAGGGGCCCAACACTGGACACAGCACTCGAGGTGTGGCCTCACCAGTGCCGAGTACAGGGGATAAAGCAGCCCCCAGGAGGGGGGTTACTCGTTGGTGTTGCACCTGACCGTCCTTTTCTATGAAAGGGGAGGAAGCTCTCATTTATAATCCCAACAACATCCCTAGGGAACAGTGTTTCAGGTGGTGGTATTGGCAGCTGGGATGAACCTCAAGAACCGACCTTCAAAGACATTGAACTCATTCACAGTGTACCTGTGTATTAAAAACCGAGGTTAAGAGTTCTGCTGAAGTATCAAGAGTTGGTTTATTTTATGAGATTATGGCATTTAAGACTGCTGTCATTTGAATTTGTCCATTCATTAGCTCTTGCATTGCATTGTTGCCTGCAGTGACGTTTCAGACTGGAAGGTGTTTGCCTCCTAAAGAATAATTCCTCAAGGACTTAACTCCTCAGTTTATAACTGTTTCTTGTTTCTGGTGACTTTTTTGGGAGTGTGGTTTATGCAAATATTAAAAGTAACCTCAGACTTCAGAAAAAGCATTGTAGTTTATCTAAAAAGCAGCACAAAAATGTGATGTGGAACTCACACCTGAGAAAACTTCAGTAAAAATGGCCTAGTTTCTAGTTTTCTTCACCAAAAATAGGGGAACTGGCAAAACCTTCAGATGATTAATATCTGATTATTTAAAGCAGATTAACGTCTGCCTTTTAATTAGCACAGAGGCACCATATGCAATTGCTGCTGATAATAAAATTGCCCAGTTTTGCCTTCTTAGGCTCTGTGACATTCAATTAAGTGAAAGAGGAGTGATGTCACTGCAGCCAGGAGTTGCTCTTCTCCTTTCCTTAAGGGGCCTCCAAAGGCAATCTCTTCCCATCCCTGGCAATAAATTTGTCTAGTTACAGAGGGGTTTGTATAGGCCCTGTTGTCGTAACACAAATACCATGCTCTTAATTTGGCAGAGAATTAGCCTCAGGAGCTTTTGTATTTGGTCATGCTGGGAAACTGAAGGAAGAACAAGAACTGTGGGAGATGGGTGTGTGTTCTCCAGCCACGTACTGAGTGGTCTTGCCTTTGGCAAGAGCAGGTTGTTGATGCATTGAGTCTGTACCTGCTGCCTGTGGCAGCCTCTCTTGTGCTTTTGGGGCTGCTCAGTGGGGAGATGCGCTGTTACACTGCTGCTGTGGTCAGAAGGTGGCAGTTTGTTAAACAAAAAGGGTCAATCCGTGATGAGATCCATTCTTGAGCAGGAATTTCAAAAAGTATTTGTAGTGAAGGCGGTTGTTGACCATTGGCACAAATCACTGTACAATAAAAACCTGCTTACAGTGTGAGTTCAGAATGTTCTCAAAGGCCACGTTGCTTTGTTTCTAGTTACTGATGTTAGCTGAGTGGGTTAGCTGCAAACAGATGCAGACCCTCTGTGGCTGATTCTGTGCTCAGGAGGAAACATTTAATGCTCAGTCACTGAGGATGTGGATTTTTTTCAGTGTGGCTTTGAGAACTTTGGTGATTTGAGGGTCCATAGGTTAGGTTAGAGCTCAGGGCGGGTGACTGCAGGAGTAACTGTGATAACAGTTCAGGTACCATAGAAGAAAAAGTGGTGATATTGAGCTTACCCCACTCAGTTGATCCCTTTCAAGTCTTCATGTAGAGCTACTTTTTTTAAGTGTTTCAAGCCTACAAACACAGGCTTCCAGTTGGTTTTTCTGGGGTGTGATACACAGCGAGGGGGTGTCTCGTCTCGACATGACTCTCATAGTTTATCCTGCCTGTCACCAAGGTCTCTGCAACTGTTGTTGCTGTATTTGCAGTGTTTTTGAACATCTCCAGTGTTAACCTTGCTGATGCTGCTATAAAACCAGTTTAAAGTGTTAGGCAGGGAAATGTGTTGGGTTAACTTCCACACCACCTTGGCTGTGGGATTAAAACTTCCACACCACCAGACCTGAGGACCACCACAGAGGTGCTGAAAACATGGAGCAGTACATAATTATGATTAAGGGTAGTCTGAATGTGGGCAGATTTCCTTCAGTATATTCTGAGAATTGTTAGCTGTAAGTGCTAATTCTTAAAATGTTTTGTCATTTCAGGTGCGTGTCGTTCTCAAATACCGACATTGTGATGGGAACCTCTGTATCAAAGTAACAGATGATGTGGCTGTAAGTACAGAACACATTCACCTTTCAGGGCTTCTTGTACTTCTCGCAGACTTGTGTTTTGATGTCAGTCAGCTTGGGAGCTCTTGGACACTGCCTTGAGAGTGCCTGACAGTTTTCTAAAACCTTGTGCTCAGCCTTCTCTCATTGCTGTGTCTGTGATTGACACGGACTTGTTGAGGAGTATTTTCAAACAGGTGTTTACTACTGTGAGTGTGCTCCTTTTTTATTTGCTCAGAGTGGTGAAAACTTCCGACCATAGGTTAAGTTCCTTCTTTGTGGTTATGAGACTGAATGACAGTGATGTTACAGCTAAGGAGTTGTTTTTCTGCAGTCCTGGGTGAGCAACAGTATTCTGCCCTACTCTTGTCTTCAGACTTGGAAAAGAGTCAGATTTCTTCTTTCCAGGAAAAGTAGTCTGGCGTTGGAATTTCAAGTGCCTGGAAGGGATGTGAAACTCCAGTAAAGGCACTTCTTGATAGGGTAGTAGGGTTTAACATGGGTGAGGTGTTGAGTGTGGGGCACTGATAACAGGGGGAATTTAAGGGTAATTTTGTTGAAATCTCGCTTAGGGGAAGGTGGAGTCAGGTGATTCACAAATGTGAACTCTTCTGGAGTATAGGCTGCATTACCTGCTTTCAGGCACAGAAGGATGTTATACCATGTAGGGGGAAATGGGGATTGGTTTCAGGTTTTTCTTTAGGTTGTTCTGGTGTTTGGGTTTTTTGTTTTGTTTGGGTGTTTTTTTATCTTAATCAGATGCTGTGTTCTTTATTTAGGACTGCCTTAGAAAAACAGGTTTTGCTTGGGGTAGGGGATCCCTTTCAGTGGGAAATACTGAATTTATGTCCCTGGCAGTGTAACATTAAGGAGTGTGAAAGGTAAAATAAAATGAACTTGCTTTCAGAATATAGAGAACAGGAAAGTAACTTCAGGTTTAAAATCTGGTTCTCTCTTTAGGCAATTCAAAGAGGAATGTCTTTAAAGACAGCTTTAAAACCTAAGTTTTAACAGTTTTTTCGAGCTAGAAGAAACTAGAATAAATTAGACGCTTCCCTATTTTCAAAATGGGAGGCATGAGCATTAAGGAGAAGCTGAACAGTAAACACAGGTATGTGTGTGCTTTGAAACAGGGTAGATGTGTTGGTGCTGCCTCCCGGTAACAAATGAACGTTTCAGTGCTGTCCCTGTTTGGTGTGTTCCAAGCACAAATGTGTAGCAGCTATAAACAAGAGAAAACCAGTTGAAGTGAAATCTGATATTAGGAACTTTGTCTTGCAGTGTTTGCTGTACAGAACAGACCAGGCACAAGATGTGAAGAAGATCGAGAAATTCCACAGTCAGCTCATGCGACTCATGGTGGCGAAGGAATCCCGCAGTGCTGCCATGGAAACAGACTGAAGTGCTGCAAATAAAATGAGTGCTCTGGTCATATTTCACTGGAAGAAAATCTCTTGGATTTGAACGAAAAACTGGGGCAGGAGATGCTTTTATGTACTGAAGTGGACCGACGACAAGTCTGAAGCATTTTCACCCCTCAGACTCCACTTTGGAAATCTAGGAAAATAAGTGCTTTCAATTGAAAGCTTATATTTATTTTTGGGTATCAAGCAACTATTCTTACACATTAGGTATGCTAAGAAGACAAGTAAATATTTTAAACCTACAGTATGTTAGTCTGAATTTGATAGGCCACAAGCATACTTCTGGAAAGTTACTGTAAAATTTCATATCAATTTCATTGTGTTCATACCTTATGCTGGTGTATTCTTAAAATGAGAGGGTTTATTAACCTAATACTGTAGCATGGTGGCTGGGTCTAATAAATATTTACATACATGATATGAATCTGTTTGGTTTAGAATAACAGATGTTTTCTGGAAATGTTGAAATTGCCAATTTGTATTACCACTGTCACTGGCAACATTCTAGCTTTTGGTATTGCTCTTGGTCATCAACCGTGCAACATTATCCATAATGCAGTTTGTAGAACTCTTATATTGCCTAAGTAATTAAACTGTATTTTAAAAGTTAAAATAGAACTTCACTTGAATATTGCTAGAGATCTGTGAGAAACTGGGAGAGTTTTTTTTCTGCCTGTGCAAATACTGTTACTAAATAATAGTGGCTTTTGTACACACAAGAACTATTTTGTACTAGCAGGGGTTCCTTTTCCCACCCTTGCTTCAGGCAGGGTTGAAGTATATCAGCAAGACAAATTCTGGAAGCGCTTGCTATTATGTTAATAGAAAATATCCAACCAAACACTATCCAGATTCCTTTTTGTAGTAGCTTGTTAACTGCATTTTCAGAAGTTACATGTGGCAGGTGGATGTCAGCCAAATGAATAAATGGATGAAAACAGCTTAATAAATACTTAAATACCACTGTCAGAAATAGACCAATGCTCCTGTAGCTTAGACTTGTTTCTCACGGTAACCTCTGGTAGGCTGATGGAAGCCTTAATTGTCTCTTGCAAAAAAGCTTTTTGTTTGAAAACCCAGTAGCTAAAATTGATACTTGCTTTGACTGGGTCTTGCATACTTAAAAACAGATGAACGTTTTCATGTAATTAGGCTATTGGTATAACTAGGTGCTTTCAGAACTAATTTTTTAGGTTAAACCAAGCCACGAAAGTAAAGCAGAGCCATACTTGTAGTGGCATTTATATATAACAAAACAATCTACTTAAGTAGCTACCTGCTGTCACTTACATAAAAATAATGGAGCTACTGGGAAGCAGTGGACTTTTCACATTTGCCAAAGGCTCGGAAATAAACCACCAGGCTTAAATATTGCATTAGAGTACCCTTTCAGCTGAACATAGAATGTTGCACGTTGTTGGAAAATACTGCAGTGCTAAATTCCCAGCGACTGCTCAAAATTCTAGTCTGCAGGAGTGACTGGTATGTGTGTAACATTTTTGTATTGGCTTTTGAAATATAAATAAAGCCAGAGAGAAGGCTGGACTCGGTTAATTGTTAAACTTTCATGAGATACTGTAATACTGAAAATTTTCTTTGGTGCTTCAAATAACTTTCCTAATATTTGCAATATAGTAGTAGAGAGACTGGGTGTACCAAGTGGCCGAAAGGCTACTGCTTTATACTCCAGTAAGTTTTAGAGGAGGGGCAATTACAGTACTGTATATTAGAGCAGCAGTTGTCAAGCAAAACAGGCAAGGAAATACATTTTTAGTTTTCTAAATTCAGAAATTATTTCCCTAAATCCGTGGGGAAATATTATTGCTACTTTTGTAAGAGTATGTGTTGTTAAGCTTGTTCTCCATATAATCAGAATAAACTAGGGTGGTTCTGTGCAGGCAGAATGCAAAAGAAGATATTACAATGCTGCTGCTTAAAAAAAATAAATGTTTTGGAAACTTGTTTAGAAAAACATAGGTGCTTCATAACTTTGTCCTGGAATTTTCAGCCATTTCCATACTGTGTTCATGGGGCAGTGAGAAGCTCTGAATTCCGAGCTCTGTTTCTTTCATGCCTATACCCTTTCTAAGGGTACATGTGCTTGTGTTCACTGATCACTTCCCTAATAAACATTCGCTGAGCTAGTCCATCATGTTGCCAGCTACTTGAATGTGTTCTCTGGTTTGTGATTTAAAAATCAGTTTATTGTGGCTGCTGCAGCAAAGGGGTGCTCACTGTACATGAATCTGCATTGGGCAGCCCAGCTTGCCAGAGACTGCTGTTCAGCCAGAAACTGGTGCCAGGAATTACAGACTGCAAACAGGCAGGGCAGGAGCACGTGGACAGCCTGTGCAGTGACAGACAGGTGACCTTTGCAGAAGTGGAGTGGTTTAAAAAAATAGGATGCTCTCCCCTGCGACAGCTAATTTTGTTGCTGCCTGTTAGTTATCTTCAGTAATTGTTCTGTTTTGTGAGAGCAGTTTAATAAAAAGATCTGGGCCTTGTTATTGTTCCAAGAAATTGGGTTAGTTTACCCATGGAATTTATTCTGTTTTTCTGGTGTTCTCACCTCCTGGATTCCTTGAGTGTCTTGATTTCATTTCTTTCTTTGTGCAAGGCGCTTAAGGCTGACTTTGTCTGAGCTCTCTCTTATGTGCAGCTTCACCACTTCTGTTTCCAATGTTAGGGGTTTGAACCCTGAGCTGATCCATAGGTAAATCCATTGTGGAAGTGGATTCTGGAGTGCAGGAAGATTTTAAAATGATCTGTCCAAGTCAGAAGTTTGGTCACAGAGAGCCTTATGAAAAAGGCCTTCCCATTAAGGTCCTGACCTAACTTCTAGGAGTGACAGGTTTAATCTGGAAAACTGGATGCTTAGCTGTGGAGTCTGTCAAAATGGGAAGTCGAACTGCAGCCAAGCAGGTGCTTTTAAAAATGTTTTAACTTGTCAAAAGAATTACGTTTCATCTCAGTGTAAGTTTCTTCCTGCAGTATAAAAGTGGGTAATACTCAACATTTTGCTGTAACAAATGTGAAGAAACCCTGGTTCCTGCCAGATGTGGTCAGTAGGACTGGGACGATCCCTTGTTACTGTAGGCTTATCTTAAAGGATTAAATCACCTTTGGTGTTCTTAGGTGTTCATCCTGCTATAGGCAGATTGAATCCCCTTTGATCACCCAGAAGAAGGATGGGAACACAATTACCTTACCCACCTGTGCTTTTTCACTTCTGGCTTGGGGGAGGACAAACCTCTCACAGGAATCATGCTGTAACCATCTTTTAAATGAAGTTTAACTGAAGTTTAACTGATTATTTCCTAAGTGGAAGTACATAGAAAATTGGTGGGTTTTTTTTCTGTAGATTTACCTAAGCTGCAGATTATGCACAAGAACAGACCTTCAAGAGTCTGAGCATTAGTGGGTGTCCTTAGGGAGTAGGAGCTTAGCTGAAAACTGATGTTCTTTGTAGAGTGCTGTGTGCTGGGGGACCTCCCAATTGACTGAAAAAGAACTGTTTTGATCAAACAACTCTAAGGAGTCATTTTGTTAGATAACCGTTTTAAAGGATCTTCATTTTCTTTTTTGTTTTTAGAGGAAACTAGTCTATGAAGAACTGCATCTAATTCCTTGCCTATGTTAGTTGTGATTTGCTTGCTTTTCAAGACGTGGGGGTGTCTATTCTGAAATGCCGATACTACTTTAAAGGTAGATGCTGTGTGACTCAGCACAACTTTTGTTTATAAAGATATTATCTGTTAAAAGAGCTTTGAGAGTTCAAGGATTGGTATTTAAATACAAGCAACGGTTGAATTGTCTTTGTTGCTGGGGATGACATCAAAACATGCCTTTCATCTCTTATTACTTTCACGTAAGTAGATCTTTAATCTAAGTAGACTCTTCAGACTGGCTTCCAGATAAGCCTCCCCACCCTGATGCTGGGCTGAAGTGTTTGAGGCACCACAGGCTGGAGACAGATGTGGGCCTTTTAGTCTGTAGAAACGTTATTTTTGAGATGAGAATGATGCCACAGTATTTTAGCAGCAGATGAGTTACTCAGCAGAATGCAAAGCATGATAGTCTGTTAACCCCTGCTTAGTATGCAAGCCTGTGTGTGTGCCCTGTAACTGCTCCACCAGAATAAATGCTCCTGGGAGAATGTGGGCTTGAACTGGACCATGTAAAACTGAAGTCTGTGGGAACTGAGCAAACAAAACATGGTCATGGTGTGATAGCAGAGTTAACTGCCTTCCTGCAAGTCCAGGCCCATGTTGTTGAACATAATCTTTGTTTCTGGTGAAACTGAGTCCTTATGTTCTTATACTGTGCCAAAGTTAGTTGTAGAGGTGTGTTCTTGGAGTCCTGTGATGGGACTGCAATTTCTTTCTGCCATTCTAAAAGCATCTTAAGTCCTGAGTGCCATCTCTGAGTGCTCTTATATGAAAATGCCTAGTCTTCTAGCAGGAGCTGGTGTGCTCGAACCATTATGACTCCTCAAACAGACAGTTCCTGGGTGTTGTGAATATTGGGATTATAAAACTAAGAGTATAGAGTTTCTCTTAAACTGTAGTGCTTATGAAAACTGTGGTGTTTATGAAAGTGTTTTCCATTTAAATTAAAACCAGCTCTGAGGATACTTTACTTTCTATAGCAAGTTTTGATTTTGTGCTCACATTCTTTTGTCACCTTTTTGGTAACAGTTCTTAGAATTTTGTTTTTAGAACTTAAAATATCAGTCATACCGAGAGGTCTGGGATAGATTGATTTTTTTTTTTATTTCCTTTGAAGTTGTGCATGCATGTTGGGTTCTTTTTTTATCTAGAAGAAGTGGTATTCGTTCATGAAAGGACTGGTCTGCATTGTCCTGCCCCTACTGAGAACCTTCCTGAGTTACAGGCCTGTGTTTACAGCAAGATTCCAAAGACTGGTTCCTTGGAGAAGGGGTTCCTTGAGTTTTCTGGACAGCTCCTGAATGGCTCTGCTGGCTGGTAGTGAGCAAATGAGAGTTGGGGTAGCTGAAATATGCATTTTAACTGGGTTGCTCATGCATGTAAATACAGCCACCTCTACTGCAGCTCTGCTGTCTTTGTGTGGCTGGGAGATGAAAGGCTTGCCTCGGGGCGCTGACAAATGAGCTCTGGCAAAACTGTGTGTGGCTCAAAATGTTACTTTCCAAAGGCATCTGCTCTGGGAAGGAGTCAGCGAGGCACCGGGATGAACTAATGCCTCGGACACGTCCGTGCGAAATTCGGTGTCTCACTTTAAATTGCCTTAAAAGATAGTTTTTAAATTTGGGGGCAGGAGGGAAACTGACCTTTCAGTGACTGACAGTTCGGGGGTGGTTTTTTTTTTTAAACACATTTTCTGTGGCAGTGCTCTCGTATAGCTGAGGTCAGGGACCAAAGGAATAAACAAATTTCATCAGGGATTGCTGGTTTGTGCCCAGAGGCGAACCTTCTGTGCTTGGTCACACAGCAGAGCTGGGTGACACGTGAGTGAAACCGCGCAAATAACCAGCCATGGTTTTAGCAGAGCAAACAGCTGCTCTGCAAATAGCTCCTTACCCACCACAGATGTTGATCATCCCATGAATGTTCAGACTGGGATTCCACAGCGGCCTTGGTCCACAGAGCAGCTGGCTGCTGGTCCCTCTTGCCTCTAGCACCGATTCCAGGGTGTCTCTGAGCCTCAGCTGAGCTGTTCCCATTCACCAGTGTATCCGAAAACTCCTTGATGTTCTGGAGAGCTGCTGGTGTGCTATTCCACATGGTTGGTGTGCCGAGATGGCTTCACAAAAGGTCAGCTGAGTGCTACAGGGAATGAAATGGAAGGATTGAGAGGTCCCAAGAGGGGTGAGGAGAATGATGGGAGTGAGAGAACCAGTTAGATTTGCTTAGGTTGCCATGGAACCACAGCCTAAAAAACTCTCATCTTGGAATTTCCCTGACTTGCTTGTAAAAACCTCCTGTCTGTCCCACCAAACACCCTGTGATGTGCATGCTATACAATGTTTACCTAAAAACTAGGTATGTCTGAATTTGTTTCTGCATTGTTCTAGTTCATACGGATGATACAGAAAGTGTGGAACCAAAGATTGTAGAATATATTCTTCCTAGAAGCCTGTAACACATGGTACAAGGTGTAAATTATATCATGGATTTATGAAACTGTGTTGTAATTCCTAACATTCCTGAAGTGCCGATGTTGGGGCAGGGGTTTAAGAAGGGATCAGCATTTAAGGGCTTAGTCCAGCAGTAATGGTTCAGTGAGCTGTAGCTGCTCCAAACCAATAAATTCTTAAGATGCCTCCAGAATGCATCCAGGTGACCAACCCTCGAAACACAAATACTGAAACATGTCCTGGATGTGATTTCACTGGTGGTGAGAACAAACTTTTGATTTCACAGAGAGGAGTTTCCTTTCCTCATTCTTTCAACTCCTGTACTAAGCTTCCTTCTTTTCTGACTCTTCAGTCCCTTCTTCTTTTTCATTTGTTTTAAACTTGTTTTTTTCCTCTTTAGATCTTTCATGCTGCCCTTATTTTCCTCTCTACAATTGATCATGGTGATGTTATACTTGGCTTAGGGGAAGAGGATTGTTACACAGTTGCAGCTTTACCTTCTACTTGTGGGTGTTGAGAAAGGATTTTGTTCTCAAAGTTGAGCTTCAGTAGAGGGACATTCTGCACTGCATTGGGAAGAGCACGTGTGTAGGTGTCACTGGAGCTTTAAAAGTAAACTGCATGGCCACCTTCCTCAGCCAATAATAGTAAAAGAAAATGGTTTTACTGGATATAGACAAGTAACACTTGGACTTCAGCAAATAAAAATATCCTTCCTCTGTGTTGAAGTATCTACCTAGATTGTAGCAATTAATTTGCTTTCCTGTAGTGCAAATTGCATACTTCTTGGAATTATTTTATTTTGCTGAAGACTACTATGGATGTCAGCCAGTCTACAACTTGTAAAAGATTAGATACCAGCAATTCTCCATACTAATATTTCATCAATACCTGTCTTACAGTATAAAGCATGATTTTCAAAGATAACCATTTTTTTATCTGTTGTTTTCTGTTTTTCTGTGCTTATATGAATCTTTGTTTGAACTCTCTGCAGTTCCCCTCCCACCAGTAGTCCCATAAGTTTCTATCACGGCCAAATCCTCCTCCTAATTTCTGTAAAAAACTCCAGCTGCTTTGAAGGTGGATATTGTGTGTATTGTTCCTCTACCTCAGCCCGATGCTAAAGCAAAAATAACTTCGAGGAATGCCAGACCATGGAGTTGCTAATGTTTTCCCATTTGTCTTATTTAGAATCACAGAATATCTCAAGCTGGAAAGAACCCTTAAGGATCATCAATTCCAACTCCCTGCTCCTCACAGGACTACCTAAAGCTAAACCGTATGATCAAGAGCAATGTCCAGATGCTCCTTGAACTCTGACAAGCTGGATGCCACGAGCACTTCCCTAGGGAGCCCGGTCCAGTGACTGACCACTCTGTGAAGAACCTTTTCCTAACGTCTAATCTGAATTGCCTCTGATGCAGCTTCGTTCCATTTTCTTGTGTCCTGCTGCTGATCACCAGCGAGAGGAGATCAGCACCTCTTCTGTGAGGAAACTGCTGGGCTGTGATGAGTTCACCCCTCAGACTTCTCCAAGCTGAACAAAACAAGTGACCTCAGCTGCTCCTACTGAGTCTTCCCCCTGAGGACTTTCACCAGGTTGGTCACCCTCATCTGAACACACTTCAGTAGTTTTATGTCCTTCTTATATTGTGGTGCCCAAAACTGCAAACAGGACTTCAGGTGAGGCTGCACCAGCACTGAGCAGGGCAATCATCTCCCTTGACCAGCTGGTGATGCTGTGCAAGATGCACCCCAGGACGTGGCTGGCCTTTTGCCTTTAGTGGTATTTGCACCTCTGTGTTGTCCTCTGATAGGCTCCACAGCCTATCAGATTTGTATGGTTTTCACAATAAACAGCCAAACCAGTTCCAGTTAGGAGGGACCCATGCAAAGAACTAAACCTGCTGTAATTTTCCTCTGTTCTGTGTCTGTCTGAGGTACCTACTTTGCTCATTGCTTTTTACTGCTGCTACTGCTATAAGGAATCATAGAATTTTTTAGGTTGGAAAAGAGCCTCTAAGATCATCAAGTCCAACCATTAACCCAGCACTGCTAACCCACCACTAAACGATGTCTCTTCAGTGTTCAGTGCTGCTAAAGCACAGAGAAAAACTGCTATTAAGTGAATTGTCAATTTGAGAAGGTGGATACCCACAGGAAAACGTGTGTGCCAGAGGGATATCTCCACAATAGGGACTTTGAACTACCCTGTCCACTTCAAAAAAGGAAGAACTGGGAGGCTCTCAGCTGTAAACAGGGGGCTCTCCTGGATGACTGAACACACCTGTTTTCAGAACATGGGACAGGATGAAGTATGACACTACGTCTTCAGCAAGTTAGAGAGGCTGGAGTTACTAACTAGAGGTTGGAATTGGTATCCTTATAACAAATAGAGGACAGAAGAAATTCAAATTTTCATTGGTTAAAATAGTCAAATAGAGTACTGTGCTGGTTTTGGCTGGACTAATTTTCTTTGCAGTGGCTGGTAGGGGGCTGTAGTTTGGATTTGTGCTGAAAACAGTGCAGATAACAGAGAGATGTTTTTGTTACTGTTTAGCAGTGCTTGCACTCAGTCAAGGCCTTTTCTGCTCCCCACCCCACCCTGGCAGTGAGCAGGCTGGGGGTGCACAAGGAGCTGGGAGGGGACAGAGCCAGGACAGCTGACCCCCACTGACCAAAGGGACGCTCCACACCACAGGGGTCATGTCCAGCATGTAAAGCTGGGGAAAAAGGAGGAAAGGGGGGACATTTGGAGTTACTGATTTCCCCAGTAACTGCTATGGGTGATGGAGCCTTTCTTCCCAGGCTGAACACCTGTCTGCCCACGGGAAGCAGGGAATTAATTCCTTGTTTTGCTTTTCTTCCATGCACAGCTTTTGCTTTACCTCTTAAAGTGTCTTTATTCCTAGCCATGAGTTTTCTGACTTGTACTCCTCTGATTCTCACCCCGACCCCGCTGGTGGGGGAGTGAGTGAGTGACTGTGTGGTACTTGGCTGCCAGCTAGGGTTAAACCGTGACAAGGATGTGTGTGGTAGCTGTAATAAAGGGTTATGACCTTGGCACACAACAAAGTTGCATTTTTAATTTTCATCCCATAGAAGTTATGTTTACTATGAAATTCAGCACAGTCTTACTTGCGTGTAAGTGAAATCCCTGTAGTCCTACAGAAGAAAGATGGACTGCTACCAATGCTTTTGGTGTCTCAAGGAAAGAAAAATAGTACAGAGCAGTTTGTGAAGACAGATTCCCCAAAAGGGGTAGGACTCAGCACGTTTGGTGTGGAAGAATAAAACAACAAAAAAAGGACAAAATTTGTTTACAGAACAGTTTAGGGACATGTTGTTTTAAAGAAGACTAGTTTTTAATTTAGGTACTGTTGTTGCTCACAACAAAAGAACGTGAGAGCTGCACCAAAGGGTCTGGGCAAAGGAGTGCTTGAGCAGACTCTGATGATTGGGTGAAAGAGGTTGAAAGATGTGAAAGGAATCACTACCTGTGATCACAAGTCTGTCTTTTGAGACCCCAACAATCCAAACAGGAGCTGAGATGGAGTGGAGGTGATGAAAAAAGAAGATTGGATCTTAGGAGTGGAGTGATAGGTGAAACCTGCAATGGAATGGAAAACCCTCAGAGATGATGAAGAATTTAATATTTGCTTGTTACGTTTTTCCTGGTGGCATGAGTTGCTACAGCTTGACCGTCTGGGGCTTGTTTAGATCTCTCTGCCCAAGTTTGGAAGACAGGCCTTAGACAACACCGTTTCAGGGGAAAAAAGCAGCCCTGTTAGGCGCATTTTCGGCGTGTTCCTTCTGTTGGGCACAGTCGTGCTGCACGGGACAGTAGCTGGGGATGGGCAGCACTCTGTGTTTCCCTCGAGTTCCACTCCCACGCAGCGAGCGCTGGTGAGCGCGGCCGAGAAGGCACTTCGGGAAGCTCACAGGTGGTACCGCACGGCGGCTGTGCCCCAGTCCTGGCAGGGCACTGGGAGTGAGTGTCCGCAGCCTGGGACACTCCGGGAGCCCTGTCCCTCGGGAGCCCTGTCCCTCGGGAGCCAGCGCTCGGCGGGCTGGGCGGGGGCTGAGGGGACAAAGCCTGCGCCACAGCAGAGGCTCTGCCCCCTGCCCGGCGCTCCCGGCCCTGGGTAGAACTACATCTCCCGGCGGGCTGCGGAGGGAGGGCACGGCCTGGGGGTGGCCCCGGAGGCTCGGGAAGGCTCGGAAGGCTCGGGGAGCGCGGTGCCCGCTCCGGCCCGGCCCGGCCCGGCCCGGCAGGTGAGAGCGGCGGGCGCGGTACCGGGGATGGGGTGGCCGCGGTGCGGCGGGACGGGCTCGGCTTGGGAAGTTCCCCGGCGGGATGCGAACGGTGCCCCTGCGAGGAGAAGAGCCTCGGCTTCCCACGCAGTAAAGGAATCCGCTTTTCCAAGCGATTCCGTGTGCCCAAGCCCGCGAGGGCTGCGCCGACGGCCCGTAAATGCCAGGGATTTAAAGAGAGCGCGGTGCTCCGCAGCTGGTGCTCCACGTATTCCTAAAAATGGGAATTGTTCAAGTCTGAGTGACGCAGTGGGTCGGCTGGGGACTTCTTGTTGATTTCGGGAACAGGAAGGCCCTAATCTGCATTCCTGGTGGGGGAGTGAATGTGGCATTCCCAACAGCTTGCTGGAGCCACGGGTGCTTTTCCAGGGTAAGGTCCCTGATAAGCGGGGCTTACCAGTGCTTATGGAAACAACAATTTTATTTAGCGTTCCCTGGGAATGTGGCTAGGTTTCCCTGTTTAGTTAAAGTAAGTGGCTTTAACTGTTGGCATGTAAGTGGTTTCTGTTTGGTTTATTTACTCATTTCTAAACGGGGATATGAAATTGAAGTTTTCTTTATTTACGGATAATTTTGCCAAACCTCAGAATGGTTTGATTGAGTACTTTATACATAATTCCCTTTGCTGAACAAGCATTTTATGCATGAGAAGAAAACCTTTTAATGCACGTATTTTGTTGCATAATGGAGCAATCTGCAAAGACTAAGCAAATTATGTACTCTCTGCTCAAGCTGGGTTTAGTTTGTCAGAATTCAGTTGGGATTTTGACTGCCCAGCAGTTAAAACACACCATTATTGAATGCATTTCTTAATTTTCCAACTCTATTGAGTTAGGCTGCTTTCTCTTCCCTTCTTTTCCTAGCATAGCTTTATCTAAAGTAAGAGAACTTGCCTAGTTATTTTAGGCGAACCTGCAAGATAGGATCAGTCTTAGAAGCCAATGTCTCAAAGTTACTCAGAGAGCCACAAATGCAGGGTTCATATTTTGATTGGCACTACTTTTCGGAGATGCTGTGCTTCTCCCCTGAAGCAGATATTACTCCTGTTTGAAGTGAGCTAAACCTGAGGCTTGAGTGCACAGATTGCTAATGCTTACTGAAAATCGATGGAAGATAGGCCCCGAAAGCAATTAAGCAGCTTTGAAAATCAATCCACAGTTGAAATTGTCCAAGGACAGGGATTAGATCTTTGTCAGAGCTTTGTGGGGAAGGTCCTGGCTCAGTGTCAAGTTCATGGCTCTTTGTTCTACATCTTTTCCAGTCTGAATTAATATAAAAACTTGTGTGTGATTTGCTTAAACTCTGCTAGCTTGTTATTTCTTCCAGAGTTTGTTATTTTATTTCATGTGATCGTAGTGTTGAAGTAAATAATTTGAAATAGAGCACGGTTGGTAATAACCAGCGCAGCCAGAATCCACATGCAATTTGTCTGCATGAATTGCCCAAAATAGGTTTTGGATTACTGGGTGTTTTAAAATGCTTTTTTGCCCCCTGTTGATTTACTGTACTTTAAGTATTTGGTCATTCTGTAGGGCAATACCATTCTTTTCAGCCCGTTTGTTTATCCAGGGTTTCAGCAAAGCTTTCAGACCTACCTAGTATTTTTAGGCAGAAAATGGCAATGTTTTAATCTTGTGAGCACTGTGAAACAAGCTCAGGCTACTTGGTGGAAGGACCAATTTGTTCTGAGTAATTACAACAGGCAAATGAAAAGGTTTGGGGTAATAATTTTGGAATGGTGATACTCCCAGAAATTCTTGTTGCTTCAGTAGTAGTTTGTCAAGTAATTTGTCAGTGATGAAGTAACAAGGCAGGGCTGAGGGTGGTAGGTGAAATACATCTTATGGCTCTAGGCAAAGTAAATTGATTCTCTTACATTTCTTGCATTATAGCTGGAGTATTCAAATTCTGTGGCCAGATGAGCAGAGGTAAAGCCTTACCTTTGTGGTGGAGTGTGCATTACTTCATTGAGCCTGCAAGAGTATTTTCTTCATGCCATGCACAATCCCAGAACCAGGGCAGTCTTCTTTAAAGTGCAAGTTCCAAATGTGGCAAATAGATCTCTAATTACTGTGTACATCCCTGAAGAAAAGCTACTTGGAAAGTAGAGCATCTTGCTGCTCTCTGAAGAGCTTTGGTCTGCTTGTAATTAATGTTGAAAATACTTTTTTCCCTTCTGAATACTACTGCTGAAAAATTCCTGTATTCTTCCTCTGAACACCTTATTTTTAATTAAAAGCATCACAGTGTGTGTAAATGGGTATTTACATAAACAGTAAAGCACAAAACATCTTCTTCTAAAGTGGCATTTGCTTTAATATCTTGGTCATGCTAGACATAGCAGGATGGCTGACAGTGATTTGAATATACCCTGGGGTTTATGGTTGTTTTTTTGAAGCAGCATTCTCAGTTTTTATATCTATTTAAGCATGTTGTTATTGATTAAATGCTTTCTGATTGGCAGGGCTGGGAATATTTTTGTGGGAATTGTGGTAGGCATGCTTTGTTAGTTGCTCTTTTCGGTAGTGTATTTGCCACAATGAAGGAATTACCTGGGATCATGTTTATGGAGGGATCCTGCTGGATTAAAGAGCAGGAGCTGTTTGCTAGGTTTCCTCTCTGAAAAGTGAGCTGTTATCCAGCATTCCTCCAACTTTTTTTTTTTTTTAAAACATCTCTGTGGGATATTAGGTGTAATCCATGGGACAAGAAAGGGCTCAGCAAAATGCTGGGTTTTGTGGTTCTTTGTCTTTCTCAAGCAATTCTTCTCACATTTATTGCACCCAGCAGTCAAATTTTGTTCATCTTGTGAATTCTGTAGTGAAGAAGTAACTCTTGCTCTCCCTCTTTGTTTTGTATCTGCAGCCTGGGTGTGCTTTGCTGTCTGGTAGATGACAAGTCTTCCTCTCAGGTAAAAGGCCATGTATGATAAATCAAAACCCAAGCTCTGCTGAAGGACCTCTTGGGTGCTTCATCCAGAGTGTTAATTGCTCTAATCTGGTGGGTACAGGTAGTGCACTGTTCTAGATGAAGGCCATGAATCCAAAACAGAACTTAAATATTTGTTATTAAGAGAGAGAGAAAGTAGCAAGAATTGTTCTTGTTACATGTTTACTCTGGCACATCCTTTTGGTGTTGCAGTTATTTGACAGAAAATGATGACTACCATCTGTTCCCCTCCTCTGGCATCATTCAAAGTTCCTTTCCTCGTTGGGAATGAAGTCTTCGTAGAGAGATAACAAGTTTTGATCTCTTCCTGTTTCCATAGTCACAATTAATATTCTTTTTTCCTTTTACACTTAGAGCTCTAGGCAAAATGAATTTATTATCTTATATATGATTTTGCACATTTCTTGCATTATACTTGGAGTATTCAGGTTTCACGGCCAGGGAGTCTGGTGTCTTAGAAAAAGAAGGAAATATGAAATAATAGATGAGGTAAGGAGTCTCATCATAGAGGGAAGAGGGAGTCAGACATCATCAAGGAAGGAGGAATTGTAGCATCACAGAAAAAGGAGGAAATGTGGAAAAGCTGGACATCACAGAGGATTGAGGTCATCTCGCTCAGAGGAAGGAGTCTCACACATAGGGAAGATCAAGTCTGGTATCACGAAGAAAGAAAAGAGTCTGGCATCACTGAGGAAGGAAGGAGTCTGGCATCACAGAGGTACGGTGGATTTGGACATCTCAGAGGTAAGAGGGAGTGTGGCATCACACATGAAAAAGCGAGTGTGGCATCATAAAAAAAGGCAGGAGATCTGCAGTGGTAGGCAGAGGAAGGAGTCTCATCATCATCATCGGAAGGCAGGAAGGAATGAAGGAAGGAAGGATCTGTCATCATAGAGGTGAGAGGGAATCTGACATCACAGAGGAGGGAGAGAGTTTGACAGCGTAGAGGATGGAGGTCTCACAGCGAGTCTGGCGTTGTGAAGGAAGAAGAGAGTTGGCACCACTGAGGAAAGCAGGGAGGAGTGGCATCACAGAGCTGTGAGGGAATTGGACATCATAGAGGTAAGAGTGAATGTGGCTTCCTGTAGGAAGGAAGGAGTCTGGTATCAAAGAGTAAGGAGAGAGTCTGACATCACTGAGAAAGGAAGGAATCATCATAGAGATAAGAGAGTGTGATATCACAGAGGAAAGAAATAATCTGACGTCATAGAAAAAAGGCAGGAAATCTTCACTAATGGAGGAAGGAGTCTCATCCTAGAAGAGGGAGACTGGTGTCGTAGAGGTAAGAGAAGGTCTGGCATCACAGAAGATGGAGGCCATCTGGCATCACAGAAGATGGAGGTCATCTTGCATCACAGAGGAAGGAGGGAGTTTGGCGTCACAGAGGTTAGAGGGAGTCTCACATCACAGGGGAAGGAGCACATTTTCATTCATGCTGCCCGTACTACTTGGAGTCGTGATCCTAGTTTAAATTCACAATGTGCACCTCATCTGTCTTGCAGTTTGCCAGAAAATTCCTCTGGCAGTCTTTATATTCATTGTTTCCTTCTCCACACTTTCTTTTAACTGAAGGGTTGTCATGTACTTTGTTCTTAAATACCTCAAACTACTTGCACTCCTTTTTTTCCCCTCTAAAGCACCACATATACGTCAATTCTGCATGTTTTAATAATTAAAGGTTTCAGTAACACAGTTTTCTAACAGTGCTAATACAAAAAGCGTGTAAATCTGCTAGTTGAAAAGATCTTTCCTTCCCTGGTTCCATGGAAGACTCTTAAGAGACTTAGACTAATGGGAGATCCTGCAGTAAACAGAAGGGGACATGCTGTGCTGTACCACCAAGCAGCTTGGGATGAAAACAAGTCTTATCTGGAGATCAGGGTGGGCAACACATTGGCAATAATGCCGTGGCAGAGAAGGAGGCTAACCTTTTACTCTTCAGTACTGGAGGATTTGGTGAAGCTAAAAATAGAGCCCTAATTTGCCTTAAGGCCTGAGGAACAATTAGCTTGATCTCATTTCCTTATCTGTAATATCTCACTCTTTTGGTTCTGTATCTTCATATATCTGTAACTTTCCACCCACTCTGTAAAATGCAGATACTGGCATAGGATGAGGAGGTTAACTTCATTATTGCTAGAAACTGTAGTGGAAGGCAAAACAGAACCATGTGCTGTTCGTAATTTCTTTTCAGACACTAGGAATGAAATGTTGAAGTAAAGCTTCAAGATGTTGTTTGGACTCTGTTGGACTGTGTCATTTTGTTGGCTGGATAGAGGGTAAGAACTGTTTTAAAAACTTGTTACTGGCATGGTATCCTTCCCTCTTTTAGCTATTAGATGGAATCTGAGAGAGCACTGAGAGCACTTTCAGCTGTGTTCGTCCTCCGTTGTATGCCAGGCTATTGTCACTTCTCTGCACCTGTGCAAAAAACCTGTTCTTGCTGGGATTTGGGGGTCATTAAATAGAGTTAAGGCTGGGTAGGATAAATGGGATAAAATCTTTGCATCATCTAACCTTAATGCATTATCATGGTAGTTTGAACAGTTCTTTCACCCTTAATCATCATGACTGAACAGTGCTGATTTAAGAATTCTTTAGTGGCTTTTCTGTCTGCAGTCTTAAACAGAAATTATTGCAGATGGAGAGTGCATCTCCTTTCTCCTGAATCATGCACACAGCCATTAGATCACAATAATGGGCATCACACAGATCCCAAGCTGGATTCTGTCAGTTTGAGTTTATGTAGCCCAAAGGCTTTATTTGGACTCTTGAAAGGGAGTGGCTTTGTTCAAGCATAATAGAAGCAAAATAAGGAAAATCGAGATAAACAAATCATGTTTTCAAGGAGCACAGAAGAACGTGTGGGGCATGGCTTTGAAAGAGCAAGTAACATTGCTTAAATATGTGTTCTTGTAAACTGAGTTTCTTCCTCTTAAGGATGTGGTAATGCAGTTTTTGAAATAATGTTTGGGATATGAGCTTTGACTGGCTCGTGGTTACATAAATATGCTGCCCCTGGGTGAGGCAAAGTGGACACCAGTGAACTTGGTCCCATACAACTTTTCTTTTATGCTTAGCTAGACCTGGGTCTCAGTGCCTGTGGGCTTTCAGTGTAGTACTGGAGAGTTAACAATTGATGGTAGTTGTAGGAAAAACGAGGTGGGAGTGTGTTGTGTAAGGTGCTCAACCACTCACCTGGAATAACTTGCCTCGAGGACTAAGTGCTGTAAGTGCAGGTTCTGGGTGATGCATACGGGCACCCCCAGAGCCTAAACCGGCCCTGCTGCTTGTTCCTGTTGTCCAAGGGACAAAGCAGGTGAAGAGGTGCACGGCAGCTGTGCCTCAGTGCCACAGGTGTGGGGTGTTCCTTAGGAGTGTACCCCCAACCCTGTCCTGGGAGCAGCATGCCCCACTCCTGGCAGAGGCCTGAGAGAGCATGGGTTTGCTTTGGGGACATGACCTCACTCCTTGCTTGTAGCCTTCTAATTAGGTTCCTTCTGTACTGGCTAATTTCTGATTGTGAAGAGTCTAGAAACAAAACTGTAAAATAGGGTGATATCATCTCTTCCTGCTGTTTTGGAGATAGCATTGTGTGCCACCTCCCTGTGGCAATAAAAAATGTAAATGCTAAATTTCTTATCGAGACAAGCCAGAAACTCTGTTGGATTTGTATTTCCTGTCTTTGATTTCCTTTCCTGCGTAGGACGCTTTATTTCATCCGATGCCTGCCTCTCCTCCTCCCCTACAACGTTAATGTATCATTTCATGCTCACCTGGGAGATGTTATCACTTGTATGCAAAGCAATTTCTGTGTTGCTAAGCTGTTTTCAAGCTTGTCATAATGCTCCATAAACTACAGAAACAGGAAGGTTTTCTTCCACAAGTGACTTGATGGTTTTCTGTCTGTTTCTGGTGCTACATAATGGCAACAGTGTGATACCTGGAGATGGTAGGACATGGACTGTGAGGGCTGTGCCATGTCCTAGTCCCTTTTAGGCTCTGGCAGGGCTCAGGGACCCTGTTACAGGTGCCATGAGTTCTTGAAGTCTTTCAGTGGGGTTGTTTTTCCTTCGGGTTTCTTGGGAAGAGTAACCTGCAATTGCTGCTCTTTGGGCAAACCGATGTGTAAACAACGACGCTGCAGCAGAGAGGGGCCTTTTTGGTAAAGCCTGCTGTGGGACTTTATGTCAGAGAACAAAAAAACCCAGAAAAATCACTTCTAAATCGAGCTGTTACTTCTCCTGCAGAGTAATTATTAATCAATAAACCTTGTATCTCTCAGAGTGTGCCTAGTGCTCTGAGCTCCCTCGCAGTGTGCTGTTAAATCAGTCTTGGAGAGAAGGTGTTATTAACCCTGGACCACGATTAGCTGTGGCGTGTGTCTGAAAGCAGCACAGCCTGACAGCTCTTGCCTCACCCATGCAGCAGCAGCAGTTCTGCACTGGCAGGGTTTGGTAGCACCCCTCAGAGCATGAGGGGTGCTACCAAATGAGTTGTGCATCAATCACAGCAGCTGGGGTGTGCTTGGGCCAGCACGCGTTTCCAGCGTTAGGTTGAAGGTCTGCACAGGTGCTTTTTTCTCTCCAGTAACACGTTTCAGAAGGGTTCTAATGCTGCGAGGCAAGGAGGGATGGTTGCTCGTAGAAGGAGATGGGGATTTTACCATTAAGCTGTTTCATAGATGACCTCTCTGAAAATCTCTTCTCTGGGGCATCTACTCCTGCGTATTGATGAAGACAAAGCGTGAGACAGGACATAGTTTTGATGTAAATAATAACTGCTCTGTTCCTCTGGAGCCCTTAGCTATGATGTTAATGCACAGACAGAGGACAAATCAAAATGCAAAAAGGTGCTGAAAAGCAGGACTATTTCCTGAAAAACTATTTCCAATAGGGAGCGGTAAGACATGGTAAGGAAATTTTGGGGTTTTCTTGCAAACATATTTCTCGAGATGTGCTTGGCCTTCTTCAAGAGGAGCTTGTTTTTGGGCTATTTACTGGGCCCATTTAATTTCAACATTTTTCTTTCAAAACATGTTTTTAAAGCAGCAAACCGAAAGCATTCTTCCTTGAACTCTTTAGGATAAAAGTACTGTCTAAAGTATTTAAGTGCTGTCCGTAAACAATATCCACCCTGGGGTACAGCAAAGTCTTGGAGCCTAAGGACCATGGAATAAATGGAAATATTTCCTTCTAAGGTCACATAAAAAGAGGAAAAAGCCAAACCAAGATATGAACTCCCTTTGAAGCACTGGTTTATAAAGGCAATGTGCCAGTGTGGTTGCATCAAGAGACTTCAGACGATAAAACCACCAGCACTTTGTTGTCGACATCTCTGAAAACTGAGGGTAGAAAAGTGTTATTCTACCTATTCCCCCTTCCACATTCGTGGTGCTGTATTGCTGCATCGTGGCACAAGTGTTAAGGAGCTGGTAACTTCCATTTCACCACTGATCGCAGCAGTGATTAGAGGAGGAAATTCTGGTGCAGATGCCTCATGACTGAGGCTGCTTTGTGCTGCTCAAACAACACACAGGAGTTCCAGAGAAGTAGCTTGAATAGTGAACTTGGGAAATCACTGCTCTGAGTGGCCCAGGCTGGAGCTGTTGGTAGGAACATGCTGCATCCCAGCAGCTCATCCTCACAAAACCATCCCCTTGAGTGAACTGGTGCTGTGAACTGGTGCAAGGTAAGATACTGCTGACGCACTTGGCCCTTCCCTTCCTGGGCACTCACAGGAAAATGTGACATAGTTGGAGCTCTGGGTCCTGTGTTCATTATAATCAGGAATTTTACAGGCACTTTCAAGGGAGCTGAGAGAGATTGAATACAAAGAGTCTCTGTGTTAGCAAAAAATAATCCGACCGATACCAGAGGCGGCTTCTTCCAAGTCAGGATGACATCTCATGCGAATCAATTTGTCACCAGCCCCAACTCTCTGCAATAGAAGACAGGATTCTTGTGAGACCTGAAGCTGATTTTGGCACTTACTACCGGATTGTAAACAAGCTCATCCTCAAGTCTGTTTGGAATTCACTGCAAAGATGGGTGTCTGCTCACGCGGCGAGTTCTTTCCACGCGTGGCCCAGGGCGAACGCAAAACACTCACACTTGCACACAACCCCTCCCCAGGTCTTCTGCTGCAAAAATTCTTTCTCAAGTGTCCTTGAGAGCAGATGCGGGGGGAGCAGAAATGGTTCTGCAGCTCTGGGTACCCCAGTGCCTTAGGACATGAGGGTTTCTTGCTGAGGGACGGGCTGAGGTTCTGTTGGTGGGGCAGAGAGGTTCCGTGCTGGGTGCTGTGGCTGTGTCGCTGTGCTGGCAGGGGCCGTGGTGCTGATGCAGCAGGAGCCAGGAGAAAGAGTGCTCTGTTTTTGTAGGTAGCCCAGCCACCCTGCCTGCACAGCGCCGCTGGCGCTGACAGCAGCGCTTCTGTTCGTCGGGGGGCTTTGTAAACAGATTGGAGCTGGCCAGGAGGTTGGATTTTTCTCTGTGGTGTTTGTATAGTTATGGTGGTGAACCTCTCCAGTCTAGACGTGGCCTGAGTCGTGTTGTGATTTCAGGGAAGTTGCTGTTTTTCTCCATGAAGGCTGAGGAGTAGAAATGTTATAAAATACTGTGGTAGGTATCATTTCTGTGCAAAGTGCTCTGAGGTTTCTAGAAGCCCCTCTGGTTCTGCTTTGCAGTAAAATTTAATTGTGCTCAGGATGCTCCTAAAGTGCATTGGTTTGTGTGCTGAGGCAAGCTGAAATTGGATAAACTTTTTAATTCTAGGGTAAGTTATGGCCTGGGTGCTGTAAAGGTGGGAAAAGAGTGTTGTCTTGGGCTCCAGATAACATTGTGAAGAAAAACAAGCAGCAGAAATTATGGAAGCACCAGTGAAACAAATAAACAAATCAAGTTTTCTCAGTGCCTATCATTCCCAATAGCTCCAGCCTCTGAGGATTCAGGCACTTGGAAGCCTGTAGCACTTGCATGTGTGAAAAATAGATTCTTCTCTTTTTTTGGTAGCTGTTCAATCTGCACAGTGCCCGGCTTCTGTACAAATGTTTTAATCGGTGCTTATCTTCCTAATTTATTTATTGTCAGCCATTAGAAAATTAAACTCAAGAAGTTGACTAAAACCTGTCCTGTCACATAAAGGCACTTAAATGATTTCATTCAGTTTCATTCCTGCTCTAATCCTGTGAATTCCCGTTAACTTGTGCTAAAATTCCTGTTTTGATCCAGGAGTAAATTTGGTGCATTCTGATGACTCTTTGAGCCATTCCAGAGCATCAAATTACTCTGCAGCAGCAAAACCAACAAAACCTTCTGGCTCTAGAGAGAATGAAGATGTTCTGGGTCATAAACAATCCTTGCCCTAGAGAAGTTTTGAAATACTTGGTGTCTTAGCAATTCCCCAGCAAACGAGTGTTTGAAGCACGACATTCTTTAAAATTATGCATTAAGATTGTGACAGTACTGTTCCCCAAACCACCTTACAAACGTTTCTTATACTTGAAGGCATGCTTGAAAACATTAATTATTAAAAAGAGTCTAAGTGTTTTTTCTACTTGCAGCACAAAATAGTCCAAATATATTCAAAATGGATTTTTTTTTTTTGGTTAATGTGTTCTGTTTGACTGAAGCACAGCAGCCCTGCAGCTGGGTTATGCTGTGATGTGCTGTGAAATCAGGTTGTTCTCCACCTCGACAGAATTCTATCACTTGGGATTGTGATCACATTTTAGAGCATGGGCTTTTGTTTTCTCTTTAAAATAGTTCACACAGGGAAGGAAAGGGAAGGTCCAACTACCCTTTGCACTGCTGTTCAAGGGTTATGCAAATACATCCCTGCTCCACTTCCTGGCTGGCTGGGAGGTACAAGGTGGCTGCCCTCACGCTGTTCCCTTTTTATTCTGTCTATATGTCTTGTTTTGCTTTCCCTCCAAATCTACAGCAGTAGATGTGTGAGCCTTGCTGAAGAGATGCTCTGCTTTGGGATTGATGGGGAATCTAGAGCTTCAGAGGAAGAGAAAGCATTAAATGTGAATTATATAATTTTAATTTTTAAGTTATGTTATATTTATGTTCTATTTGCATTATAATGACTAATGAATTGCTGCATAATCTCTTCACTTGCTTTGAGTTCTGGTTTTGTTATGTATCTTTTTATTTAAAACAATTCTTCCCCATCTGAGTAGGCTGAATCATTCTATTTCAGAAACTTCACAGAAGTATCGATATCATATGAGTGCCAGAACACCCTGTAGCTGGAATCCTGTCTAAAAAGGGAAAACCTCTGTAGTCTTCACAGAGAATGTGTGTCTCCCTGAGCTGGTTGGGCTCACCAGAGTTCTGTTCTTCTCTTGCAGGCACTATGCTGCTCGAGGTGTTGCTGGTCCTGGGGACTCTCCTCATCTACTTCTTGTTTTCCAAGAAGAAAGAAGAGACGTTGCCCTTCAAAGATGGGTGGTGGGGCAAGGGACAAAAGCCCGTGACTCAAGAAGACACAAGTGTTCGGCCATTTAAGGTGGAGACTACAGAGGAAGAGCTGAGTGTAAGCAAATCTCTGTGCTGGGGGGAGGGAAGGAAGAAACGGCCAAATAGATGCAGAAGGTGTTTGGAAGTAATTTTTAAATTGAACCAACAAAGTGCCAGGGATGTCCAGGTCTTGGGGGAAGGGATTTTCCAGTACTTCAGAAGATAGGTATGATTAGGCAGATTTCACGGTATAATTTTGTTCTCAGCTGGCTCTTGCATGATTGCTGGTGAATAAACCTACTCTGCAAAGCCTAATAAACATAAAAATCATATTACAGACTACTCAGCTCTGTTTTTCGGTTTGTGCATTTTCCTCAGTTTGTGTAGACCAGAATAAGAACAATGTCTTTTTTTTTCCCCTTTCTCTCCAAAGCAATTACAAATACCTCATTTTCTTGACTGCTTTATGTTTGCAGCTGTGTTGGATGCTGATTCTTCTGTAATTAATAGTCTACTTTGGTCAACACTAAATTACTGTGGTAATTACAGTAAACACATACGTTGCAGAATTTGTTGGATAGAAAGATTTTGATTGTGTGTTTTAAAGCCAGGGATTGAACAATTTAATAGATCTTTGTGGAGTCACGGTTCAAACAATACTCACGGGATTGCTCATATTATTAATTTATAATAGATTCCTAATTTCTCAGCAGGGCCTGGGTTTTTTAACACTTTGCATGCCCTTCTTAGCAATATCAAGGGACATTGATCTCCATTTTGCTTTCCCCTTACACTGCAGACACTACGCTGGATAATTTCTAACTTCAAAATGTTTGAGCAGGGTTAGATTTCCAGACCTGCCTTTCACCCTCAGCTGCTCTGTGGTTCTGTTTGCAGTAGGAAGGGGCTCTTGGCTGTCCTTCCCTGCTGAGTGAGTTTGGAGTGATCCTGCTGTATCACCAGCATCCCCTGTACCCCTGAAGCGCAGTGGGAAGGTGACTGTCATTGTCATTCCAGATTGGCAAACTTTAATTTCAGTCTAGTTTCACCAGCTTTCTGTCCATGCAAAATCCTTTTGAGTGTTTCCCCGTGAACACCTCCCACCCCTGGGTTTGGGATGGAAAGCAAAAGGTTTGGGCCAGATCCACATGTTGATTGTGAGGAAGGTACCCTGGAAAGGCAGCAAGACTTACCCTGTGAAGCCACAGCAGTGCCAGCAGAGCGTCTTGCCCTCTGTGGTTCTCAGCCTGGCAGACAGGTTAGGCAGGCCTGCAGAACAAAGGCTGAGAACAGCTGTGAATGGAAGAGGAAGGAGGCCATCTGGAGGAGGAAAGGAATTGGAACAGCTGATGGAGCGTCAGCAAAAGGCACAGGTGTCTAATTAGAGATGTTCTTTCCATTGTTTCCATTTCACTTGGGAATAACTAGAAACCATACACAGTAGAGCCCAAGGCAGCAGACACAAGTGCTTTCAATGTCTCTTCTTTCTTTTTCCCTGTAGGATTTATTTAGGAGACTTGACCAGGCTCGATTCACTGAGCCCCTGGAGAACAGTTGCTTCCATTATGGGACTAACTCGGTGCATCTCAGGAAAGTTGTGTCCTACTGGAAAAACCAGTTCAATTGGAAGAAACAAGTCGAAGTCCTCAACAAGTACCCACAATTCAAAACAAAGATTCAAGGTGTGTAGCTTTTACCCTTAAAATATAAACAGTAATAGATAAGTTTGTCTGCAAGGGAGCTAGGTGGGAAGAAGGCTCTGGTTGTGTCACACGGGCCTCCCCTCCCTGGCTGCCATAGTCTGGATCATTGGCATCACTGCCAAAGCAGCAAGGAACTCCTTCCCTGGAACTGAGGCCTTTAGGACAAGGGATGACAAATGGAATTCCCTGTGCATGAGCGGGCTGTCAGCTGGTGTTAACGGGAGCCAAGCATGGGTGTTTGGGAGCAGAAGTGGATCTTAAGATGTACACATGTTCCCTGACTCCCGTGCAGCCGTGCAAACCCTCCCACAGATGTCTCCTCATGCTCCGTGGAGCTGCCCAGCTGCCACTGTCACAGCGAAGCCATCAGCCTGGCAGCCCTCCTCAGCTGGGCACGTCGTCCCTGCCTGGCAGGGCAGATGTGCTCTGCTGCACCTCTTCAAGCACTCCCAGGCCTAGGAGTGCACAGTGCCATTCCCCTGGGGCTGATGTGCTGCCAGGTGTGAGGGGATGGTTTCTCTTCATTCAGAGCACACTGCACCTTTCCAAAGCGTTCATTCAGCCAAGCTCTGCTGGTGCTGGGGCTTGGTCGGACTGGGCTTTTTCAAATGCTTGATTTAGGGTGGTGCTTGGGTCTTTTGGGGCTGCAGTTGTACATCTAGAGCACAGCAGGCAATTGTCTCACACGATGGCAAAATTTAACCTTAACAGAGCATTTTGTTAGGTTTTTACTTGCAGCCATAATTGTGTGTTATTTGAAATGGTGCAGTTTGCCATAGTATTCTAAATGGATTTGGGACAATAAATGGTGTTACATAGTGGTTAGAGCATAAAGCATTTATTTAAATGATGTTAGTGCTGAAAAAGATAAAACCAAAAAGCCTTCCCTTAAAAAAGAAGAAAACAGCACCCTCTGAGACAAGAAAGGGAGAAGCAGCTAAGGACAGTGCGCTATGTATAGCAATGGAAAGGGAAATTTCAGTGTTGGGAAAGATTACAGAGAGGAGATATGAAAAGACAAGGTCAAACATGCTGTGTATCAGATTCCTACCTTCTGTCATCACTTGAAAGCTTTTCAGAGAATACAGAGATTCACAAAAGTGTCAAGGGTGGGGAAATCTCAAGTCAGTGAAAGAAGGTGGGTTTGCTGCTGAGCTGGAGTTGATGTGAGTAAATATGCTTAAATGCATCAAGAAATGAGGCATTCAGGCTCTGCTGGGAACAAATTCTTGTTTCCTGGAAAACAAAGCCCTGAGTTAGTTTGAGGAAGAGCAGTTCACCTGAAGCAGGTTGTGCAGTGCTGTGTGAAGCTTTCCTGCTGGAAAGGATCACAATGGAAACCACACTGCAGATTTTACCTTTTACTGAACAAGCAGGAGACTGGTACTAGAACATAGTTTCCTGTTTTGGTTTAGTCACTTAAAGAGACTCTGAAAGCTTTGGACAAAGGGTAGGAAAGAGCTACAAAAATGATCGCTTTAATTCTCTTTTAGTGAGGCATAAAATCCTTGATTCAGCATGATTGGTTTATCAGCAGTTAAGATGTGTGACCTGATTACAGGAGGCCTCCACAGACATAGAATACTTACTGAAGGCTTTTAAAATTCCTTTCGCTGTAGCATTTAGGGTCAGTGGCTGGGGACAGAAGCCAGACATGTTCAAATGAAAAGCAAGGCATGCACAAAATGAGGAAAGCGATTAACACCCCCAAACCGACAGCTGCAAGCTGTGATGGATTCCCTATCTCTTGGTGCCTTCAAGCTGCTAATGTAGGCCTTTCAGGAAGAAAAATCTGTGGCTGACTGAAGCCTATCCCGTGCCATGTAGGGACATTTGGGTAAAATTTAAGGGCACTTGGAGTAAATGATGTAATTGTCTCCTCTGCCTGTAAGCTGTGTGAGTCACTGTGTTACCGTTGGTAGATTGCTTCACTTCTATGTCTTAATTTGCCAATTTATTTTAAAACAGAAATAGCCAACCTCGTTTGGCTGCTGTGGTGCTTAATTGCCCATTAAAAAGTACTTTAAGGTCTTTGGATAAATGTATCCAGAAAGGTGCAGCGTGTTTGCACACTCGCCAAAAAAAAAAAA
>VZRQ01000715.1:710278-790503 GCA_013397975.1 Machaerirhynchus nigripectus
AAAAAAAAAAAAAAAGGACTGGAGAAAAGCTTTATTCGTAATCTGTTCCGTGATTAGTTTCAGTGTCGTGGTAAATTTGGGCATGCTAATTAATGATTTTATTTTTACAGGCATTGATATCCATTTTGTTCACGTAAAGCCTCCTCGTTTACCTGAAGGCCAGGCTGCAAAGCCACTACTAATGGTTCATGGTTGGCCTGGCTCATTTTACGAGTTTTACAAAATTATCCCTCTCCTGACGGATCCTGCAAGCCACGGCCTCGGTGATGAGCACATTTTTGAGGTCATTTGCCCATCTATCCCTGGTTATGGTTTCTCAGAAGCACCCCACAAAAAAGGTATGACACATGAGAAGAAACTGAACCCCTACAAGCCCAGTCTCACAGTGAGACAGCCTCTGTTAGCAGAACAGCAGCTCCGGTGACACACTTCTTGTTTTCCCAGTGAGGAAACACAGATCCTGTGTGTCGTGTGGGAGGAGGGAGATAAGGGGGTGACTTTGGGTGACATCACTGGCTAGTTTCTGGAGCAATATGTAGATAGATAATTTTAAAAGCACCATAAAAAGCTATGAAGTGACAACTCAAGAGTTGTAATTGCATCCACGAATTGTCTGTGAGTGAGCAGCTAGGGTAATTTAATTTATTGCTGTTCCTTTTGGGTGTTTTGAATCCATATTTGACAGCACTGTACAGGTAGGTGAGAAGGAACAGGTAGGTGAGTTGAAACAAACCCGTTCACCTATCCATGTGGCAGATTGCAGCCAAATACCTGCTTGCTCAGCTTGTGCTCTGAGGGATACAAACACAAGCTGCAGCAAATCAAAGCCAGGTAGTGCTTAAAGTGGTACTGAGTTCAGCATTTAATTCCATGTGCAGGTGAATGACCAGCAGGGGAAGGTTGGGTTTGCCTTTTTCTGCTTCCCTGGCTATGATTTACGTGGCCAGTGTTCAGAAGCAGTGGAGAAGGGCATCACTGGTGGAAACAAGAGTTTCCAACTATCATTAAGAGGCGACTGTGCTCCCGGCAGACAAAACAGAAACACACTCCCTGGGCAACTCTCTGTGCCTCTGATGGGGCTCAGATGGAGTATGGACAGAGCTGAGTTTAAGGGGAGTCTGGCAGCCCCGTGGTGGGGCAAGGACATGGACAACTGGGAGAACACCAGTCTGCAACAAAGGCTGGAGTTTGTTCTCCTCATGGTTTCTGCTTGTTCTCTAGACCCTGCCTGGATGCTGAGCAAGGGCTTCTGTACAGTCAGACAGGCAAGGGGAATTGGACTTGAAGCTTTTGAGGAACTTGAACGTTGCCTTGATGTGGAGACTCAATGCTTCAGGGTTAGAAGTGTGGGTGGAATTACTACAACAAAAGTGTTCTTTTCTTTTAATGCAGACTTCAATTCCGTGAGTGCTGCTTCTGTTTTTTATGAGTTGATGCTCAGACTGGGATTCAATGAGTTCTACACCCAGGGTGGTGACTGGGGCTGGCTCATCTGCACCAACCTGGCCCAGATAGCTCCCAAGTGAGTACCCCCTTGGTACAGCTGTTTTACTCTGTGAATAGTGACTTCTTGTGCACTTGGGAGTTCCTGCCCAAGTCCTCGCTGTGTAGTTTCTCTCTCTGATGCTCAGTGTTAAGCAATGATCCAAAATTACATACTTTAGTTTATATTAAATGCTTTTTCTTTCAAACAGTTGTGCAGTAGTTTTGTAGTGGCCTCACAGAGGTCTGGAGTGGGACAAGTACTTGTAAAGGAAAAAAAGAGAGGATTTGTGGCTTAGTGCCCTGGAGCGTGTGCTGATTACTGACAGTTGTCCCTCTGACTTGTCATTTTTGTGTGAAAAGCCACACTACAAAGGGCAGCTGAGGTCATGATGTAATTAACAGGCTGGAATTCAAGTATGTCCATTTTTGTTGAAACATTTTGAATGTTACAGGTCACAGCACCAAGCCTGGCAGAGTTCAAGGAGCATTTGGACAACGCTCTCAGGCACGTGGTGTGACTCTTAGGGCTGTCCTGTGAAGGGCCAGGAGTTGGACTTTGACGATCCTTGTGGGTCCCTTCCAACTCAGCATATTCTTTGACTCTAAATACAACAACTTTGAACTTCTGTTAACTCTTTTTAACTTGTGGGGCTTTTTCTGTTTTTGTCTTTAGCCATGTGAAAGGTCTCCATTTAAATATGGCCTCAGTTTCGAAGCTGGGACTCACTCACCTGCTCTCCGTCCTGCTGGGCCGGTACTTCCCAGGGCTCTTTGGATTCCAGGATGAAGATGTCAGGAGGATGTTTCCCTTCTTGAAAAAAGGGCTCTACAGGATCTTGTCGGAGTCTGGCTACGCTCACATACAGGCTACAAAGCCGGATACTGTTGGTAAAACAAACAAAAAAAAAAACCCTACAACCTTTTGAGCTCGGAACACTTAAGTCTCTTCTCTTCAGTTGTACTTTCATAGACACAAAATGTACTGCTAAAAATATGCAGAGAATAATTTTTTTTTGCAGTGTATCTGCACATCCAAACTGAGCATGCTCCAAGTGCCACTGACCTCATTTTCCAGTTTTCATAAATAAAATAGATTGTTTAATATTTTTTCCACTTCTGCTATCACCGGGGACTGCAATTCCATTTCAAATGCAGCTCTGTTGAGAGCAAAAGATAATTTCTTCTCAGAGAATGGATCATATTCAAATAATGTAAACTACAAGAAGCTTTTAGCTGTCTCAGCACACAATGTAGCTTATTTATTATAGGGATAAGTAATACCTGAGAAGTAAAATCAAATTTCACTTTCACTCATTGTTCTGAATCACTTGCAGACTTTCAAGGAAAAATCAAATTGTAGCTATGAATGTTCTTTCTAGATGAGCTAGTCACTCAGATGGTTTAACTGCTTTAAGTATCTGAATATTATGTATTTCTATTTGAAAAACATCTTTTGTGGCTGAATTGGACAACTGAGTCAAGAGTACTGACTACATTTTAGTTTAGTGCAGCAGCAATTCACTGATGGATTTTATTAAAAACATAGCTAAGGAAAATATTTCTTAATGGTTGCCCATAAGCTTACCTACAGAGGCAGGTATGTTCTTAAAATGTGTAGGCAAAAAGATAATTTTATGGATTTAAAATAATTTTGCTTCCATTGAGTTTTGGTTTCTAAAAATTGCCAGTCTTTTGTGCTTTAGGAAAGAGAGGGAAGCTAATAACTGAAAGATGCCTAAGCCATGTTCCTTTGCAGTCAGAATTTTGGCTGATTCTTGTCCTCACCAGCCATGTGTGGTCTGTCAGAGCAGACTGTGCAGACTGGGAACCAGCAGCCAGTTCATGCTTTGGGAGCTGGAGCATTCCTGCAATTCTCAGGACAAAGAAGAGAGGAGCAGGGCAGTGGCAGGTTCCTGAATGGAGAAAAACACTCTGAAGACATTTCTGACAGAAATGCCTGTGTTCCAAATGCTCTTAGGACCAATATCAGGTTTTTTTCTATGTAAACAGATGTACTCTACTCACAGTAAGCAGATGAGAACAGGCTACTGCTTGTCATGTCCAGCAGATCTGGAAAGTGTGCTCAGCAGAACCTTTCCAAACGCTTGCTGTTTCAGTTATCAATGGTGGTTGCTTAATAACTGAAATCCCACTGCCATGTTTAAATAGCAATTCCTGATGAAACTGTGCCAGCTGCAGTGTTAGGTGTCTTCCTGGAAGGCTGCGTTGCATGGGTGGAACTTCAAATACATTGCTGTTCCTTGGGAGCAGCGTTTTCTCGTGTTTTACTGAGAAGCTGGGACAGTTTATGGTCCCTGTATTTCACAGCGCTAGGATGTGTGATCAGAGTTCCAGGTGTGTTTTTTCTGTCCAAGAAAAGCAAACTATAAAATCTGTATTAAGGCTTGTTCTACATGAAGGCAGTTTGCTGTTGCTAATTCAGAAGATGGACCATTTAGCAGAGCCTTGCTGTTCCTTAATGACTTTCTAATAATCCTTAAAATGTTTTTGCTGTTAGATAATGCTGCAAATCCTCCTGGTCATGTGTAGGCATGTGGGGTTTGGCTCTGTAATGCTGTTTAATACATGACAACTTCCAGATTAATGGAAGCAAACCCTCCTTGGCACATAGAGCTTAATCTTATTAGCTTACCAGAAAAAAAGAAAAGCCAGCAGAAATCCAATACAGTTACATCAGTCCAAAAAACGTTCAGTGTGAGCTAATGTGGAGCCTGCTCGTTTGCAGATACTCTCAGTTTATGATTTGGCATTAAATGGCTCCAACTCATTGTACTATTTTATTTATTTAAGAAAGCAGCTGATGGAACAGCTTTGTAAAGTTACATCCCCTGTATTATAATAGGCAGCTTCTCTAACACTCTTGGTAGTTGGATATCACAATTTTAGTTAATTTTTCCTCCTCCTTTGCAGGCTGTGGTTTGAATGACTCTCCTGTAGGACTGGCTGCATACATCTTGGAGAAGTTTTCTTCATGGACTGATATGGAATTCCAGAATCTAGAGGATGGAGGACTAGAGAGGTAAGCCCTTTCCCTCCTGCCATTTTGGGTGAGGTGACTAAGCCCAGAGTCACAGCTGAAGAGGTTTGTCTGAAGGGGTCACCTCACACCTCAGGGAGCCTGTAGTGACCACAGCTGGTGCAGGGCTCCACTACAGCACGAAGAGAGGCAAACAGGCCATGGAGGGTGATGGATTCCCTTCCCACTTCCATCTCCTGAGAAAAGAAATACACACTGCAACTCCTGGATATGAAAAACTGACTTGGAGGAAGAATGTCATTAGGACCGAAAGTTTAACCCACATTAAGAGGCTGGGAACTCATGATTCATTGTAATAGTAACAATTAACTCTCTGTGAATTGGCTTTGGATTGATTGTTACTGCTTCATCTACCTACCATTTGCTAATAAAGGATGTTTAGCGTGCAGCAGAAATCAGAGATGAAATCCCCATTGAGAACTACCTGGCAGGAATGGAGAGAGGGGGCATGCTATGGAAAGGCCCAGTGGCAGCAGATTTGAGTGGAATATTTGCACTGCACACAGCTAATAATTTTCTATGAAACATGCCCTGTTTACAGCACATGCTGGTGTGTGATGGCTCTGTTGAAGGCTCACGGCAGCGTTTCAGATTATCATTAATAAATGGCACAAGCTGTTGCGTGTGCTGTTCTGCTCCTGCCCTCCCAAGCTATGGACAGGGGAGACAGCCATGCTGGAGCATAAGGTGCTTGTTGGAATCTGCCTTCCGTGTAGGAGTTAAAATGTCACTTCCCAGTCTGTGTCTGAAAGCCTTTAGCATCCTTAACTGGTCACTGGCAGGCAGAGGGGGAGTAGTAGCTTCACCTATCCACTCCTAACCAATTTAACTATTATTTTCCTGTAACTTTTCTTCTTTTCCCTTACAACCAAACCAAAGTCAAGTCCCAGCTAAAGTGATGCAAATCAGTGTTCAGTTCTAAGTAAGCAATCTCTTGGCCTTGCCTCTTCAGGAAGTTCAGCCTGGATGATCTGCTCACCAATGTCATGATCTACTGGGTGTCAGGCTGCATTGTCTCCTCGATGCGTTTCTACAAAGAAAATTTGCAGAAGGGGATAGGCACACAGAAACATGAAAAGTAAGTGTGGCTTCTTCTCTTTAAGTATTTTGCCCTGATCTTAATTTTATGGTTGCAGAGAGATTGCTCACGCTTTATAGGTTTCTGAATGCTGAGGAAAAACTCTGCTCTATCAACAGTATTCCTCTGCAAGACAGAGCTGGTAGTTGATGTAATGTGTCGTCCTTAGGTAGGAATCCTGAACCATCAGTGAGGAGATCTGACTGGAGGCACTGCTTGAGGGCCCCCTGTTCATGGAGCATCCACCTACTTCCCGATTTTGTTTCAGTTACTAAATTAGCCTGTGACTGAGTCATGCAGTCAGTTTAGTTTAGTTTAGTTGGTCGTAGTTTTTGCACATTTCTGGACACACTTTGCCTATTTCTACAAAAGGCTTAAGTCCTTCCTTTGGAAGCAGCTTCAGCCTACTGACAAACTGCATCATTCAGGAGTCAGTGAGACTGATGTGCCTGCTGCTGCTCAGACTCTTAAGGCAGCAGCTTGGTTGCATATACTTGTGTCAGCTTGAGTATGAGTGAAGGCTTAAACCTGGCCCGAGGTATTTGCAACCACAGCTTTGTACCATGGTATTTATTTAGCTATGAAATGATGCTCCCAGGAAGCTGACTCAGTTCCTGAAGCTGTTGTGGCTACGCTGTGGGCAGTGTTTTGCTCTGGTTCTGCCTGCATGAGATGAGCTGTGTGAACTTTTACGTGCCTAGAGGACAGAGTCTCAAAGTCTTGTGTAAAATTCTGATCCCAGGCTTCCAGCAGCTCCGTGCCCAACACTTCTTGTATCTACATTTTAAAGTCTGTCACTTCTGACAATGCAGCTTATGTGTATGGGATATTTAAACCTAGAAAATGTGGCTCTTACAACAAGCACAGATCATTCCACTTTATAAGAGACTCTTCCCCTCAAATCCAGTTGCTTCCTTATACTTCCTCATGTGCAGAATGTTCTGTATTGTGCATTTGTGCTGGTTAAAAGCAAGAGCTACTTCACAAGGTGTAGCCTCACATTTTGAAATGTTGCTTCTGAACTAGTTTAGATTGTTATTATTCCTCTCCTCTCCTCTCTCCCCCCTGCCGAAGTAATTCTTCCCCTGCCTCCCCTCCAGTTGTCCTGCCAGGCTTAGTATATTTGAGTGGTTATCTTCTCTGTAACTCTCTCTCCAGCCCTTATCAAATGGTGTGCTTGCCCCACAGTTTGAGCCCTGTGTGCAGCAAGAGGAAATTTGCTGCCCACCATGTCCTAGGGCTCTCCTCTGTTTCCATGCTTCTGACCTTCATGCCCTGGATCCCTTGCAAAACTGCCTTAATATCACTGTATGCAAAAAAAAAAAATACAAGTTATTTTTTCCTCAGGAATTAGAGTGTTGTCTTCACTTTTAGGATATGGAAGTTGAATTTTAATTGCCTAACAAGAGTGTGCCCAACAGTTTAGGAGCATTTCCTTGGGACTTCTGATTTGTTGCAGGTTTAAGCGTTTGGAAGATTACAATGATTCTCTCTCCTCTCTCAGGCTCACAGTACAGGTACCCACTGGCATTGCCTCCTTCCCTAATGAGATCCTGCACACACCCCAGGCTTGGGCCAAGAGGAAATACACCAACATCGTTTCCTTCCACTTCATGCCTCGAGGTGGCCATTTTGCAGCTTTCGAGGAACCTGAACTCCTTGCTAAAGATATTCTGCAATTTGTTGGGAAAGTAGAGAAAGAGCAACTCTGGAAAAAGAAAGGGGAATAACTTCCCTAAGAAAGAGCAGGGTAGTTACTTTTAGCTTAGCACATGTACAGGGCTTACTAAATCTACTGTAATCCATGTAATTAGATCTTATTGTTGACCAGATGTGAGCAAGGACAGCAAGAGAAATGCAGGGTATCTCCATGAGATACTGCCGTGGGGACCAACTGATTTTGGGTGGGGTTTTTTTTTGTTAGGCAAGGCTAAGAAAGTAACATGAAGAATACTTGGCTGTCTTCTAAAACATGTTCTGTAGTATTCCTGACTCTTGCTTTGAGAATGAAAAATAGACCTCACAACTACTAACATACCTAGCAACAGTTCAATTGTTAGGAAAGGCTTTTTTTTTTCATGGCAGCAGTAAAACTTGAGTTGCTGTAAGTATGAAGTTCCTCACATCAAGAGTGGGGAGCAGCCTGGCAGGACCTAACTTGCATGAGTGCATTGGTCAATCAATCAGCATTGATGATCTACAGTACCTTTAAACTGCCTTCTGCTGGCTGCCTTTCTCTTCCAGCCTGGGCTGTAGAGCAGATTCCTGGCTGTGAAGAAGCTGGAGTGCCCTGTGCCAGGCTCCTGCGATATGTGAGGAGCAGCTGAAACACACAGGTGCCTGTAGCTCGGACCAGGGGGAGGGGTTGGGTAGGAGTAACTCCAGCCCCAGCTGCCTCTGCTCTGAATTTGTACTCTTAAGTTAAATCATAGCCCTAGGTAGGCTCAACACACTATGGCTTTGCACTGCTTTGGCAGGGTATTGTAAATACCTCTTACTAAAGAATAAAAACCTGATTAATTCAAAATTAAAAGAGAAGTGCATTACATTTTTGAGTAACTCCTATTTGATTATTTTAATTCTTCTAACAGCTGAGATTTTGCTTGGTACCAGCTAAGAGAAGCATCAGTTCAGAACCCATCAGTTCTGTCCTGCGTCTGTCACAAAGGTCGGATTGAAGGAAAACCGCTCAAAGAAAATTGAAGGCTTTACCAGCTCCTGTCCCTAGCGTGTGCAGTTAAGCTTCAAACAGGTCTTAAACCATATCCAGATGTCTGATTTCAGTGTGGTTTTGTTCTCCAGTCACTTCTGATGCCCTTCTCTACTTCTGAAAGCACAGGGAAATACAATCTATCAATAGCACTGGCATGGATTAGTATTATTTCACAGCATTAATTGAAATGGAAGCTAAGAGCTGCTCAGCAGATCCATGCTCCATCCCACAAGGCTTTACACTCCAGCATAGCATGTAGTTTGTTTCACAGAAGGCAAGTGGACCCTCCTGCTGGGCACATTCAAATCCTAGTGCTGAAAGCCACCACCAGCCCTGACAGAAAATCATTAGGGCAGATGGGCTGTGGACCAGCCTGGATCAGTTTTCTGAGCTCCCTTTCCTCCGCCTGCTGCACCTGGGTGCCAGTAGAACAAGGCAGAGGAGCTCTCAGGTCTTCCTACTAGATTTGATCCTCAAGCTGTTCTTGAGTTCTTTAAGACAGCTACTTGCCTCCAGAATAGTAGTGAGCACTAATTCCAGGCTTAATTGCAAATGCTTTCATTCAGTCAAGATTAGTGTTCCCATTTGCAAAATACTGTGTGATGCAGGTCAGTCTGTTCTGAACACTCAGGAGAAAACCACAGAATCATTCCCTTTGAAGCAGACTCTCCTTGGAGAAGACCCTCCCCAAACTTGTTTCAGGAGCAGTATAGTGAAAGAGGGTTCCTCACTCAGGAGGAACTGGCTCACCTCTGACAAGAACAGCTGCTACAGGCACCACTCCACACCTTCCTTCACAAGTCTTGATTTTATTTTTTTTTTTGGTTTTGCCTTTCTTCTGTTCCCTGTGTGGCCTTGTATTTCAGAGCTGGAGATCACCCACCCCCTCTCCTCGTCACTGCAGACATCTGCTGTGGTGTGAGGGAGCTCTGCCATGTTCTGATGTAACTGAGCACTTCCCAGGGACCGCTCAGCCACAACACAGATAAAAGGAAGGGGGAAGGAAGTTTGCTGTGTGATACCTGCCAAACCCCTTTTCACATGGGAGTGAAGCATCTTCTCTCTCCCTTCTGGAGCAGATCTGCTTGAAGGGGCCCAGCCTCTGTGAAAGGAGGCACATCAGGAATCTGGTTTGGGATCTGTCATTACAGCAGCTCAGCCAGGCTCAGTCACCAGTGAGAGCTGGACAGAAAACAAGCACCTGTAGAACCTTTCTGTATTCAAATACGCCTCTCTGTGCTCAGCACTCTGAGTCGATGACAGTGAGCACAGGCAGTACCTGAGCACGTCCTGCCCTGCCCTGGGCACCAGGTAGGTGCTCTTCAGGGTTTGATAAGCTACTGTCTGAAAGAGAGACAAATCTGGACCTAAAATGTGTAGATTTTAGGAGCTTAAAAATGATAATTAAACACCTGATATAGAGCAGAGCTTGTTCTGAATTTTGATGTCACACTTCTCAAACCTTAAGCCTGCAGCTATCAGCAGCTGTTGTTCATCACCTACTTACCTACACTTAGATAAAAATGCAGTGAAATACTATGACAAAGTGAAAAAGTATGAAATTAGCTATACAGCAGCTATAAAACCTGCCCTCAGTCCCTCTTCTCTTTTCAAAATAACCCTGTGGTTTCAACAAAACACAGCCAATCCCACCAACTGTAGTGCAAGGTTTAATAGTAATGAAGTGTCTGTGAGCCAGTGATAACATCTGCATCTCATCCTGTAGCGAGCAACTCTCCCAGGAGCCTGAGGTCTGGATTTGAGAAGCACCTTGAGTGAATCCAGATTCACTTCTGATATTCTCTGGTACTGGCTACAGGCAATTATTTGGTACAGATAACCAGAAATAGCTTTAACATTTCTGTTAGCAAGTAACAGCATGTCAGATTATTGCAATAATAATGAGCAGTACAAAAGGAGTCCCTGCTCTGTTACAATTGTTCTTATTTGTGTCAGCCAGCTGAGGACCTGCCATTCAGCCAGGGAATTTTCTCTAAAAAGGCCAAATGTGATGCTCCTGGGCTGGCTGAGCTGTTCCTTGGGAATAAGGCTCTGAAAGAGTAGTTACAGCCTTCAGGAGAGCATGGAATCTGGTGACACTTCGGCACTCAAAACATTATGTTTGGCTCCAGGGCCATTTCTTAGTGAAGCTTCAGTTTCTGGCCCAGAGTTGCCCCAAAGTCCCTGCTCCAAAAAACTGCTGTGCTAAAAGCCATGCCACATTAACTTGCTCCAAAACATGCATTTATCCCACGCTGAAACCAGAAGTAGCTGGCCTCAACCCTGCTTTTTAATTATCCAGTCATAGCCCATTAAGAGTCTAGATAAGGGGTTTGGAACCATGGAGATGCCACTGAAAATAAACAACTTGCACTCTGCCTCCCCAGCTGAAGTGCTTTGGAAAGAGTCTGCTTCTGGTATGGAAAAACACAAGTAAGGTTGTAATCGCCTCGTACAGCTCCAGCTAAACAAACTCCCACTACAGCCAAATTTGACTTCTGATTTTTAAACTGCAAACCATAATGTCCTGAAAAATCCACGTCACCATATGCAGCCTTTGGACATCTTACACAACAAGACTTCGTATACGTTAAACAAAAATGTCAGGCATTACTCAGATCATGAATGAAAAGAATATGAATAGAAATCACACTTCCATATGAAAAAGGAGGTGAAACCATAATTTAATGGAAATTATAATTAAGCCTAGCATCAGAGTTAGCTCCAGATCCGTGAGGGGCACCAGTCATCACCACTGAGGCAGCTGCAATTGCTCGGGGGCCGGACTGAGGTTCAAGACAGTCACTCAAATGCACAATTCTGTTTTACAGCAGGTGCAATACATAATAGGCACTAAATGAAGACACATTTTTGTCTGAAAGTGGAATGGAAAGCTCCTCCTGGGTGCTGTGGAAAGAGACAAGGAATAAATCCATATTGATTTCGGTGCAGCTTATTTTAAAACACTGAGAAATGATGCCACTTGTTTTACTTGCTGTAATAGCACTTCAAGGAACATAAGTCACACTAAAACTGTCTTGCTCAGGATTAGTTTTCTTTCATGGAAGAAATACCCTGTGCAGCGCCAGACAGCCCTGATGGTGTTATGCCAGTGCTGCTAGAAGAATTAGCCCCATTACAATTGTCAGTTGTCTTCTGGAGAGCAGTATTTATAAACAGATCTGTGCTGAGTGACAGCTCCTTCCCCTGGCTCGATGTAGTCCAAACCTCAGGCTTCCAAATGCCTTCCTGACTGGATTCAAAGATGCTGAAGATGTCCGTGCCCTCCCCGTGTTTAACAACCAAATGCCTGCGGTTTGGAGGATATGATGAACAGTAAAAGGGATTTAAATGATGAGTTTCCACCTTCTTAAATGAAAGATAATCCGTTGCAGCAGTAGTTCAAACCACCGCAGGTGAGCAGAGGGAGCGCAGCACAGGGAAGGGGTGAACAGAGACAGGAAGGGACAAACTCCAGTCAAGCAGCCAGTCAGAGATACCAGCAGTTCTTAAAGTCTTTTGCAGCCAAGCCTGCGTTGTTGGGGTGGTTTTGTGTGCAAACATTTGTACCTCTCGAGTTCTAGGAATTCTCGTACAGACTTCAGGGAGCTAAGGTCCACCCCTGCCTTTTTGTCTCAGGGGAAGTTTTTTATCACCCTGAGTTCTTTTGTGGCTCTGATAAAGCTTTTTGCAGTGATCAGAAGGCAATTCTTAATGTTTCAGAGAAACCAGAGGCACAGAGGGTTTAAGAAATATCTCGCACAGAGCAGAAGAACGCACTGCAGAACACAGATGATGTCATTCTCCTAATTGCTCCACACTTTTTGAAGATGAATAACTTAAATGATTCCTCTTAGAGGTGCTCAAATGATTTATTTCTCAATTTTTGCCCTTTTCTTCCCAGCAGATTATGATTCCTCATCTCATAAGGGAATGAATTCTTCCTATTTTGGGAACATTTTTGAAGTTACAGATTTAAAATATAAAAGAACAAGAAAACCCTACTTCATTCGCTAAATCTAGAATCCTATCATAAAAAATTTCAATGCCTGCAACCAAATTATGGTACTTAGCAATTCTTTAAATCACTTCTTTTTCCATTTTCATCTGTGGAGATAGCTGCTGGTTTTATTTCTCTGTGTCTGTAGATGGAGGGGAAAAAATACTGATAATTTGCCTTAGGGAAAAAAAACCTATTTAGAATTCCAAATAAGTTTTGACATGGAACATCTTCACTTGAAAGAAGCAACTCAGTGCTTTACATTTCAGGAGAGCAGGCTATAAAAAAGCCAATCAGTCTGAAAATCCAAGCATAAACCACCACCAAATGCATGAAGGATTTTCATACAGAAGGAGGGCCAGCTGTGTATAAAAATACATCTTACATTCTCACAGCTCTCAGTCTTCCTCCTGAACTGCAACTCTTTTTCTTGTCTTTAATTTCAGTGAGCATCTAAGAAGCACAACAGATAGGTACCTTTCAAAACCAGCCTCTAACTTCCATCACAAACTTTCACCCTTTTGTGCCACTGCATAAAAATGGGAGGTTCACAACCCCACAGCAGTAATGGCATGAGACAGCAACAAAATCTGGCTCCTGTTTTATTTAGGAGCACCTTGTTACATACCATACCTTGGACTGCTAGAACTCAATCTTCAACATCACTTTTGAGAAGAGTGCTTTCATTAATTATTAACCAGCACTTAGTTAACCACTGAGTCTGGGAGGAGATACAAAAATTGCCCTCTCTCCTTCTTGGCTATTTACAGTCCCACCCATTTCCACTCGAACATCACACACAGATCCAGGACAGAATGTGCAAGGATATCAGATCTTGCAACCACTGTTCTCTGACTTCTCAGAGTAAGCAATTTTATTTCAAGATCTCAACTTACTCATCAGCTTACAGTCTGAAAGAGAAAAGTGTATTAATGCCCTACAACCACACTGTCATGTCTGTGTTACATATATCACATTTCATTTCCCTGAGATGTGATAGATAAGATGGGAATCTGGACTCCTGCAGAGCACAAACTCTGTATCAGTGGACATTTCCAAACCAGAATTTAGTGGAAAGAGAACTCCATCCAGAACTGAAGCTGGAAATATAGTTAACTTTTAGTTAAACACATATTACTTCCCACTAGCCATAAAGGTTGAAAGAGATTAGTAATGGAGGCACAGAGAGTAGGGAGAAGCAGCTTCCTATACTACACCTGTTAATTCACAGGGCCCCATTTGCTGTTTCATCAAAATAATTAAAAGCTAATTCTGCTAGAGCTGAATCTTGATGCATATTCTCTCCAAGCCACAAATGGTTACAGGCTCTTCTGACAGAGAAAAGTGAGGATAACCCAGAGCTCTCTGTTCAAGCACAAAAAACTTGGGAAGTTGTATTTGCTGCAGCTGAGATGCTCCATTCTAACCAACAGGATGTGGGATACAGAGAAATGCCAGGACTTAACCGAAGAACCAAAAAATTATAGGGAAGAATGTTCCATTAAAATGACCTAATCTTCAGTCTCTCCACTTTTAGTTGTTTCCTTTCTGTTTTTATCCTTCAGACAGCTGTCCTCAGAAAGAAAAAAGACCAACTTCTGTACCTCTGAAATATCTGAAACAGGCACTTGCAGCTGTTACAGACAGGTGACAAGCAGAATCCTTCAAGAAGTCTTGTCTAGATAGGACAGAGAAGGAATTTGCAAGACCACATTCAGATAAGACACATGACCCCGGCCATCATTTGGAATTAAAGGTTTGCATTTCCTTATATTGTTGCAGTTTTGAGACAATAAAGTGTGCCTTTTCTTTGTTGTCAATAGACTTGGGAAAAAGCTCCCTTCTCCCCAAATCTTCTGTGCCTCTCACCTCACTTCTGCTAAGAGTCTGGAGAAAATTCTGTGGTCTGTTGGTTCTAGGAGAAGCCCGCCTTCTTAAAGAGAAGGCTTCCAAAAGTAAAAGGCTCCCAAGGACTCATAACCAAATTATCTGTAGAACAGACTCAAGAAAGCTTCAGCTGTGCTGCCAGCATGTGTGGGCAAGCAGGGCTGGGAACTGGACCTTTGTAAAGACACAGAAAGACCACGGCCAAATGCTCCACTGGAGCCCTTGGAAACTTAGCCATCAGCACAAAGATCTGCTTTTGGCTCAGGATATGGGAAAAGCCCGGAGGAAAACAAAGCATGAACGTGTGCACCTAATGCAAATGCGAAATTGCAATAATTCGGGTGTTGAGGATGTGTTGTAAGAGGGCTGGAGGTGAGCCAGGTTGGCCTGGCACACAGAACACTGGCACAGAGCTCCGTGTATCCAAGCAAGCCAAGGTTTCTGAGCCTCAGCAAAACCATGTCGCAGTTTCCTCACTCTGGAAGAAATTCATCCTCCCTGAAGTCTTTGCAGAAGTGTACCCAGTTGTACAGTATCAAACGAGCTCCATGCTTCCAAGTGTCAGAGGCTGCCCCCCTCAGCTGTGTCGCAGAGAATCCCGTCACAGAGTCACAGACCACGCTCTGGGGCTTCCTCCTGCCGAGAGTGTCGGATTGTGTGGGGTTGCTGCTCCCAGGAGCACTGCTGGTGGTGGCTGCTGGAATGCCAGGAAGGACTTAGCGAGGAACGGGGTGGGGGAGGTGCTGCTCCAACTGAGCAATGCAAGGCAAGCAGCAGGCGCTGGATCCCAACAAATATGGCTTCTGGGAGCCACAATCAGCAACTCCAGCTGGGCCATTTGCTTAGGCTGCCTGCCAAAAGGTTTATAAAAAGAACAGTAAAGAATGTGCCATGGCTTTAAATATGAATTTCAAATACAGTGCAGCCAATATCCACATTTGTTGAGGCTTCCATCCCTCAGCTTTTCTCTAAGGCTCAGTCAGGAATGCAAGGAGTTTCTCCTGCTGATCTAATTTTATCCCCTCGCAGATATCCACCAGCATGAAGGAATGAAGTAGAGCCAGGGCAGTTTCTTAATTACTTCCAGCTCTCAGAGAGGGACCCAAAAGATGAAGCAAGCATCACACAAGATGCTAAACCAGCCTATAATTGTGTGTTGCTGTACACAGATCTTGTGATAATTTACTAATAGGTGACCCCAGCCTTTTGTCCAACTGGCTCCTGTCCTAATACCATAGACATTTCCATGAGTTTAACTGCACCAGAGCACAGTGGCAAACAGGAATGGCTGCTACACAAAAAGTGAAATATGCAGGTGGTTTCCCCATCAGACATGTGAACTGGTTCCTCAAATGCCAACAATGACTATTGAGCAAGATGTAACTTTCCATTATCTAGGAGGTTTTGCATATTCTATATCCAAAGCACCTTAGCATGACTGGAGGTGGGTTTATTCAAGTTCACAGGAGAGCTGGCCCTGCCTGTCCTGAACTTGTGCCAGCCACGAGGAGTGTCACCACCAAGGTTCAGCAACCTCCCAGGCACAGAAAGGAAATCAAATCATTAGAGTTTTTGTCCTCGATATGACACGTAGAACCTCACAGTGAGTATCAAAAGTCATTTGTTCAAAAGTGAGTTATATCACAGAGCATAGAACCCCCACAGTGCCAGCACAGTAAACAGGTCAAGTGTGGTAGCTGAATGATTTATTTGATCCTTCAATAAGCACATATGTAAGCATCCACTGCTGCTGCAAACACCTGGATGAGATGGGGGAGTGCAGCTAGAAATGAGTCAGAACAATCACAGGCTTCTGATCTAATTAACACAACAGGCTGCCTCCTCCTTGTGACCTCACATCTGTATGAGAGACTCACAGATGAGCAAAAAATGTGGAGTCTGCTGGGTTTTTTTCTTCTTGGTTTGAACACCAGCCTGGAATGGCAGTGTGTGTACAAGGTACACACCACCTCTAGTGCCATGATCGCTAGAAATCAAACTGCACGCAGACGTGCATGAACCCCTGACTAAACTGAACCACTGCACCAAGAGTACAAAATACTCTGACAAATTCATGCTCCCCCCTCACTAGACAAGGTTCCTCACCTGCCTTTTAAGACCCAGGAGTTGCACCTTCAGCTAACAGGCTGTCATCAGAGGGATCAGAGCTCCACAGGGTCCTTCTTGCAGTGGGCAGGTCTCGTGCTCAGCATGTGTCCGAGTGCTGTTCTTGGGAAGCTGGAGGCAGCCCTGAAAGACACTGAACATCTGCACACATTCATGGCACAAAGTCTCCTTCAGTCTCAAGATGTTGCTGCTTTACAGACAGGCTAGAAAAGGTCAAATTCAGGAAATAACACTTTAACAGCAAGCAAGGAAACAGAGGGTCAAAAGAGTCTCCTACCCAAAGGTCACCAAGATTCGTCCCCTAGAGAAATCCAAAAGTATTCAAATTCCTCACGGGACATACTGTCATTCTAAGGCTTGTGGCAGTGCTCTTATGAAGAGTTCATGACCATGCTGTGAGGCAGCCAGCAAAAGGACTGTTTCAACACACAGAGAAAAGAATAAATAAATCAAGACAGCCTGAAATTTTTCTAAACTCAGTGTTTTATTGCTCCGTGATTATTAGTTACACTTTGACACATTGCACTTTGGAATAGATTAGCACCTACTACATAATTAAAAAACTTAGTATCTTACAACTCATATAATTGACACTATAGAGAAAACCCAGAGACCTGTCGTTTTAGCCCAATATTAAAAGAGATAAAATGTTTAAATCCTTTATTGTTGGCAGGTGAACTTTCATTGTGGAAGGCCCTTAAAAATAGTGAACAGAAACTAACAATCTAAATGCCCTCCAAAAATATATAAAAACAGTATCAGATAAATCACTCCCTTCTTTACACCAGTCTTTTTGCTTTGGTACTTTTAGTACCCAAGTGCACAGTAATTCCCTCATCTCTTTCAAAGAAAAAAAAAGTACCATGATCAAGACTACGCTGACTACTTTGGGTGACAAGAGGAGAGACTCCCACACACCATTCTCAGCACCCATGCAAACAGCATTTTCATCAAAAGTGGCATTGTCTCAGGATTTAACACATCCCAAGAGGTTTATAAATAATAAATGTTGGGAGTTTTTAAAAAGGGAAGAATTACCTTGAATAAATAAATGACAGCTCTAATAGCTGCATTGGCTTTGGTGACCAGCTATCTATATGCAGCATAAGTTATCTTCATAAGGCAAGTGATGAGATAGCATAAGTGAAGTCCCTGAGGATCAGCATCTCCGTGTTCAACTTGTTTGTTTCACAACGTGTGTAGACAGCCTGGAAAACAATCAGTCCCAAGGTATCTGCTTTTTAATCTCCCAGCACAGCTGCAGACCACACAATGAATTATTTCTGTACCTCTTCTGCAGGCAGGAATACCTTAATAACACCGAATACTTAGCAGGAGGTGGCAGGGAATTAGTTCTGCTAAACCTGGGGCGAGTGCTCCCCCTTGTGTTAGTCCTTGGCACTCAAAGCGAAGCTCCCGATGCCTGCTCCACAATTGCAGGTCCAGTGGCATAGCTCACGATTCCTTCTGCCTGGGAACAAGTGTTGTCCATGGTGCCATACGACTGCTGCTCCGTGGGGGCCAGCACCGTCCTTTCGGTAGGATGAGGACGCAAAACCTGCGGGACGTACATCTGAAATCACAAGTGAAGGGGTTTAGTGGTCTCTCAAAGCACAGCGCCGGGATAACTCACCCAGGGTAATTTTTCCCCTTGTCACTCTTCTTTTCATCCTTTTCCCATTCTTCACCTTAACACCTCAGGCCTTTTGCTCCCTGCTGGAGGCTTCCTGGTGCAACACTCACCTGCACCTCTTGACTGTGGCACAAGGCCTTTCCTTCTACCTCAGTCCTACATCCTTCTCAGTGACATGGCAAACAAGACCTGCTATATGTCACAGCTTTCAGAATCAAAGCAGTGGCCACTGACTGTGTCTGGCAGCTGTCCAGATGTGAGGCTCTGTCTGGGGCAAGGCACAGAACACAGCACACAGAGCTGCTGGAAGCAGTGTGTCTCTACTACTCCTAAAACGGCAGCCGAAGGTACTTCTGGAACACCACCTGGGAGCAGTCAGGGAGCCCAGCTGCAGAACTCTCTGGTCCCACATGCACATGAGAAATCCCACAGTCCATTCAGACTAGCATGTCCTACACAAGCTCTTTGGTAAGCAGGGTGAGAAATTAAGTTTTTCTAGGAAGCATAAGGGAATATTAGTAACTCTTAGCTTCTTACAGAAGATGTTGGGACTGTTGGTACATCTGTGTCTTTTCCTCTTTCACCTTGTGTGTCTTCTATCTGTAACCAGAAACAGGTGGGAAAAGAAAGAATATCAAACTGGTGAGTGAAAACCATACACACAGATCATGAGCACCCAAAACCTGCACAGACAGATCTCAGTGCAGTGCTGGTACTCCCTACTCCAATCCTTCTACACAGAATCAAAGAAAGGTTTGGCTTGGAAGGGACCTTAGAGATCATCTAGTCCCAACCCCAGACCAGACCAGGCTGCTCCAAGCTCCATCCACCCTGGCTTGAACACTTTCAGGGATGGGGCATCGACAACATCACTGAGCAACCTGTGCTAGTGCCTCAGCAACCTCACAGCAAGTATTTCTTCCTATTACCTAATCTAAACCTAGTGTCAGTTTAAAGCCATTGCCCCTTGTTCTGTCACTACACACTCTTGTAAAAAGTCTCCACCTTTTTAGGTCACCTTGGAGCCTTCTCTTTTCCAGGCTGAACACCCCCAATTCTCTCAGCCATCCCTCATAGGAGAAGTGCTCCATCCCTCTGATCATCTTGGTTGTCTTCTCTGGACTCGCTCCAACAGGTCCATGTCCTTCCTGTGCTGGGACCCCAGAGCTGGATGCAGCACTGCAGGTGGGGTCTCACCAGAGCAGAGGGGCAGAATTCCCTCCCTCAGACTGCTGGCCATGCTGCTGGGGATGCAGCCCAAGATACTTTTTCCATACTGCTCTTTTCTCTCAAATTCAGTTCCTGCAGACACTGAGAAACTTTCCACTCTGCCAAGCAGCCTACCTGTACTACAGACCCTCTTTAGCCATCTTACCAAGAACCTTTGTGAACAGACACTGCCAGCAGGAAGGCATGGACAACCCAGCAGGAATAGCTGGTGCTCTGTCAAGCACACAGGTAGGTGCTGAAAGGTCAGGTGTCCATCACTTACCCTATAATTCAGTGGACTCAGGTACTTGAAACAGCCAAAACAAGTGTAAGCCAAGCAAATAACAATAGTGATGTTGACAACAAGCAGGGTAAACATGGTTGTAGGTGCTTTAAAACCTAGAAAAATATCCAGAGAACACAATATAAAAATACAAATCAGAAAAACCCAACAAAACCAAAACAAGCCTTTATTTATCTTCTCCATTTCCAGAAGCTTTGTGGATTTTTTTTTTTCCTTAGAGGAATGGGCAGCCCACTTCCAGCCACAAACAGGAGAATGTCATTATGAACAAAGTTCTCCCATTTTTCCTAGAGGCCAAGAAATGTTGCTGTAATACTTAAATGATAGACAAGACTCAGAGTGATTCTTCTCCTCCCTCATTCATTCTGCACCCACTTCTTAGATAATTTCATTAATGATCTGTGAAATATAATATTAATTACATTGATTAATCATGATGGCACCAAACTGGATGGTTTGCAAATAGATCAAAGGGATGGAGGGGGGAGAGGAATCAAATATCTTGGTTGGTAAGACCACCCCACCTGCTTTAAAGAATCAAACAAAAAAAAAAAATAACAGCAAGATAAAACTGTATGTAGAAAACAGCAAGTAAGTACAATTTAGAAGGAAAAATGAAATGTAGATATGAGGGATAACAACAGCACTGCAGCATACAACTGCTGGAAAGCAGGCAGTAGTGGGATGTTATCAAACAACATGGGAAGAGAGGAAAATGGAAAAAAAAGACAAGTCTCTGGCACCTATACAAAACAATTCAGTGCTACTGAGCCTTCAGCTCAGTAGCCTTGTCTACAATAAAATACGGACAGAACTGGGAAGAATCCAAGGAAAAAGATCAAGAGAAGGAACAGTAAATATGGACTAGGCTGAAGGTAAGTTTTAGCTCAGAGAGAGTGCAATAAAACTATAGGAAAGGACATGGTTGCCTAGTATGGAAAAAGTATTAAAGATTACAGTGACTTCTCCTTTTCCAGATCCACTAGGGAAATATTCTAAAGAAATTAATCTCATTTTGCAGTAAAGATGACTTGAATAGGATAACAGGAAAAAGTAAACATCACTCCAAACCCTAGCTGTTTCCAAGCTTCTTCAGACAAAAGAGGCAACACCAATCCTCAGACATTTTTGTGGTAACCCCAGCATACAGACAAGTTTTATACTTTAGCAGGTTATAGAAGCCCTACACAGGTCTGTTCACAAGGGGAAAAATACCTCATACATACAAAAAACAAAACCAAAAAACCCCCTACAAACACATCACTATTCAAAGCAAAAAAGGAAGTGAAAAAACCTCCCTATGGGTATTCTGGAATGTCCTGCAGAGGAGATTATTTTTATAAGCACAGATTACATGAGTCTTCACCAGACGGTGACGTGTGTCCACACCAGAGCCAATGTGTGGTGCAAACCACAAGGCAAACAGCAGAGATTTGGGAAGGAAAAGTCTCCTCCATCAGTTTTCCCTGCACTGTGTCCTCAGAACTCCTGCCTGCCAACAGCTCTGGAGAACATGGGATTCAAGTGACTGTCCCAGGAGATGGGGGTTGAAGTGCAGATAGGACCTCGCCTCCTCTGTGGTGAGAGGCCCAGTGGTGCTGCAGGTGTAGGATGGACGGATGGATGGACAGATGGATGGCATAAGAGCTGAGGAAGAATACAGGCACTGAGAAGGAAAAAGATGACACCAGTATAGCCTATCACCTTCTGCATGCAGTCAGGTGGTATTTGATCCTGACTGAGAATTGGGGGAGAGGTCTTTCCAGCCCTACATTAATATATTAGGAGAAAAACCAGAGTATTGTCACTGGACTCTGCAGCCAGACTGAAATACCCATATCAAGCCAACCATACAAGTCAATGACCAAGCAATCAAGCTTTACACCATAAACCGATCTATTTCTCAGATAAGGAAGCAGAGCTCTCTTACCCTTCCTTCCTTCTTTTTGGCACAAGCAGCAGCAATGAAATCACTGGAAATGAAATCAAAGTATCAAATTCCTACCTTTTAGACTGCCCTGTGCACTGACAAACCATTGAACAACATCCTGTAAACAGGATCCTCTACACTGACCAAGCCAAACATGGTAATCCAGCCTGTGTTTTCCATTATTAAGATCCCTGACAAATTATGGTTTTACCATGCAGAACTAGAAAACATTATAATAAAGATTTAATCTTTACTTCACCAGGATTTCCTTCCTAACAATTAAAGAGGTGCATCAGATGCTGAGCACTTGATTTTTCTAAAGCATGCTCTAGAAATTCTCCTGTTAATTTAGAGGACACAGATTAGCTGGTCTTCCTGCTTGCAAAAGCAGCTCTCAAAACAAGGGAAAAAACAAGCTCTCAAACGCACAAGTAATGCAGAATCTATTCAAATCCAAGGACAGCCTGAAGCAATAGTTCCAAGTGCCTCTTACCTCCACAGGATAGGGATAGGGAGCTTTCCCTATCCCTAAAGTTAGATGACAGCCTGCCAGCAATACCTTTCTGACTACTGGTATGCTAGCAAACACAATGCAAACATGATCATTTCTCATGAGGGCACAACGCAGTTAGCTATCAGGAGCTTCCTTCCCAGAGAAGGGGAACCCAACCCTTCCAGCACCGCTGACATCCCCATTCCATGCCAAATGCTTCCTGCTGTATCATGGATAAAAACCCATAAGCTGTTGCCTCCCTCTTCTGACATCAAAGCTGCTGGTACAGCACAGCCAATACTATCAATGCAATGTATTTGCAAAACATGGAACGTCCGTATTCTAAAAATGAATTACACACAAAACATGAGGTTTTAAACTACAGTGTGGGGAAGAGAGTTACAATCTCACTGCAGTCTTCCATCTAAAATTTGATGGATGATGCAGAACACATGAGGACTACCATTAGCCAACATTTTAGCATTTTTCCTGAGTACTTCCTCAGTACAACTGAGGCAGCAGCCAACTCACCCAGGCAAATTAAACTTACGTCCAGGCTGCACAAATGCAGGTAGTGAAGGTAAGTGATCATCTTACTATAAAGAGCTAATTCTGAATGGATTTTTGGTTTATGTAATGATTTTTACTGTCACTTCACAACCCAACTGGCCAATTCCAAGTATCCTGTTTTAAGGAACATGTGATCTCCTGTGGAATGAAGGAACATGGAGCCTCATGCTAACAGTTTAATATATCAGCCATCTCCATCAAAGGCTCTTACGCAAACCTTGTGTAGTTCAGTGCCACAGGCAACCACCACGACCTCCCCTTTAGGGAAGGAAAAAGAAAAGTCCACAAAGCCACTTCACATCTAATCCAGGGAAGCTGGCAAGAGAGCTGGGAGCAGCTTCTAGGTGGAAACAGGTAATACTCACCCAGCCGCACAAATGAGTAAAAATAGAGCCAGAAAAGGCAGAGGATTGGAGCTGCCAGGGCCTGATTGACAGCTGCAAAGTGCATCTTCTTCTCCAGCTTGGCAGGGAGATAGGCGTAGTAGAGGTTGTGACGGTCCACCATGTGCTTCAGGAGTATGTAGATCAAACCTGGCAGGGAGAACAGGAGGGCCAAGCACAGGCTGTTGGAGGTTTGATAAAAAGCAGCAGCTCTGTGAGGAGATCTATGCTAACCAAATGAATGGAAATGTAGATACCAGTGGTGGGTAGAGCCCAAACACGAGCGGGTACAGCTGCACGACAGCACCTGCTCCTAAGGCTGTTGCATTCCCATCCCTCTCCTCTCCACACACTCTCTGTGGTGCTTCCCAGGGAGTGCCCAGAGCTCCTTCCGAGTGCTGGCACATGAGGTCAAGCCAGTAGGGAAGACTTCCTAACTCCCCTTCCACTGTGCTGGTAAGGAAGAATGGCCTGACAGTGGCTTAACCTCTCCCTCTCAGCCTTCACCAGATTCATGACTGGATTTCAAGTCAGCTATTCCTTATCCAAACAAACAGCCAGCCACTGCTGTGGCAGCTATGAATTGCAACAGCTCTGGGATGCAGTGGCACATTCAGATTATTTACAACGGCATACAAAACAGAATGTAAGTAAATATCAATTACATTGTTACATAAAAATTGGCCACATTCTCCCAGTAATAAGATTGTTGATTAAACCGGTTCTGAACAGTATCTAATTTAGATAATTATCTTGTATCTAGCTCTGTAAAGTTTTGGATTAGAAAATGAAAAATACCAACTATATAAAATTATTTAGTACTACTTAGGTCTGATCTAAACCCCACACCACCAAAGCCAGTACACTCAAATTTGAGAAATAAGCACCTAATAGACATTAAACCTCTAAAGACACTTTTGAGCTCTAAAGGCAGTACAAGAGCTACATAATTCATCACCTTTTTTCACTGTTCTTCCACAAGAAGGGAAGGAAACTTGGATCCAAGTCCCAAGGATTATCAGCATTTGAATGGGAATAAGAATGCAGAGCTGGGCCTTCCAAACTTCCCACATGCCCCATCTCACTCCCACAGTGCTCACTGGAAAACTTACCAAAAGGGACAATGATGGGACACGTGATGCTATAGGCCATGATGACAGTGAACACACACAGCATCCAGGCATACATTGCTCCAAATTCATATTCAAATGCCTGTTGCTAGGAACAAAAATAAAACACTCAAAACTCTCAAGTCATCCCTCAATGTGTCAGAAGTTAAGAATAGATTCACTAAAGCAACAATTCACCTTCTCTTATTCTCTCCCCTTCAGAGATCAGTTATTTCCCTAAGGGGCAGAAATGTTGTAATTAAATGAAGTATTACGTGTTTTTATTATCTGGACAGAAAATATTCTTTCATAGCGTTAAAGTAATTTCTCAGGGAATCTGCATCCACAAGAAGCAGCTCCTTAAAACCACAAGGCAGAAAATAATTGTGCCAGACTCAGAACCTTCACCTCACTGTGGCAGCTGTATACAGGCTTAAGTTCCCATTCTAACATCTGGAATTTCAAGCTATAGGATGACACATCACCTGGAAGCGGAAGTCCACCTCTTAAAATTGAATATAGGCAAAAAAATATATATTTTGCTAGGTGTATGTTCAGACTAAAGCAAGTTGTACACACCTGCTGGCTGACAGAAGAAACTAACTCTAGACAGATTTTAATTAAAAACCCCCCTGAAGTTCAGACTGTAAGATAAAATCAGAACTATTCTATAAAATCCAAATCATAAAACTTTGACTTAGAGAGATGAGGAGACTGATATCTGAAGCTCAGAGCCTGAGTTTTGATTCTTGACCATCTCTGACTTGAATAAATCCCTCCCTGTTATCTGTGCTGCAAATGAAGAGAATATTAATGTGTCTTGGACAAGCAAAACAAAGGCTAAAAAAAAATCCGTCAGGAGATGAGAGTTGATGGTATGAAGGATGGGTGTTCCCACTGGTTTTGAAAAGGATCAATCATTCAATTGCCTCCTGCTAAGGAGGGGCTCCAATACCTGTTTGATGTTTTTCCTCTCTGCTGTGGACTTGGCCATGATCATGCGTATTGTGTACAGGATGAGGCCCGGCAGGCGCAGCAGCTCCATCCCATTGCCCACGAAAGCAGAGGCAATCACGTAGTTCACAAAGAAGGCTCCCTGGTCAGGCAGGAAGACACATCTGCCAGGAAAGACACCAGATACTGACTGGGAGGAAGGCAAGTGAACACAGGAGGTATGCAATCTATCCCTATTGCCTCTGGAAATATCTTACCATCAGGATAAGCACTATATTCCTTAGGAAGTGGTCAGAAGATTTGTGATAACCTTGTTGTAAAAGAATACTGCCCAGCTATAAATGCAGCCAGTGTGGTATGTAAGAGCCTGGCTGGGTTGCAGTTCAGATGAGGAATAAACTGTTCAAAAAAGATGCAGCAGCCTGATGGGTGGCTGACAGCAGACAAGAGCATCATCTGATGTCTGCAACCTGACACAAGATGAGATAAGACTGCAATAGAATAATCATCTCTCCTAACTTAGTAACTCCTAATTGTCTTCCTCTTACTGATTTTGAAACAGCATTTGGAACCTATGCCCTAATAATTGCATTCTATTCTTTCCCTCCAGGCACAGGCACAAGAGCTTAAAATAACCAGTATCTGCAAATTTGCAATGCAATGTGTGTAAAAACATACATTTTACTTAAAATCAAGATTTCACTGGATTACAGAAAGAGAACTGCTGCAGCTATCTGATCTCACTCTAATCCTTGGGAAGATCCCCTGCCCATGATATGCAACAATCCTCAGCCAATTCCAATATCTTATCATCCTTTCTGTGAAGGAATTCTTCCTAATGTCCAACCTTATTGTCTCCTCCCCTTATTCAGGATCTCAACATCATCCCAGAGCAGCAACCCTGAGCAAATTTTAATAAACACTAACCAAGGACAGTAAAGAGTAAAAAAAAATTTAAGTCCCAAGAATCCCTTTACAAAGGAATAGCAAAGAGAGAACATTATTTAGCTAATACTTACTCCAGCCTAACTGCAGAATCAGACGATTCTCTGTCAAACAGCCAGCGGAAAAAAAAATCAAGGCTGAAAGGAAGATGGTGAATGTAATTCAGTCTCCCACATCTTGGCACTGTCTAAAATAGCTTCTCTTTTTAAGTTGTTTAAATCAAGATAGTGGATAGAGAGAATTTAATCAAATAATCTGAACACTACTTTAGCTTTGTCACAGTTACTGATAGCTAGAAATAGGAAAAAAGGTACAAAATCAAACAGAACAAAAACATCTACTTCATATTAAAGTTTTAATGAATAATTTTTAGCAATTATTATACTGATAGGACAAATACATGTCACCCAGTTAGTCAGGAAAACAGTCAAATACTGTGGAAAGAAAAGGACAACTCCAACTGAAGGATAAGACACAGTCAGGAAATTTGGTTCTCAGCTATGATGGTGAGTATGGGCAACTTTTAATCAGCCATTGATCTTAGAAGGTCTTAAATTTCTTTGTTAAAAGAAAAGTCAGGCTTTGGAAACTTTAAGGGCTCTGAGGACCCCAGATGTAAGATGAACATTGAAATCAAACGTGTAATGGCAACATAATCACACACACCGGAGGGAGTGGGGGTACATTAACTATACCTCCCAACTAGAAAACACAAGTAAAGATGTCTCATTTTAAAAGTACTCAGCCATTACTTCATTAAACTAAGATGATTTACCTGGTCAGACCAAGGGAAGGCAGAATCAATACCATGAAGATCAAAAATATGTAGACTTTATGCATCATTATTCTGTTCTCTGCAGATCTAGCAACATAAAAAGGCACTGAGTAAGAAACTCATACAAGAAGCTGCCACATATGAAGGACCTTGCCTGGACAATGCCAGCACCCATCAGACTTCCAGCTTCCCCTACCATATCACATTGCTACAAGATAAAAAACAAACCTCTTTGAGATATTCACCAATATGGACCATTGGGCAACAAAAATATTGCTGAATGTAAATCCAGACTCTGGATGAGCATCACTACAGGTCTGCACCACAAGCACAGTGATGTGACACAACCACAGCTGGTCTCTCACCCAAAGACACTCAATCTTGCAACAGCTTGTAAACAAACAGCTCTTCAAGTGTCATGCCAGGGGGGATTAAGCAGCTCAGAGAAGGGCACCACTGCCAAGAAACCAGACACTTAAGACAACCTCCTTGCCAAGTGTCAGGTCTTGGGGAACAACATGACACTACTAACGCTATACCCTTACTACAGGAGCAGGAACATGGATCTAGTGACACCCTGCTGTCAGAAAAGTGCAGCACTATGAACAACTCAGACTCTTAGAGGTGGTATCTGATAGGGCTTTAAAACCACAGGGGTTTTACTACAGGAACACTTGGGCACGGCGAGACCTATCAGTGTAACTACACAGAGGCTTGAAATCAGACCTATGATCTCTAGTGACTTCAGAAAACTATTTTGACTGACTGAGAAGGGCTCGAAGTTCATGTGTATAGCACAACTACCAAAACAGAGTTGGTGAAAAGCATACAACTGTGACAAATAAAAGGTAGACTCTGGACATGATGTCTTAGAAAGGAATGGTACAAAAATTTGAAAGGAAAAAACCAAAGTTGACCTTCAAATACAACAAACCAAAAAAATGGCTACAAGCTTTATGGATAAAGATTGAGTGAAGATGAGTGAAGCTGGGATTAAGTGTGAAATACAGTGCTTTTATCTGACTGCAGGTAAACAGGGCATCAAATCTGGTGTTCCAAACCAAGCTGTGCTGAGTTCTCCAAGTCAGCAGCACATCAGAGGGCTTGACACCTCTGGGGTGCACCAGTTCTATGTGAAAACCTTGCATCAACACATCTGCTGGGCCTTTGTCCCGTAAGTCTTCTCAGATCACCACTAATATCCAGCAGAGCTGAGTTGTGCACCAGGAGTTACATCCAGACCATGTTGTCAGGCCAAACAACAAAAAGATGGATGGCCTTTTTTATAAATTATCAGCCTGGAGGGGATCCAAACCCACGTGGCCTATCCTCCCAGAGAGTGACTTAACTTGTGGGATTAGAGGCACTTCCCATGCTCCTGCTGAAGATACACCTCCTGAGCCTGCTCATACATTTGTTTTCTGCTTCAACACAAAGAGAAGCGAGATGGGGAACAGGGGAAAGCATAAGCAAATCACGTGGTCAGATTACACTTGCTGTGTAGGTTACAAATTACCCAAACCCTGAAATGTGGTTATAATACTAGAAAGACACAAGAACAGGAAATTCCCTGCTACGAGAGGTCTGCGGATTTGAGAGCTCTGTGAAAGATCAGCAATTTCATTTATTTTAGTAATTCAGCTGATAAGGTAAAAACAGAGGAAAGGTTTGCTTACTTTGTCCAGTGGGACTCCAGCAAAGTTGAGTAATACACAATTGTTGGTAGCAAAGCTGAGAAGGACCAGAGCAAGAGCGTTGGGAAAAACTGACTGATGACAGGATTCTAGTGGGGGGGAAAATAAGTATTAAAAACACATTAATGCAGTTGTGGTGGAACAGAGATGGTAGTATTTTGCTTTTTGTAAATTATGGCGGGATGAACTGGGGGAATTATCTTCAGATAGTCTTAAATTGAGTAGTGAGTGCTTAGCACTGGCATGCAAGGCACAAAACCGAAGTGAGATTGGGAATTAAATTCCATGAGAGTGCAGTCTCACAAGGAGTTTTTATGTAGTTTGCACTAGCTTGGGGAAATATTTAAAAAGAACAGCTTGCAAGTTGCTTTAGCTGCAGTTAAACTAGGATCAGATATATATGCCACCTTGCTTTGAACCCTATAAGCAAAATAAAAACATTTTACCTCAGAGTTAAAGATCTGAATTTCCCCCCTTCTTATCATAAAAATCAATTTACAAGTTGGACTTGAAATTCCATTTTTTGCAAAGATATTTTGATGACAAAATTTAGAATTATTTAAGTTTGGATTGCAAATTTTTACCACAAACAAATATATAAACATAATAATATAAAGCCTCAGATTAAATTACTTCAGACTATTATCCAGGAACAAAAGAGGGCTAAAGACCTGGTTCTAGACTTATGTTTTTAATCAGCAGCTACATAAAACAATCCTGAGAATTTCAACTGAAGGTGTATAGTAAGACAATGAAACCCTATCAATTTACCAAAATTTTGGTCTGATCCACAGCTATACCCAAACATATGGCAATACTCACATTAAGGTAGTGAATAGGCTTAGTGACATTGAACTTGTCCATGGTTGAGATGATTATGGAAGGAGTAGTAAGAAAAAACAGCACAATAAAAAGAAGCAAATTAATGCAAGCCCATCTAAACCACCATTTCAGTCCATGCACTGAAAGATTTTTCCTGGAGGAAGAAGTAAAAATAAAAAGGACATTAAAACAAGCAGCAAGCATTTGGAGTCAAAAAAAGATATATACTATCTGTCAAGTAACAGGTGGCACTGCTTTTTCTAAACTGAGTTTTCCAAGTTATGTAACAAAGCACTACACAAGTTCCAGTTGCTATTAGAAATAAAGAGAACTGTGCAGCCTCTCTTGAAGGATAACATAAATTGTGCTTGCAGAAGACCATATTTATTCTTTCATTACACAAACATAATGTCTATTGTAGTTAAGGTTTGGGATGAAACACTTCCATTGTTCAATAACACAGAAGTACTAAACAGAAATGGAACAATAAGAGACAGAGATAGAAGACACAGAGAATTTCTGCACGGAGAAGACTTAACAGAGGCAGAATCTACCAAAAAACTGATTTGAAATAAAATTTCGAATTTATAAACACTGCATCCCTTCCTGCCATATTAAAAGAGCAACCATAGATTTTAAACAAGAAAAGTTCTTAAATGTTATTTGAGATGGTTGCCAAAAGGACTGGAATGATTTGAACTCCAGCCAAAGCCAAATATTCAGAAGAAACAAAACAGGGATACAGAGGCTCAGTAACATCCCTAATTATGACAAGTCTTTTTGTGAACTTGGCAAATCCCTGTGGTCCCTCTTCTTCAAGGTGGGGGAGAAAAGAAGAAAGAACAGAAACAAAACCAAACAAATAAACCAACCCAAATATCAAAATCCCACCATTTTCTTCTCTTAGAGATGTTTAGAAAAGTTTTGCAAGCGCTTCAATGCACTGAGTCTCACAGACCATTTCTTCAGCCCAGTGCTTGAAGAAAGGAAGAGGAAATGAAGCGCACACACACAGAAGAACCCGTTTGTGAAAAAGGCACATTAAACTGTCCCTATCTGGAAAGCAGCTTCCAAGAGATTTTTTAATTCATATCTCAAAATAAGACTGCTGCAAAAGACACTAAGCTGAGAATCATGGGGTTTTGCCTCATGGGTAAAGATTCTGAACTTTGTTCCCAACTGCAGCACTGTAGTTCTAGAGAAAAACCTCTCAATTACCAGAAATCAACAGCACAGTCACCTTAAAACTCATTTTCTGTTAAAATCATTAAGAAAAAAGTGTGCTTTAAAAAAAATTTACATACAGGTGAATTACAGTAATTTGTGCATGTTTGTGTCTCACTTGCAGTTTTGGGTTGGGCAATGGAAATGTCACAACAAATTTACTCTTACAGAAGAAAGGATTCTATTGACCCAAACCTAAGAGATTTGCAAAGCAAACAGAAAATGTTCAGATATTTTTTAGCCTATAAGCATGTCAGATGACAGCAGAGGAACAGTTTAATTCAAAAAGCATTTATCTGGGAAGTGTACTGAGTCAATACAGATGTTAGAAGACGGACCAGAGTTTGGAGAGTGGATAAATTTACACTCATCACATGGCGACTCAGAAAAATATATACATATTTTGAGGACACTCAGCACTAATACCAAACTGCTTTCCTCAGATCTCAATAGTAGATATGCACAGGCCTCAAAAAATGGAAACTCTGAGGGACAGGTATAAACAGGATTAGGGGTTTTTTTTAAATTTTGGGCAGGAAAAACTCTAGTCCATTACCCCAAGTAATGTCCACAGACCACAAGGTCAATGAAGAACACCAGTAATGAAAATAAAGAGGCAGATCAGCCACATTCCAACACAACATAAAGTTTTAGTTTAGGGTTAAAGAGTAACACTCTCATCCCTGTTTCTCCTGTGCCCATTCTAAGCCTACATTATCACTAATCAATGGATGTAAACAGGAATCTTACCAACAAATATTCTCAGGATAAGGAGCATATCTGACCTCCCAGCTGGATACACACAGCTCCCTGCTATACGATGAAGGCTGGGGCTCTCCTTTACATTTAATGCTCTGACATTTGCAGGCATTGAAGTCCTTAAGGATGCTGTAAGGAAGAAGAAGATTTTCCCAATTTTTTACACCTGAAAATGCCAAATATGTGATGAGAAAGTCTGGGAATAATAAAAAAGGGGATTTTTAAAATTTTAATAACCTGTGATCAAGAAAGAACTTGAACAACAGTGTAACATATTATGCATTAATGACTATTATATAAACAGTTGCTACCACATGAGATCTGTTATATTGGAAATAAAAGGCAGTCTTGGTTTAAACTGTTTACTGCTTCTACCAACATGAACAACAGCAATGAGTCATATTAAAAAAAAAAAAAAAAGATCAAAGCCTGAGAGCATTGGAAAAAAATAAAAGACAGACAGTTTCCTAAACACATCTTTACATAATACAGCTGTTTTCAAATCAAAGTAGACTAATGAAATGAGACTGCAGACTAATGCTTTACACTAGTATCAAAACCAGCCAATTTTGCCTTGAGTACCAATTCTCAGAAGAATTTTTAGCATGCTGGTATTCTCACAATTCAAAATATTAGCCTCTTTCACCCACTCCTAAAACAATCACAGTGCTTAATTCTAACTTCTAATATTATGAGTTGACTGACACTCAAAATATTTGGAGAAAATTTAAACATACCCAGAATAAATACTTTCAAAGATCTCTCAAAGGACAGCAGTGGAAGGGCGAGGCACACATACAGAGACTATTTTATTACAGTAGCATAGAAACAATATATGTTATATTTAAATGGGGAGATTTTAAAATCCGTGAACATGCTTGTTTCTCAGTCGTGGTCTGAACATAAAGAAGACAGAGAACCACACACACAAACACCAAACATAACCGCCAACCCCCAGATCTTTTTCCTTACCAGAATTCAAGCAGTGATGTCAGATTGCCAGCATCTTGCAGCAGCAAGTATTTAAGAAAGTTTATTATTCTTTGACAGTGTATTTCAAAAATACATACAGAGCAAGCTTCAGCCATCATTAACAAGCTTCTACAACCATCTGAGGCCCCAGAACCTCCGTTCTGTCTTCCTGTTTCTCCCATCCTATTTCAGGGCTCTGTGGAGCAGAGCATCCTAAGGGCACCAAGTAACTTTCTAATTTGATGGGACCCTCACCTTTGCACGCAATCTTGTCTAATTTTCCAGGGAATGGAGTCCACCACATTAATTCCAAGCTAAAAGACTAAAATGTTTTCAGGTCTTGATGAGTCAACTCAGAGATGCCTGCAGTGCAACTCAGAACTACATGGACAGATTATTCCATCAAATTTGTACACAACACATCAGTAGCTAGAGAAGGAACTTCAGTGCTTATTTCTTCTTTCATTTTCACATCTCAAAATGTTATTTCATTACAAAATTAGGTGAGGAGGCAGATTTCATCACACAATCACTACTCAGTTAAAGAGTAGCAAGCAAGACTTTCTCCAACATACTAAATTCTTGCAAGAAATTCTACATCCTGGACTTCCTTGAAAAACAGCCTGAAAGACTGTCTCTCTATCATGACTTGAAGGCCAAAAGAATGCAGACAATTTAAATCAGAGACTATGAAGAATAAAAAACCCCATGATGTGTTATGTGGTAATACAAATATTATTCTGCTTCCCTTTACCCACTTTGTGTTAGCAAAAGATGCTCACAAAGTGCCAACAGAACGTGAGGGGCTACACACATTTCCTCTACAAATGACTGAATGAAAGCACAACTTCTGGTATTAGGTCTACACATATATCTATAACAACAGGTAAGAGAGATAAAGAATATGCATCTATCACCTGTGGCCAGGTCCCTCACTGACCCTACACTGCTGAGATGACTTAACTAGCAGTGTAATTTGCACCCACACTGATAGTTTGGTAATTGGACCATTTGCACAGTAGAAAATGGAGGTATCAGTAACTCAGGTTTAAGAACCAATTAGTCTGGCCTCCTATTAACCTACACTGATGGACTGGATCCCACACAGAAGAGAAAGGCTCTTTATCCCATGAAATGTCCCAAGCCTTTCAGTCCCTTAGATAATTTCTTCACTCCAAGCACAGAAGCTAAAACACACACTTCAGGGAAAACTTACCAGAAAGCAAAGCAGAGCAAATCCACAGAAGGGTGTAAAAGAAGAAAGGAAGAACCAACATAAGCAACAACGGACACAAACAAGAGATCAGTTATACTATTTTAGTAAAAAGAGAACAAACAAGACAACAGACAAAACTTACAAGGTTGCCATGGATTTCTCTTGAAATGTTACAAAAGCCATTCCCAGCGGGTTATTATGAACAGCTTGTTCCTCTTTTGAATATTCTTCCTCAAGTTCATTTCTAACTTTGGTATAATAGTCTACAGCATCCTCCTGTGGGGAAATTGATGACTGTTACATGCAAGTACCAGATGGCCAATATCTTCATTAACACACAGTTTACACCCTTCCTCATACCATTCCCACAAATTACAGATCGTGTCACAAGGCAAAGACAAACAAACAGGAAGATTTTCTTGTACTTCAGTTTGTGCACTAAGATCACATTTCAAAAGTTTCAGGGAATTCCTCTTTACCACACAGTATAAGAACATGGCAGATGACCTATGGGCAATGAATGAATCAAGAATTTTCTGAAGGTCATTGAAACATGACACAAAAACTGTTTTCTGCTCCTCTAATAACCTACTTAGCCATAACTACAAAAAGAACACGATCTCTTACCCTTTCACATCCTCTCATTTCGCAGCAGCAGAACTGACCACATGGCTTAGGGTTGATTTGGACCCTCTTGCCATACTTCTGATGCAGGTGTTCATAGTAAGTCAGGCTTTTTTCTGCCTGTTTTCTGCACAGAAAAATACACCCATAACATTTTTCAAGAAAACAGTATAAAATCAGGCTTTAAAAGATTATAATCCCTGAGAGAAAAAGTTATGCCCTGGACTGATAGCAAATTAATCAGTCACCAAAGATATTTACATGCACTTTATTGGTTACTCATGTAAGTATAATTTATTTGCAAGTCTGTAATATCATTATACAGCCTATATTTGTAGGGAAGTTACAGGAAAAAGAACAGGCTAATGCAATTCTTGAGAGCCCAGAAGATAACATTTGTCTCTCCTGTGATCAGCACCTCTGGCCAAAGAAGCAGGGTTAACAGAGTTATTAATTCAATAGTTCAGTTTTTCACGTTGCACTGTCTGACTATAAATAACTAAGTACAGACATAAACAATCAGCAAGTCAAAACTTCACTTATGCAATACACAACATATCACACCTACAAGAGATGGGCTGAACCCCACGATTCCCTTTCAAACACAGCTGAACCAATCTGAAGTCCAGAACCTGAAGAACAGAATTCCTCTTTAGCATGCACCAGGTTAGTACTGCTGGTACATGTTGATCAAGGACTAGCAAAACATTCCTAAAACTCCGCTAAACTGGTGAAGGTTACAAAAACAAGTACCTTTTTTTGAAGAGGTTAATCAGCTTGGCTACGTCGTAACACAGCTGGACCTCCAGCACCGTGCAGGTTGGGTAGGCATCCCTGAAAAGAAGCAGCACATGAGAACAGTAAGAACAGAAAGCACAATGAAGAAACTGTTTCAAAGAGCAGCACTGATACCTAACTGACATCTCATCGCTCATTTAATGTCTGAATGAGGTATCAGAGAGCAGAGACTTCCACAGACAGTTGCTGAAAGTTACTTAACACGAGATGCACAGCTTTATTCCAAGTAAAAGTTGTGTGGGGGCATGAATGGAAAGTGTGGGTACACAGACACTTTCTTAAGTTCTGATTTTAAGATCAGCTAACTAACTTTACTGAAATATAGCCTTTTCTCAATTCTGGCTAAGGAATAAGATATACTTTTACAAGGTGGGTTCTATAATATGAATTTTAAACAGTGCAAAATTAGAAAAAAATTTCTGCTTGGGCAGCTAAAACTACCAGGAAAATTTTGTATCTCCTTATTCCTAAACAAAGATGGAAAGAAACTTTTTACAAGGGCATGTAGTGACAGGGTAAGGGGGAATGACTTCAAAGAGAAAGAGAATTGATTTAGATTAGATATTAGGAAGGAGTTCTTAACTGTGAGGGTGGTGAGGCAATGGCACAGGTTGCCCACAGAAGCTGTGGATGCCCCATCCCTGGAAGTGTTCAGGGCCAGGTTGGATGGGGTTCTGAGCAACCTGGTCTGGTGGAAGGTGTCTCTGTCCATGGCAGGGAATTGGAACTGGATGATCTTTAAGGTCCCTTTCAACCCAAACCATTCTATGACTCTAATGTTATTACTCAAGCACGGAACTTACGTGAAATGGTTTTGTATTGTCTCTTCACTCGCATTTTTTGGAAGACCAGTTATGAACAACGTGCACTTAACCTGGGAGAGAAAATGCAAGGCACATTTTGATAAACCACATCACGAAAGAGAAAATAAGAATATGAGGAACGCCAAGACACAGCACAGTTAGCTGTGTAGTAGAGAGGGGGGAAAAGGTAGGAAATTCTGATTTTGGTTGGGAGCTCCACCTATTTAAGACAGTACCTTCTACACTGGTAATAGGTTACAGCAAAATTTCACTAATCCCTCCCCAAACCCCTTCTCTCCAAACATTTTCACAATTCACTCAGGAGAGCATTGCCTTCAGTCGATTCCCTCATATTTATGTCACATTCTAGCATGCAGGAGGCACCTTAGCAATTTTCTTTTTTAGCATTATCCCCTAGCAAATATGCTCTATGAGGTTTTTTTTTCACTCCAATACAGACACTTACTATGTTTTCTTCTTTATATGTGACATACTTCATGTGATGTCTCATGAAGACAACAGTCAGAATCAGGTAAACAACAGCAAAAACTGTGTGCAGCCAAAGCAGATTATTGCTGTCAGAAAAAATGTTAGGAATATGAGAAACAGGAAGAACCAACTGTCCAACTGATACAAGCAGCTATCAAAATGATCATCAGATCAAAACCTCTCACTGAACACAAAACAAGAAAAAGAAGGTAGTTACTGGTAGTCAGTCACACCTATGCAGAAGCTTTGGACAGCCAACAGGATTATTTGCTTATCATAAAATTCTATGGGTCATGGAGCTAAAAAGGAAGCAGACACTCTATGACATGGACATATTTAGGCAGTGTTTGGCTTTCACTTTTTCATTCAGATGACCTATAGCACGTGTGATGCTATTTGCCAAAATGTTTGTTATTTATTATCTACTGTGCTGAGTGCACATTGAACTCTTCTTGAACACAGTCCTTAATCAAATTGAAAACAGCCTCATAAAGGGAGTAAATTCTGCTTTTCTGATAGCTCCTTCTTCAAAGCTGACAGAAGTTCTGTTCTGTGAACAGCTCTTCAGTTTTGTGAAGAGTATTAATTATTGCAATTAAACTAAAATGCAGGAACCTATTTTACAGATGAAAAAAAACCTAACCAAGAAAAAAAATCCCCATCAGTTATTTGGTTTCATAATATGGTTTAACGAAACAAAGAAACTCTATTGGACATAGTGTCATGGATGGATGTGGATTGATCAAGTAATAAATTATAAACTTGTACAGCTTCGTACTCCAACTATTTTACAGATTTTTAAAAGACACAGAAGTAATTTTAACTGTAATCTCAGAGAGATGCTGTTATGATCCAATAGTCTCTGACAAATGCACACACATAAATCTAATGTAAGGGAATTTAAATCATCCCAGTAACACATTCCAGCTATCAGCTTCACCTCCCTTCTGAAGCACGGTTTCCTTTAAAGGGGAAGTTTCTGAAAATAGTATCACTAGGTGTGCAGTCATTAGCCAAGAGAAAAATATGGTGTAAGAAGTGGGAGCTGAGAGAGTGGAAGCCTAGTCTCAAGATTTCTTATCAGCACTGTAAGGGCACAGCCTGAAGCGAACATATCCCAGTTTCAGTTGATGCAGGGGGATTAAGTTATTCCAAACCCCATGAGCAACGCTGCAAATAGCAATTCCTGTGTTTAGAGACCATGGCAGGAAACATCAGCATAAAGGGACTCTGCAAGACTTACCTAGTCTGTAAGTTTACTATAGTTGTTCTTCCAAAACTATAGGGATCTTTATCTAAGAAGAACAAAAACAAGCAGGAAAATTAACCGGTGCAACACTTACTGTCAGGAAGTCAGCTTTTATTCTATTTCTTAAAGAAGTTGATATATTTCTTTTTAATGCTGAGCAAGTTAATTGATAAAAAGATTTAGAATCATAATCAATGCTAGTTTACTCTGTACTGCATTTTAAAGTTGGACAAAACACCCCTAGATTATACCACATTCAAACCATCATGAAAAACAGTAGATTGTTTTGAAAATCTGAACACTAGATCTTTGAAGCAGTTCCCTTTCTTCCTCCCATATCCCTTCATGTCCATTAACAACATTGCTTAGGGACTGAACATATTTCCTTCACATTTTTCTTTCATCTTAACTGATTTCTTACTTCAGACTTTTAAAATGCATTAATTCAGTGTTGACAAAACAGTGCTGATAACCTTGCTAAGGTCAAAAATGGGTTTACATGACATTATTTCTCTACACGGCCAAGTATTTTAGAAAATGATAATGCGAGTGAAAATTGAGTAAATGATCACAGAGGAAAAGGAATTAAGTGTATCTTGAAAGCTAAACAATCCTTCCAGCCCAGACTGTTAAACCACATTCAAAGTTAAGTATCACAGCTGAAAGAACAGCAAATGCACAAAATCAGCTTAGAGTGGAAGAGGAGGAAGGGAAGAGATGCTAAAGCTTTGGTTTTCAGCTGTATTTCCTAGGCTTACAAAAGTTAATGGAGAAAAACAGAAGCTGTATTGTCCTGCTTTAATAGAAAGTTGATATTAATATAAACAGAGAATTGCCAGAAAAGAGCTCATAAAATGAAAGTCAGAGATGGAACTTCCATAGGGAAACAATACAGAAAGGAAAAGGTACAATGTATCCTATTGCAGATAAGAGCTATGCCACAAGGTTCTTAGAAACCCTCAACAACACTTTAAACATGATCATGATGAGACTGATACAAAGCCAGGTATAAAATGGGACTGTAAGGGCTCATTATCAAAAATGGAGGAGTGTGTAAACAGGGTTTAACAGAGTTCTCACTCAAAGAACTCAGTACTCCCATCAGCAAACTCAATGGCAGACTAGAGGCCATGATTATTGTATTTGTAGGTGCCACAATGGAAGACATAATCAGCACTAGACTGCAAGAAACATGAAATTAACTTTATCTAGTCAGCATTGACAATGTCTCTGCAAGATTTGTCCAGTTTTGAGACAGAAACCAAGACACAAAGGAACAATGGGAGACAGTATAGCTAGATTAAAACAAATAATCAAGGCATGGCTGACAATTATATGATCAGCCAAATGAATTTTCTCATTAAAGACCAAACTGGTCAGTTTATGAAAAAGAGGAAAAAGTAGATAAAAATAATGTTTATAATCCTCAAGCAGCTACAAGGATTTTGCAAAGAGGAAAAGAATAATGTATTATCTCCAGTGACAGGTCAAAAAATGATTTTAAATGTAGCAAAAGAGGTTCAGACTTGATACTAGAAGAAGATTTCTCAGCAGTGAAGATGTTTCCCATTGACAATCACCAGTAATAAAAATCGTAATGATAAACACCAGTTAAGAGGACATGGGTAAAGTTAATCCTGCCTTGAGCCTTCTAAGTCTTGTCATCTACGTCTGCATGAGGTCTGCAGTCTTGTTTCTGACAATGGTTTAAGGAGCCTCCTACATTCACACAAATTTCACATCAGACTGAGGGGGTGTGTTGGGTTTTGTGGCCAGGTTCTGGTAATGGGGGGACTACAGGGGTGGATTCTATGAGAAGCTTTCTCCATATCCAATAAGCTAATTCCAGCCAGCTCCAGGACAGACCCACTGCTGCCCAAGGCCAAGCCAATTAGGAATGGTAGCAACACCTCTGTGATAACATACTTAAGGAGAAAGAAGTTGTTGTGCAGATCTAATTGCAGTCAGAGAAGAGCAGAGTGAGAATGTGTGAGAGGAACAGTTCTGCGGACACCAAGGTCAGTGTGGAAGGAGGGGCAGGAGGTGCTTCAGACACCAGAGCAGAGATTCCCCTGCAGCCCATGCTGGAGAACCATGGGGATGCAGAGATCCACCTGCAGCCCATGGAGAAGACCCACTCTGGAGCAGTGGATGCCTGAGAGGAGGCTGTGATCCTGTGGGAGGCCTGTGCTGGAGGACGGTCCTGGCAGGGACCTGTGGACCCATGGAGGGAGGAGCCCATGCTGGAGCAGGTTTCCTGGTAGGACCTGTGACCCTGTGGGGAACTCATGCTGTGCTTGAAGGTCTGCACCCTGTAGAAGAGTGATCTCTGGTGCAGCAGTCTGTGAAGATGTCATCCAGCCAGGGTCAACCTACTACAGTGGTTAAAGCACCACCTTATAAAGTCTACCACAATAAAAAAAAATCTCAAGAGCTTTTATTATTATATAAAATAAAGAATTCTTCTAAGAACACAAAAAAATAAATTCTTACCAAGTAGATCACCCGATAGGTTGACAGGCAATATCACACACACAGACAAAATGCTGATAGCAATCAGCAAGCAGATGATGTGACGCTGGAAGGCGAGGTAATGGATGGCATCTTCACCACACCTCTCATGAATCTCATCATCACTGCATCAGAGACAGAAAAGCACATGGTCAGACTACTTAGTCTTCTTGGGAGTGGTTTATGAACACACATTAAATCCTCAGTCTCCTCAGTGGCATCCCAATCCTCATCAATCCATACTGTCTTTCAAAATGGCTGTGTTCTTTCACATGTAAATTCAGGTTCCAAAAGTGTATTTTTCTTGTGCAGTACCACCATACAAAAATTAACACTAGGGAATTTAAGATTGAAACACTAATCTCAAAAGCAAATATGAATCCAAATTCTTTTGGACTAGAAGAGCACCAAGTCATTTGCTGTGACCTCCTGCTTTACAATAATCACAAGTCTGGCTCTCCAAATTTAAGATCACACTGTGACAGTATTCACTCATCTCCATAAATGCTCCCCATGAGGAAAATTACAACAGAATCACCTCATTCTTATGATACCCAGGTAACAGGAGATACAAAAGGCTTTGGAATGAACTCTCACCATCTCTCCATCATCATTAAAATAGGAGAACTTGGAAGGAACTGAACTAGCAAAAATGGAGAAAGACAGGCTTAACCCCCACCCCTTTTATATTTCAACATATCCAAGCTAGAAATTGAGTTTTAAAAGTCATGATCTACTAAGCCCCAAGAGACAAAGAACACACATGTCTGATATGCAGTTTCTGGGAAACACTGGGATGGACTTTTCCTAGTTAGTCAATTCCAGCCCCAACTAAACCACCAGTTCTCCACAGAAACCCTTGCAGGGAAATCACACTGCCTGCCTGGGGCCCTACTGGCTTCAAACAGGGGAACACCCACAAGGTACTCTTTGAAGAGTAAAAGCCTGGAGTGTAATTATTAGCTCTGAATCCATATAAATGCCATAGATTCACTTAGATTCACACACTGTCTGAAGACTGGGAAGTCCCTGGGCTGCTAGCAGGACAAGTGTATCCTGAAAAAGTATTCCCATAATTGTTTTCACTTCCTTTTTTCACCCAGCCAGAGGCACCTGTATCAGTGATTGTATTGAAAGTCTATCTACTCAAAGGGAAAAAAAAAACAAAAAAACCCAACAAATTTTTGAACGAAAACCGCATTTTCAAATTAAAAAAGATCAAAGCAAACCACAGCTCACTATTTCTGTTTCATATACTTACTGCATCCGAAAAGCAGCTGTTATCCAAGAACAAAACCCCTATAAATAAAGAAAGAAGTTTTTAGGAGCTAACATACAGAAAACAGAGTCTAATCCATCCAATTAAGAGAAGTGTTTCTATTAAGCCAACCTCTTAGCTAAAAAGCCGGTAGTCTGGTGCTCTGAAATACAAGGGTCTAATACAAGTCAAGCAGTTAAATGCTTGTTAGAAACACTGCTGTGATTACATTAACAGAAAGGCTTCTTATACAGGCTTACAAATCCTCCAGTGAAACTGGAGAGCAGAATTCACATCTCACTGGGTGTCCCACTATGGTTCAAAAAAACCCCTTCTTTCTCAAAAGGGCTCTTCTTTCAAGTGAGCACTATCCAACTAAACAGGCACATGCTACTCAACAGCTAAAGTTGCTTTAGGGTTTTAAAAAGATGAAAAGTACACAAATACACAAAGAGCAGAGGAGTCCTGATCAAACACTAGTATGCTTTTGATGTTCACACAAATAATTAATTTCAAGGCTAGATATTAAGTGGATGCACATACAGAATGTTAAAACACAGGATGCCACCAGTGGGAAACTCTTGCATGGTCCATTCTGAAGTTGCAACACGAAATTATAGAGGTGTACCAATTCAAAGACTCCAGAAAGACCATGGAGGGAGCCATTTAAAAGTTTGGCCAAAATATTACGCCCCACTCCAAACTAATTTGATTATTAAGAGTGCATAGCACTGTTATTAGCCTCACACTTGCATCCAGTTCTCTCAACACTGTGAGGAAAACAATGTGCTACACAGAGCAACTAGGTATTATTTGCAATGTGAACACAATGTAACTTTTTGAACTGTTATCCAAGTACAAATTATTTACTAGTCTTTTTCCACTCTCCCCTCCCCCTTTGAAACACTAACATATCATCCCTCTCTAAATAAAAAAAAACAAACAACAAAGCAGATTTAGACACAATGACACAAGATACTGGTTTATGATATGGCAGTAGTTTGTCAAGAAACAGATTATGCATGGTTCTATAAAAACACAGTAAACAATGCATTGTTAATTTTTTGCATAGAGATGAACTTCCAGTTTAATGATGGTTCACTGGACTACATGGAATGGCAAATTACAGCAGACTCCATTAAACAGATTCCTTTCAGAAAGTATTATCAGAACTCTAGAATACTTACCTTATCATATTCAAGATCTTCAGGTACTGACGATGATGTTGACAATCGGTTGTACCTTGATTCGCTAAAATACATTAAATGATGCTTTTAAGTATCTTTAATAACAGATGATGGAATTCTACAGAATTACTTCAATTTTAACAGTTCTGACTAAGGGATGTAGTACAAACACACTTCTTCACTTATAAAAGCTGTGGTTTTCACCTTGTACCCCATGAATGCCTGGTTATAGTAACTTGTGTATGTCCCATGTTGAACAGAGAGGACACGTGAGCTCCTGACATGAGAGCACGTAACTGAACTAGTAAGAAAATAACACTTTATGAGGATATTAAACCTACAGTGATATAACAGAATGCAACACAGGTGTGGGAGCCTAGCCAGGACCAGATTTGCAAGCTGGCTTCCTGTTTGTATATTCCTCATTACAACACCTCTTTTCCCTCCATCTTCCTTCCTTCAGCCACTACTCACAATTTCTTCTCACAATTAAATCCCTCCGGAGCCACCTCCTGACACAAACAGTCCTGTAGCAAGGCTAGGAACATCTAGAAACTCTGTAGCCCTCAAAAGCAGCAGAGTGCCTGTTTTCAGTTCGTTGCTAAAAAGAAATGTTGCAATGGTAATTACAGGACAACACGTGTTAGAATGCAGTGCGTTCCTGGTGCCTCTGTAATTTTGACCAGCAGGCTCAGCTCACAGCCCAGCAGGACAGAAACACAGGCTCCTGGGTGTCTGACTGCTCCAGGGCCTGTTGGTTCCATGCCTCTACAGCCCACATGGAAGCCTTAAACTAGAGCACTGCTGCCTCAGCCAGCTGGATTAAAGCCTTCTGAGTTATTGCCCATCTTATTTTACATCATCTGCCTTTCACAACTGTACATGGATTCCTAAAAGTAGGTTTTGATTTCTTTCCTGTTGCTCAGTTGTGAATTTACCACAACTTGATTGCACCAGGAAGAGGCTCACTGTTAAAGTTTCCCCACTTCACAGACAGACAGCTTAGATTTTAAACATCCCAACACATCATCTTACAGAAAAAAAAATATCAAAAGCTCATTTGAAATATTAGTAAAAATTAGTGAAGAATTTCAGAAATCTGCAACAGCATGCTTATATTTTTGAACCCTTGGGAAATTTTGTGGCACAGGCTGTACTGGGAGCTCTGGGAATACACAGGGCTTGAGCCAAGATAAACAAAATGGTTAATATACTTCTGTCCAGAAACACACTGCAAACACCAGTGTGCAGCATGTCATCTGCCAAGCAGCCTGTTTCCTCACCCTCCACTTCCTTAACTCACAGCTGTAGGATGAAGTGCATGGCAATGGCAAACACGGGACTTTTGGCTGAAACCACGACCAGTGACTCTCTGAGGGGGATGTATTCCGCACAAAGCAGGGAGAGGACATTTTTAACAAACAAGTGCATGTGATTACAAACGTATCTAATTGATACAAGTGCACCTAATGTGAGCCACATTTACTGTACTTTCCTCCCCACACCCCAGATGGTTTAACAAGTCAGTCTGATTGCATAGCTTTTTTACCTTTCAACTTCGGACACCAGAGCAACACGACCATAGTCCCAGAATCTCTTTCTTATAATGGAAAACAGTAATATTAAAATCTAGAAAATAAAAAGGAAGATATTAAAATATTTATTTAACCCATTTCATAACAATTTTTCTTAGGTGTGTAAGAACTGACAAAAAATGCTGTCCTAGCTCCTAAATCAATTATCACATGCCAGCCACCTCAGTGGTGGCCATGCTACAGACCAACCAGTCTGGGACCAAAGGACCAGGATAGCTGCCTTCCTGCTCTAATTTAAAAAGGAGGAGAGCTGCATGCAAAACTGCTTCTGAATTGCAAGTGTATGAACGTTTGGGACAGGAAAAGTAAAAGTAGAACTCAAGAGCAAGTCAAAACTTTCCTGCACACACTTTTACTGTTATTCATTACTTAATGACCAGAACTATTATGGGAGACTTGCAATTTTATTTGCTTTTCAAACAGTGATGTAAGCAGATTGTAGGGGGCTTAACTATTTTCTCAAGTGTAAGAATTATATTTATCCTAAGTAATGTATTATTTTAATTCTCAAACCCCAGAAACTTATATTTGATCTCTGCAATGTATTTTTAATCTGCCCCTTGTACATTCCCTTTTTGAAAGAGACTAAGAAAACAAGAAAAAGGCTCCATCACTGAGTATTTCATAGATTCACTTCTTTCTCTTTTTTTAAAGAAACAAGTTGCCCTGCAGAAAGCAATGAAGTAACAAGGCCTGTTTTCTATGCATATGTAGCACATGCCCTCACCTTCTGCTTCCTCCTACATCCCATTCCTGTTTGGCTGGAAAGTGGTGTTAGTGATGTAACTCACTGGGATCAAATACTGACTGGCAAGCCAGGATACATGTCCAGATTATCTCTGTGTCAAGATTACATAGCTAATTTCCACATTTCACAATGAATACAGCCTTCTTATGAGAGCCTTCCTCCCAACAGGGGGGATTAATTTAGATCTTCCTCCTTCATCTGGTCATTAAACTTGATGCAAGCAGGAAAGTTCTCTAGATTTTTCACAGCTCTGGTTGAAATTGGCTATAGTATTCTACAGTTATTAGGCAGAACTGTCAGATAAAAATGGGAAGATAATGAAATATATAAACCTCACTTCCTTTGGAAACCAGCCAAGAAATAACACATCAGAAACCCATCAACTGACAGTTACAAAGGGATATGCAGTAAAGATGTCATGAAAATAAGAATTCAGAAGTTGATAAATAATTTTCAGTACTTGGTACTTGAAGAAGAGAGCAGCCTTCTGCACTGCATCCAGCTCTCTACCTAACACTGTTTGAGTGCAGAGTTCAACAGCCAGGAACTCAAAAGCAGAGACTCTGCGTCTTAACACTGAGCCACACCTTTAAAAAAAAAAAAGTCCCTCCAAACATTTCAACTAAATCTTATTAAATGCTTAGCTGTTGGTCACACAGAGCTGTAAATACTGTGCATCCTCAGAAAATGGATTTATGGTGGCATACACCAAACCAACAGCAAAGAATGCCACTACATAACCTTTAGGAACATCTTCTACATTCCTACAGAACTACCAGCTCAGACCACAGGTACTTTAAGTTTCTTTACAGCAGATTTCTAGAACTCAGAAACTATGTCATCCCTTTAGTCTATTATTGGTGTTATTTTACTACCCCAGACTCAATTCTCAGGCCAATTTTCAGGTCTGCAGCCCTGTTTCTGGTGGCTGAAGACCACCTAGACCAAGCTTACAGACATAACCACAAGTTTTATTGCAGTCTCAGGCCTATCCTGGAGCCCCCAGACAGCAATTAGTCATATTTCACCTCTTGTCAGGACTGAGCTGGTCAGAATATTATTTCATCTTCATCTACAGCTTCAGGAAGTCTAATTTTTAAAGAGTTTGTCTTCAAAAGGCAATACAGTATGGAAAATCTGTCATTTCATAATCGAGTTAGTAATGGTGTCCCCTTCCTGAAAATGTACCCAGTACTTAAACCCAAATGTTTTTGCAGTTAAGATAAAACAAGAAAATCTGAGCTACAATCACAAAATTCATTGTGACTCCACACACAGACCTTATAACACTGCACTCTCCCTACATCTACACATCCAGCATACAGTGGCACCATCATCCCATCTGTATGCAAACATTTATCAACACTTGAAAAGCGCTTTGATGTTGCCAGGATGGCCTCAACTCATTTCTTATTCTGAACATTCTCAGAAACAAATTCCAACCCGACAAATAAGAGAATTCTGAACAATCTAACTTTTGAGAAGGCCAGAAGTACTTTCAATACAAGAAACACAAAACTGGGCTTACAAAAAAGAAGGTTACGTCAAGCAGCAGGACAGTTGGGATTCCACCAAAAGTTACTCCTTGGAGCACCGTGCTGCCCTGGGCAGTGCTGTAGCAGTAAGTCTCATTTGTCCTGTTGAAAGGGTCACTCCTGTTCCCGAAGAAGCCTAGACGAGAATGTCCAAAACCCAGAAAATAGAAAGGGTTCATTTTGTCTATCCCTTTAAAAGAGAAAAAAAAAAGAAAAAGACAAAAAAAAAAAAAAAAAAAGAAGAAGAAGAAATGATGAAACCAACTTGTGAAAAGCCTGTTGGTATTTGTGAGATACACTAATACTACAAATATAAAAAGTGCAAGAAGATCCAACCAGAAAACTACTTTGGAAAAGAGGGTGCCTCCTTTGACCATCTCTTCCCTTCACATATGAAATATTTTGCAATAACTGGCAGGTTCAGCTACCAGCAGTGCCCATACAAGAATTCCAGACATCTAACAAACCACATCCTCTACAGACATCTGAGCACGACAGCAGAAAAACCCTCCCCCCCAAAAAAACTCCCTATCATTTAATCTCTGTCATCAAACTACTTATTCCAGCCTGGACTGTGATTCTAGGAATCACACAGGGCACTACATATTCCAACAACAGCAGTTTGAAAATTTTGCTCCTAGTTGATGAGCATGTGTGAACGCACCAGCTTGTGAACTTTGTATTTAAATGTCAAAACCTTGAGATCATTAACAAATTCACCACTAATTCCACAGAAAAGAATTACTACACAAATACACATCCTCCTTTCTGTTCTTGGAATATTGGGTGATTTTCCTTTTTCAAAATAATTCAACTGAAAGGACAGCACAGTAATTAGTGTGTCACAAACAAGAAAGAACAAAGAGTATTTCTCAGAGAACAGCCATCTACCTCATTTTAGTCAACTGACCTGATCAGATAACGTGGTAACATACAAGAATGCACGAGATTTGGCTATTGAAACAAAATTATTTTTATCAGTGCAGGCAATTGCTCGTTTATCTTGGGGCCTTCCACTTCAGACATTTCCTTTCTTGGATCTTATTAACTTGCTGATTCCCGAGTACTGCTTCATGCAGAACACACTTCTGACTGATAAATTCACAAAGAAACCATTTTCCAAATAAAAACTCAATCCTTCAAAAGCAAATATTGTAGGTCCTCCTCACACAGGTCCACGGACACTACTTTTGGGATGTCGTGCCTCTAAGAAGAATGCACATGTCTCTGGCAACAGCACTATTCTGGATGCTGAAAACAAAACAAAATAAGAGTGCAAATAACTACAAATTCTCATTTTAAACAGCAGGGAAACAGCATGGAGCATACTCCCCCCAAAACAGCATTTGCTAAATGCTGGACAGTGTGACATGGTGAGGAAGAAATTTTGTCTCAGCTGACATGTTTCATCACAGGAAAAAAAGAAAAAAAAAAAAAGAGAAGGAAAACGCCCCAAAACGTCTACAAAAGTTGTGCCGTGACTCTATCCTAGATTTCTAAGGACTGAAATTTAGCGCTGACGGAAATGAAAGTATTTTTGAGGAGCCTTCGGGACTCTCCAACACAAGCCTGCATGCTAAACTCTAAGGAACACGCTGCAGTTTATCAGACACGGCTTCCAATTCTCGAAAGCTGTTCTTTTTAAACAAGCCAGCTGCCAGGAAGATAAAGGGCAGGGGAAGAGCTCCCACGGGTGGGGCTGCGCCGCAGGAACCCAGCGAGCACAGGCACGGGCTCCAGAAACGGGAGCCGGGTCCCGTGCGGCGCTGGGAGCCCGGCTGCGCTCCCGGCTCCGGCAGCGACGTGGAGCCGCGGCGGGCGGGGCCGGCTTCCCCAGGAGCACACAGGAAAGCGCCAAGCTCTCCTCTGGTGCAGGGAGCGGGTCCCTCCGCTCCAGAGCAGGGTGGGCTGGCTCAGCCCCCCGCGGGGAGGGGACGCTGCTCCCGGCGCTGCCCGCCCCGACGCCGCTGCGGGGGTCCCGCTGAGGAGGGGCCGCGCTCGCCTCGCCCGCTCCCCTCCCCGCGGCCCCGCACAGAGCCGCTCCCGCCCTCTCTTACCTGCGCCGGGGCGGCCTCTCCTATCCCCTCCCTTCCCTTCTCTGCCTTTCCTTTCCTTTCCCTTCCCTNCCCCGTCGGGATAGTGCCACTCCGGCCGGGACAGTGCCTCCCCTACCGGGACAGTGCCACTCCGGCCGGGACAGAGCCACCCCTGACGGGACAGGGCCGCCCCGGCCGGGACAGGGCCGCCCCCGCGCCTCCCTCAGGGAACGGACCCTCAAATAACCGAGGGAAAGCTGCTGTTGCTGTTCAGCCTGGAGAAGGGAAGCCTCCGGAGAGATAGTGCCGCTTATAGCGCCTACCAGTGCCTAAAACCAGAACCAAACAGAGCATTTTATGGCGCAGAAAAAAAAATGCCCAAGAAACGTGAGAGATGATTTCCAGAGAAATTTCACAATTTCAGGTCTGGTGAAGTGGGCAAGCACGCAGGTGGAAGTGGAGCAGGCCATACACTAAGATCATGGAATATGTTGGTTTGGAAGGGACCTTAAAAACCATCCATTTCCAGCTCCCCTGCCACAGGCAGGGACACCTTGCACCGGACCAGGTTTCACAGAGCCCCATCCAACCTGGTCTTGAACACTTCCAGGGATGGGACATCCACAGCTTCTCTGGCCAACCTGTGCCAGTGCCTCACCACCCTCAGAGTGAAGAATTTCTTCCTATTATCCAGTCTAAAACTACCCTTTTTCAATTTGAATCCATTTCCCTTTGTCCTATCGCTACATGCCCTTGTAAATGTCCCTCTATGCCTGTGTAAAAAGTCCCTCTCCAGCTCTCCTGTAGCTCCCTTCCGGTACTGGAAGGTGTTCTGAGATCTCCCAGGAGCTTTTCTCTTCTCCAGGCTGAAAAATCCCAGCTTTCTCAGCCTGTCTTTGTAGGAGAGGTGCTCCAGCCCTTTGAGTGTCTTCATGGTCTCCTCTGGGCTTACTGCAACAGGTCCATATCTTTCTTGTGCTAGGGGCCCAAGAGCAAGACTCAGCACTTCAGGTGGGGTCTCAAGAGGGCAGAGTGAGGGGGAGAATCACCTTCATTGACTTGCTTGGCCGCACATCTTTTGAGATGTAACTCGGAAATAAATTAATAAATTAATGGTAGTAGTAATAATGAATGTTCCATGAAATATGCATAGCCCCTTGTCTCCACACACCTACTCATGTTGTAAATTGGAAAAAAACCCCAAGATCTAGGGAGTTTAAGTTAATGAGTATATGAGAGAGCTGGGATAAGACCAAATCCCAGATATCACTAAGGGCATCCTGTCCTTTAAGGGGTTCATATTTCCAGACAACAGGCCAGAAACACTGTACAGCAGGTCCCTGCCATCCACTTCTTCTCTACCCTTTAATTTAGTGTTCCCTCAACAGCCATTTGATACCCAGCATTGCAAACCATCCTCATCCTCCTGTGTCTTCATCCTTTGCCCCTGACTGGCATGACTGACCTCAATGAGCAGCAGGCATATGAGGAAGAAGAAGATTATGGTAATGATGAAAATGTAACTGCTCAGAGGGAACCATGGACCACTTGCCTTCAAAGGTTTGCACCCCTACCTGCAGTCTCATGGATGAAGCAGCAGCTTCATGTCTTAGAACATGATGATGTCTTAGAACAGCAACCCACTCTAAAACCAACCCAAAAAATTCAGGGAGTTGCAAGGTTCAGTCTGATGTTGCACTGATCAAAACCTCACTTATCTGTTGACTTTTATGTTTAAAAGGAATTAATGTCCCAGCTGCCAAGAAGCCACTATCTGCTCCATTTGACAGCCCTGACCCTGCCTCTCCATCTTTAACTCCTTGTGTCCCTGTGTATTCAGACTCTGTGGATTACTTAGGGCCCTGCATGCACAGCTGCTGTCCTGCTCCCTGCCATTTTATTAATCCAAAATTGTTTTGTTCTGCCAAATCCTTATTTCACTTTTCAGGAATGCCTGCTCAGTGGAGAGCAACAGCTGGCTGTACATGTGCTATCTGCCTTCTCCCACTTCATCCCACAAGAAGAGAAAAGTCCTGGTTATCTGCAGTCACTGACAGACATTTCCAGACAGAATTTCATGATTTACCTAGCAGATGCATTGTACATAATCTGTGATTTTAAATTGGCTGTAACAATTATACTAGTTAGAAAATGTTGTGAAAGTTCTCAGCTCAGAGTAGTTCAGATTCACTGCTGGAATAAAGAAATCCCACTGTTTTTGAAAGATGGTAATTGTTTTATTTTTAATCCTCTCTAGGGCCATGTTGGTGGGAAAGTTGTTTGGCATGAGTGTAGTAGAGTTATTGTTCCATCCTGCCTTTTCTGTAACAACTCTTCCTGTGGACAACTTATTTCAAAACAGGACTTCAGAGTGGAATAATTATAATCGCTATCTTTTAAATTAAATTTCACTGATGTAGGTGCAGCAGAGTAGATCTACCATGTAGGTGAAGCCTCAGTGTATGCTTGCAGCTCTTGAATTTCTTGGACCAAAATCTGTTAGCTTGGTTTTCTCACTGATTTCCTAAGCTGTTCATACTCTTGATTCTTGCCAGGTTTTCCAAAATTAAGAAGGCCTTGCTCTGGCTAGATTATCTTACTCTGTAGTATAAAATGTGTGATACTCAGTGATCTCAACATTGTAGTCTTGACATTCTTCAGTGTGATGGCTTTTGCCTTGCTACAAAATAATTTTTCCCTCTCTTTCTTACAAGAATAACATCAAGCTTTTGTCATTTGTTTTTGTTCTTCCTCTGTCTAGACAGGCTCTTTAGCTAAGTGGTGTGATTTTGTTTATCTCTAATTTCAACAGCAGAGTCACATTTCCCTCCTCCCTACCTCTTGTAAATAGGGTTTTGTTTACCACTGTCTGTTCTTTTGGTGACAAAAGCCACATACTGTCATTAGTTCACAAACGTTTAATTATGTTGCTAGAGCAGATGGAAAACCACCCTCAGGACCTAGGGAGCAGGTCAACAGAATCTGAAATCCTTCCATCTTTCTTTTATTTTGCATCCTCCATATCCACTTCAACAGCTCTTTAGCACCAAGTTGAACAAGTGCGCAGGGTATTTACACTTCCATGTGTGACTCTTTCCTTATTTTATTAAATGACCTTATGGCTGAAGAACTCCCTTGTCACTTTAGTTTGATTTATCACAGCAGGACGTCCCTTGATGGGTGAACTCCCAACAGGACTTCAGTAGTCTCTGGAGGTGAATAGCAGGTGGCCTGATGCTTTGCCATGCGTGGCAACTCTCGCCGTGGTTTCTTCTCTCTGAAGAAACTCATCAGCCCAGCTTGCTGTTCCTTACTTATCTGCCTATTCAAATATACCTCAATGGATTTAATTCAGGCTTCCAGCCTGGCAGCCCTTTGCTATATTCTAATCTTTGCCTTCATCTGGCAATCTGTTTACAAGCCTCAGTACACCACAGGACTCGGTGTGGGCATCATGGGGTTTTTCTTTGAAAGGTCTGAGCATTAATACATTTGTAATATAAACAAAAAAATAGAAAAATCTAGACAGGTAGACAGATTTAAATGTCATAGTACAAATCAACAAGCAGCAAGTCTTGACTTAAACTGAAAATTTACACTTCTTTTCCCTCTATCCTTTTTAATTGTTTTTGTCATGCTGCTTCTCATTCATAGGTAATATGTTGATTTTCAAGGTAGAAATAGCCTTACATTAAAGTCAGAATGTATTTTTATTAATCAGTAAAACAGATTATTATACAACGTATTTAAACAAATATATCCAGTGATATATGATAGAAATTTGCTTTTATTTTCTTTTACATTTCATGTCAGATAGGAAATAGTGAACGGAGCATTGGTATTGATGCTTTAGCATGATTCATTTTTCTTGTCATCTTCATCAAGTTATACTTGGATGAAAAGTGGAATTTTATTAAAATACACAGGAAACTGCAATCTAAAATAGCAATGCTGAAAAGTACAGGAGGAAAAAGTAGGCTTATTGCAACATATTTTGCATAAACTTGATTTATTAAATGATGAATCTGGGAGCTTCCTCATTACTCACTTCTGGGCAAGGTGAGGTTTTAAGCCTTGTTTTTTTAGGGTGGTTGCAGGTGTGGAAAATCTCTTCCTGATAATATGGGATTGTTAGGTTTATTGCTAGCTTGTTGCAATGCAACTGCTGCTGGTGTGACACGCTTTGGCACAAAATGAGGGCAAGGTGGCTTGAAACGTGGATGACTTCATTGTTTCCAGAATGTACACATTATCTTAATGCTTATCCATGCATTAACCCCGCGTGTATAGAAGCTGAAGGGATTTAATGCATAGGTGGCACAGCACTGACTGTAATTAAGACAGCTCCCCGAGAGAGAGAGAGGGACATGCAGAAGCCATCTGTCACAATCTGGTTTGTGCCACTGAAGAGGAGAGCACCTGGCCACATGAGCCATTGGATTTATCAGGGACCAGGTGTACTTGTTACCAGCATGAAATATCAAACCACTCAGAGCTTGGAAAGTTCTCCCATTCCCAGGTACAACATACATCAGTTTTAGGGAAGAACTCCAGCGTCCTTGAGAGCCTCTGTGCTCCACAGGTGTCCTCACTGTACATAGTGACTCCTGTTGCAACAGTACTGAGGTGAGCCCTGGACAGAATTTACCATCCTTGCCTTAGGTTCTGCTTTCCCTGGAGCACAAAGACGAGTGGTTGTTTGAGCAGGAGCCACAGAACACTCCAGATCTTGCAGTCTAAACCACTGGTGGGTCAATTCAGCTGGGTTTGCTGCAGCCTTGGATTGAGAGTAAATTTTTGTGAAGCAACCTCTGAAATCCTGGTTTTACTCCAAGTAGGTCAGAAGAGGAACACTAGTTTTTCCCTTTTTATTTTTTTCTTTCCAAACACTACTCAGTTTGACAGCTTTGAAGAGACTACCCATTAAACTGATTGGTCTGCTGTGTCCACTCTCTATCTGCAGAGAGCCCAGTGAGATTCCCAGCTTTAAGACATAAGAACTCTGTTCCAAGGCCTTGGTGACAACCCTTCCTGGTTCACTGGCTTGATTTCCCTTAAAATGTCATCATGAAACATGCTGCTTGATCATTTATAAATTTATAGATTAAATAATTTATAAAGGACTTTCATAACGAGTAGTCGTTTTTTTCTGTTGGGCAAGAATTCCCCCTTTTCACTTCTGGATTTACAGATTAAAAGAATTCAGTGTCCAAACTGTGAGGATTTCAAAGAGCTGGCAAGGTCTGTGTTACAATTTCCACTGCAGCAGCGACTTGGCTCCTTTGCAGACAGAGCAGGCAAGCACAGGGGGCCCCTAATGAGAGCAGGATGATCCTGGTGAGCCCAAGCAGGGGGTCAGGTGCCAGGGATGCAAGGGGCAAGTGGCTGGCGTGAGTGACTTGGTGTCAGGATGCAAAGTGGCTTAAGCAGGAAGATGTGAAGAGCTATGGCTGTGGCAAACAGCCACGATCAAGGACACCGAGGCCTTTTCCAGCAAGGAAGCTCCTGAACCCGGGGGCCTGGGCTTTAACAGAGCATGACTGGAAATGGTGGGGAGCAGCAGCATCCAACCAGTTCCAAGAGCATGGCTGCTGCTTGAGGCACACTACAGGCATGTGGATCCTTGCTGCATGCTTTTTGGTACCTCCCCTTTAGGGAAGCAGAGTTGCCTAAATCTGTCCATTCCATAGAATGTGATTACCTGTTGGATGTATTATCCCCATACTTTCTGATTTTCCCATTCTTGTCCCTCCCTGTCCACTCTTTCCTTCCTCTTTCTATAGTATTTTATTTCTTCCCCCCATTCATCCTTTCTCGTATTTCCATTTCTTTGATTCTTTTACTTTCTTTTCGTTCTGCTTGATCTTTCTCCTTTCAAATATACGCAAAGGATATTTCTTCACATCTCTTCCAGCTGGGCTTGGCATGTTTGACATTGGCTCATGAGTGGGAGTGTGGCCTAATCTGTGTAAAAAGGGAAAGTAATGTAGTCACTGCAAGCTGAGCAGCTTGAACACACGGGTGATCTATGGATCAGTGGAGAACTTCCTTCTCTGTAACAGATGGCAAGAGGGACATGGCTTGTTTTACTAACTTGATTACATACAGTAATCATTAGAGTCTATTAGTGATTAGAGTTTCGTTGATAGAAGCTGTGGTTGGCTTGTTCCTTTGAAAATCAGATTATTTATTTTGGTGTCTAAATATGGACTTGAAAATTTTGGCCAAGGCAATTTGCTCAAGGTCATAATCCTGACTCAGGGACAGAACTGGGAAGAGAGCCCAGATGTTTTCAGCTCTCCTTTCCTACTGGTATTATGTACAGTTTCAGTAAAGCAGGTGTTTATATTTAGATTCACTAAAGTAGATGTTTATGTATTCAGGTTATACATCAGATTATGATTGAGTGAGTGAGTGAGTGAGTGGTCAGAATTAATCTGGGAGAAATTAAGAGCAGGTCCTGTAAAGTGGCACAGCCACTTTGTGGAAGTTTCTGGAATGAGATGAACTCCAGGATGGAAGAAAGAATCAGTGTTACATGGAAACACCTAGGCAAACTATTCCTGCCTTCACAACATGGTGCACCTTTTCTTTTACACCCTCTCTGTGTCAGTTCCTGGGACTGTACAGGCACAGCTACGAGAGCAGGTGCTGCATGCAGAGCCCTGGGATGAACAGACCTAAGGCTGAAGGCCCCAGGTTGCCAAATGTTCTGGGCAACAGTGAGACAGGCTGATTGTAACTCCTTTACACTGTAGTTCCTGTGAAGATTATAAGAGTTTCATACATCAATATAAGATCTTGAACTTATTAATCAAATTATCATAGTGAGAGCATTTCTCAGAGGACATGAAATTGTGTTAAGGAACCAGTTCCCATCCACTTAGGAAACAAGACAACTGTGTTCTGTTATTACTGTGGTTTCTAGATCAGTTTCAAGGCAAGCCCAAGCAATAGTGTATTTCCATGTCCTATTATGAATCACAGCATTTTCTCATTTAGGACAGCAAGTGTTCAACAGTTTACCAGCCTGGGAACATGGTGAAACAAATCAAACAGTGAAGCCTTCAAAGAGATTTAAGAGCCTGTTTTCCAGGTCTGCTTCACATAATGATTTTCAGATTCCTTCTATGAGATTTGCAGAAACTGAACTTCCTTGAGAACATTGTTTTCGTGCAGTCTGCCACCAAGGTGTTCCAACAGCTCTGGTCAAAATGATCAAGTATTTCAAATTAATTCTCAGGTCATCTATGCCTCTGCTCAAGTTGTAGTAATTATTTCTAGATTTGCTGTCACAGGGTAAAATACTCCTTGCTCTGCTTTAGAATCAAAGCAGAGAAAAGGGACTAAGCACCCAAGTTGTGCTCAATGAAAAATGGGCTCTAAATTCCTTCTTGTACCTTTGAAAAATCTTCCCTATATATATGATTTGTCAAAAGACCCTGAATTCTGCACTGGCAGCTGCTGAAGCTAAGAGCCATGCTGCATAGATAAAATAAATTTTAGTCACCATGTCTTTAGTTATTCAGCTTGGAAAGCTGACAGATGCCAGCTTCAAATGCATGGCATTTCCTGCAGAGTCACATGTCAAAGCCAAAATTAAGGTTCAGAAATGCATTTGGTTGCTGTGTGGAAATGTTGGCCATTCCTGGATTAATGGTTTTGAATAAGCAAATGGTAAGGTAAGAAAAAGAGAGAAAAAAAAACCAACCCCAAGCAGCTGAAGTTTGTGTTTCACGCTTCAAGTGACCTGGCCAAGTGTGGCTAAATTCCCTTTTAAAATCAAAAGACCATGATGCATCTCCCATGGTGCTGCAGTATGAATGCTAAAAGGATTAAAACTAGTCAGGTCACAGAGCTTTATTTTTTGCTCTTTTAAGGGCTATGTTATATCCGAGACCTTATACTCCTTCTTTACGTAGATATGAGTGCATGACAGGAAATTACATAATTTAACCTGTGCCATGAAGTAAAATACCTTTTTCTGTTCTGTTTTGGAGCCAAATACACAAAAAACGGTGTTTTCTTCAGCTCTTTTCTGCTGAATTCTTTTTGAATAAAGAGTAGTAACATTCAAAAATGTTACAAATCAATGCTGTGACAATATAAATATGCAAATGAAAACAGCTTAGTAGTAACTGTTTGAGTAGGAGCAGTCTATCCACACACCCTCCTTTCTGAATATTGCCGCATTATTTGAAAACAAAAGAAAATTAGGAGGCTATTTTGATAGTTGTTGTGCAATTCTCAAAGGTGTAACAAAGCACCCAATCTAGACAGAAGGGGAATGGAATGAACAGGATAAATAATAAATCACCACTAACAATAACCAGCTCATTAGATTTTAAAAATTAGTTAATGATTTGAAGTTTTGTTAACAGATGTAGAATCTTTTAAAATGCATTTCAAATAAACTGCAGGCCTTTAAGACCATTCTCCAAAGAGACATCAGCACTCTGAAGACAAAGAAAAGCTTCCTGCAGAAGTTCAGTGCAGTGTTTACAGCCAGGCAAGCCTGCCTCTTTCTGTTTAAAAAGAATGAATATTTAGCATCAGGATGAGGGATTAGAGTCTGATCCAGATCATAATTTCCAAGATTATTTTGTATCTCTTGAAACTCCTGCCTCCCCTGGAAGCCTCTCAGACATCTCCCAGTACGAGCCCAGCTCACCCAGAGCTCAGACAGGCAGGCCTGGTGTTGTTGCTGGGCCCATTCAGAACTCTACCTCACCATCCTTTTGATCACAGCACTAACATGCTGTTAACATCAAGGAAAAAAGCCATGTGCAAGTAATTATTTTTGAAACTGAATACATCTAAGATCATGGTGTAAAACCCACTGACATGCAATATCCCCAAAGTCACTTCAGCAGCAGATGTTACAGATGGAAAACAACCATGTGAGTGGTTCAGCTCATTTTCCTGTTGTTACAGGTATCTTTTTGCCAATCAGTAGATTTGCTGAGGCACTGCCCAAGCTAAGTTTGAATATCTCAGTGAGGACTAGCAGAAGCCTTTGGGCAGCTGCTCTTCACTCTATCTGATGTACCAGATTAGAGAAGTCTAAACTATTTATCAATTCTGTTTTGTCATCTCTCTGTGTATTATCACTTAATTTTGCCTTCTACAGTCTTGCATTGGGTTTTGTTATTTTCTGTGCGAGTAACAGCCCTTTATAGAGTTTTGTGCACTCCACTAGCAAATTACTGTTTTGCACAACCTCATCGTTTTTAGCAGAAGAGGTTGCTTTTAGGTCTCACTCATCCTGGCCTTTCATCCTTATTTTTGGCCCGTAGGAAAAAAATATCTTCCAGCAAAGTTAGTAATGCAAATTATTCAACTTGCATTAACACATATTTCATAATCCTTCTGCCTTTACAGCTTCTCCTGGTAATAGAAATAAATTACAGCTGCTAGAAAACAGTGATATTCTTTCTCTATCTGAGTTGGGGAAAAGTGATTCATTTTCTCTCTTTCTTAGCAAAAGAGGACAGTCTGTTCAGTGAAGCAAAAGTTATTAGAGCTAAAATTAACCGGAGGAAATACAATCCATAATTAAGCCAGGTTACTCACTGCCACGAATGCAACATGAATAGTATTCCAACTGTATAAGCACAGGAAAACAGGGACATCACTTAGTTTTTGGAATGCCAATTGCCTCACAAACTTGGCATGGAAATCAGTAAGGGCTATGGGACGTTGAATTGTTTAGGTGAGAAAAGACCTCTAAGATAATCAAGCCCAACCATGAACCCAGCCCTGCCATGTCCACCACTAAACCATGTCCCTCAAGTGCCACATCTTGGTCACACACTGAGCCCTCACGGTGACATTCACTGGAGCACTTTGGTTAAAGCCCAGCTTGGCATCAGGGTGAGTCCCTCCTTGCCAAGGGCAGGGAGAGCCTGGACAGCCTCTCTGAGCCTCACCAGCCCTGCCTAGCACAGAGGTGGGGACTCACTTGCATCATTAAGGCAGAAGAAATGTACTTTTAAAAAAAGCTGATAAACTTCTACAGTATAAATACAGTTGCAAGGAAAAAGCAGCATTTTAACTAGGCCGATAAATGGGCTCTGGTTAGAAATTTAACAGTGCTCCCACAGAATTCAGCTATTTCTCAGTAATTAGGATATTCCTTAATGAAGTGGACTGTGGTGTAAAGCAAGCAATTTAGGGCTGCATGCTTATTTATCTGATTCAACTGCATTAGCTAAATGTCAGTGTTTTTGCCAGCAGCCTATGCTGCAGCCATCAGAGTGGTGACAAGTCCTGCTTCCCCAGCTACAAACAAGGAACAGACTGGGCCGGTGGGGAGGAGACTGCTGAAGGCATAGAAAACGCTGTATTTAAACAGTTGTGTTTGCTTTTCTGAAAAAAAAAAAAAAAAATCTTGAAGATCTCCTTTCTGCCAGAACACTGGCACTTTGCAAACACTGCCAACACAAACCCTGCGAGTGAGCCAGCTGACATCAGCTGACCAAGGACATGGGAGGACTTTGGACGTTTTATCCATTCCTCCTCAGACAGACAGCCTTTTGTCCTGGCCATCTGACCAAAACAAGCTCATGAGTAAGAGCAGAAGCTGCCTATGGAAGATGTGCTCATGTCAGTGCAATCTGAGATACACAGCACCAGAAGTTAGAGTTCAAGATCAAACCAAGTTTGCAATATCTCTCTCAGATGAAAGTTAGTTTAGTGTACTGGATACACTGTGGGATAAATGCCTAAGGAAACATTATCCCCACTGCTGCCTGGGGCTTCACCATTTGTGAGAAGAACCCAATAGGATGTGGTCTTTCAGGTATTGAAATTCAGGTATCTTCCATTGGAGATGGCCAGTTCAGTCTGGCCTATACTGGTGATGAGGAAAAACAGTCTCGCAGCCCTGCCTAGATTACATGAGCAGGACAATTTCTGTATCGCTCAAACTGGTGATTGTTTGGACCACAAAAGTTGCTACCGAAACTGGCTCCTCAGCAGGAGAGTAAACACTGAAGGACTGAGGCTGTGGTTGCAGCATCCCTGGAATGAGATCTGTGCACTCAGGTCAGAGCAACCACGATTCGTCTCAGACATGGGACATGAAGTTCTATTTCCCAGAGTCGTGTTAGTCAGAGCTGACAACACAAATCTAAAGTCCCTTTTATGACTTTATACCCACTGGAAGAGGGGAGGGAATGCATGGGAGGCAGGTAAGTCAGGTGATACCTGATTGAGCACAAAGACTTTTGGCACAAAAATTAACACAGCTCAATTTTTGCAACAAATCACAACCAGCAGAAAGATCAACACACTGCACTGAGAGGCTCTGCTGTTTTCAGTCTAGCCCTGGGAGACACCCAGATGTCCTGTGTTATCAGGCCTTACCTTCTGGAAATTTTCCATGCCAGATACCTGCAGAGCAAGCTGAGGCCGTGGGGGGCAAAGTCCAGTGAGCTGTACTTGCCCCACAAAAGCCCTGGGTTCTTCTATTCTGTCTGTACACTGAGCAAGTTATGCATCCTCTCCTGTGAAGGCTGAGAGAGATGGGGCTGTTCAGCCTGGAGAAGAGAACAGCTCCTGGGAGATCTTAGGTCACCTTCCAGTACTCAGAGGGGACTTACAAGGGAGCTGGAGAGGGACTTTTTGCAAGAGCATGTAGTGCTAGGACAAGAGGAAATAGCTTCAAAGTGACAGAGGGAGGGTTTAGATTCGGTATTAGGAGGAAGTTCGTTACTGTGAGGATGGTGAGGCACTGGCACAGGTTGCCCAGAGAAGCTGTGGATGCCCCATCCCTGAAAGTGTTCAAGACTAGGTTGAGCAGGGCTTTGAGCAGGGTTTGGTGAACTCCATGCTCTCTGTCTAGACCTGTTTGACTCAGGGCCAGTCCCTGCAGAGGAATAGAGGCCCAACCACCAGCACAGGCCACGACAGCCAAGAAACAAGCTAAAGATTCCTGTGAAATCCCACTTAAAAGTGGGTAGCCTGGGTTTGCTGGTAGGAGTATTCAGTTTGAAGCACTGTTGGGTGGCTGGTGGGTGCATGGGTGAGGCAGTGAGAGGGGCATGCCTTCGTGCATAGCCTGCAGTTTACATCCAATTTTGAAGCCTCTAACACAGCTCTTCAGACGACCAGCCTCTTCTGCAGTGTTTTGTTAGCTTGGTGTGCTTGAGGCTGAAAAAGAATAGGAAGCAGAACAAGGACTTGAATTCTTTTTTAACTTGGCATGTTTATACCTGCATCTTAATCACTCCTATTTTTGTTTCTACACTCCTAGGTTCAGAAGGCCCTGACTTTGGGGAAAAACAGACCAAAATCTACAGAGCTGTGCTCCCATCTCCATCTGACAAACGTGTTGCACAGACGTGGGCACTCCTTGGAGCACACAGAAATTGTTGCCTTTCACACCACTCAAGCAAGGGCTGGTTTAATACCGGCCCAGCTGCAATACAAAAGAGTTATGCCCACAGCAATTGAAATCTTGAAAAGTTAAATATTCAGACCCTCAATACTGCAAATACATTTCAAACATTCTTGTTTCCCAGGATAATAGCTACATAATTAGGGTAAGCCTTTCACACTTTCTCTTTGATCCCACTGGATTTATCTGCCAAAAATCATCGCACGGATGTGCCCAGCAAATGTCTTACAGAACTGCTAGTAACAAAATTAAAAGCTTAAATATAGAGGTTCTCTCTCCTCAAAGTACTGGCTTTTATTAAAACTGGGAGTTGCTCGTACTTCATCCCTGGCAGCCTCTTTGAATCCTCTGTTTGACGTTTCAAAAGTGCCATGCAGGTTCTAATGCATATTACACAGAAAGAGCTGTTATAAAATTCCTGACTTTTTCTTGTTTGCACGACAAAGGGGGAATGGCAAATCCTCCAATTGGACCAGATAATCACTCTCCTGTGAAAAGCCTGCAATACACATCCTCTGTTTTCTTCTTAGCTGAGCTTCAACTGTGTTTGGTCAATAATTTCATTTTGGGTGTGAAGCCCATAAATCACTCTCCAATACACATTGGACAGTGGAGAGTCCTGGTGGATTTGGCATCAGCCGCAGGAGAAATCACATCCGGATACAGGAAAGCTGGAGCAATCAGACATTTTCATTTCACATTGTCACAGTCTTTTGAAAAACACTCACCGCAGAGTAGGACCACTCTCTGGAGCAAAGACTAATTGGATGGATAATTAATTATGGGATGATGTCTTCTGACGCAAGAGAGAGACCATTACAAATCCATTGAGTGCAGTTTTATCCAGGTGACCATATAAAACACAACAAATTCCCTGCTGGAACTGAGCTGGCCAACCCTTAGAGAGCCCATCTGCAGACAAACTTTGTCAGCCACCTGAACATGGACCAGGTGCAGTTTCCAAGTCTCTGACACAGCTCGTTGTGTGACCAGTTCTTTTGCCCCAGCCCCTGGGAATCAGTAATGTGCCATTTGCCTGGGGAAACAGTCCTAAGGGAAGAACTGTGTGTGTGGAGCTTTCCCAAAGGGCTGAGGGATCACAAAGATTTCAGGAAAAAACTTTCCCTCTTATTCACAAGAGCAGGAGTATTTGACACTAGCTGAGGTTGAAGCAGTCAAGGGAAGTGGGTATTTTTCACTGCTGTTTGTGTCTTGGGAATGGATGTATTTTGAATTAATACACAAATGCATGTCTAAAATTCATCTCTGGAGAAAGATGCTACACAAAGTGCAGCATTAAAGAATGTACTGCCTTGGGCCATGCACAACCTGTTGCTTTGTAGTCTGTTCCATTTTCATCTTAAAACTCAATTTAGCTAAATAAGGTGCCCTTTTAACATCTAACAGAGGCTTTATCATGTTTAAGGAGACAAGTTTCTTAAAAGGTTGTAAAGACAAAGTGAGCAGCAACAGAAGTGTTGAGTGGGGCTCTTTCAGATGGCTTTACTGCCTTCCCCTGAGTACAAAACAGGCTGCCTCCCTTGGCTGACACTTGTTTTAATGAGGGATGAGCCACAACGGGGTGATTTTGTGCAAGTTCATTACATCGCATCCTCCAGCCAGACTGTCCTCAGGGCACACCATTCAGCCTGGGCCCTGGATGAAGCTGGACCAATTTAAAATCTTTTACAGAGACATATAAAATCCAAAGGGCCTTTGATGCTGAAGACATTTGTATGTAGGCTCAGGTATGTGGCTGTTGGAGAGCATGAGAGAATCTGCCCCAAGTGCTGTGCTCCTTCATGCTTTTATCAATCCCATTTTATGTCTTCAATTCAGTTCTCCTGGGATTGGTGCCAAAAATAGATTTCCACATCTTATGTCAGCAGAGGCCAGGGAAGAAAAGGGTGTAAGTTTCAAGTTTAAATGTTACAGGGTAAACATGAAGCCCCCTCACCCCAGCCTTCAGGCCAGCTTCACTCTCCAGAGCCAGCGCTCTATCATGGCTGTTAACAGCATTCAAAATACTGATATTCTTCACCCATGATGAGGAGTAGTGCAGTGGTTTCTCATGTTCACTGAGAAGTGATCTGCCTTTACATAAAGCCTTCTTCTTTTAAGCATAATTATTATGAAGCCCACAGGAATCCATGAAGAGTGATGGGACATTTTTCTAAAATGTCATGCCCATACATCTTCCAGCTTATGTGATTCAGAAGCAGCATAAAAGGCCATAAATCATTCAGCTGCTGTGATTCATTGCCCTGAATCATACACTTGATACAAATACTCAGAGATCAAAGTGGAACCTAATACCCCTCACCAAAGATTTAAATGATTTTTCAATGCTTGCCATAAAAATGGACTTCCAGCTAAAGCTAAAGCTTCTACTGATCAATACTGGCAGGTTTAGGTAGCAAGTTCTCTGCAGTAAAGATTGATGCTTTCTTTAAGAATCATATGGCATAGTACATAAAGCAATGTATTCTGCAGGTGTGCTTCCTCCCTAGCGACACTGAACGGGGGACCCGGATTGCTCGGGGGGCTTCTGGGCAAATATTTACAGGAAATTAAAAAACAATGGAAATTTCTTCCCCGTGGAGGAATCTGGGAGCCCCTAAACCTTCTTGTATTAACTTTGCAGTGGATGAAGGTGTTAAACTGGCATGTGTCTACCAACAGGGGAGTGATCCTTTTAAGTCCTTTGCTTCGTCCCCACTTGTGAAATTTGTTGTGCCAGTGGGACGAGGCTGGCTATAAAACCCCAGCACTGGGGACCTCCATCCAGCTCGGGCAGCCTGCCAGCAACATCTCTGCCGAGAGCAGCCCCAGGGAGATCGTCCCCTTCATCTCTGCCGGGCAGGGAACTGCTTTGCTGACGGAGGAGGATGGACCTGAGGTGCGCCGGGATGCTCTGCGTGCTCTGCCTCGTCCTCACGGTCCGAGCGTTTACCCAGGAAGGGTTCAAGGAGGTGGTGCTGAAGCAGCTGGGGCTGTCTGAGGTCCCTAAACTTCATAAGAGAGACTTGGTGGGTCTGGTTATCCCAGAGCACGTCAAGAACAAGTACATGTCCATGCTGAAGCGCCAGAGGGTGAAGCGCCGAGCTCTGCCAAGCCTGGCTGGCATCCTCAGGGGGATCCCGGGACACACAGGTAATGTTTCTGCTGCTGGGAGCATCCCAAGCACCCTGCTGCCGCCAGAGGAATCTGCCAGGGCTCTCCCGGCCGGCCGCAGGATGGGCAGAGGCAAACCCCCGGGAGGGATGGGGAATGAGGGTCGGGTTTGGCTCCAAAGCTCAGCTGGGCAGAGGAGGTGCATGCAACAGCATCTTAAAGATTAACAAGCACTCTTTGCACCTGGAGGGGGGTCCCGCAGTCCTTCCAAAGGGCAGGATGCTGCTGGAGCTTGATAGAAGTCTTGGTACCCTGGGAACAGCCTGGGCAGGTTGAGGGGGGGGAAGTGCAGGCCATGAAGGTTTTGGGTCAAATCTACAGCAAGTCCTCTAATAGGAACCACACCTCTTAGAGGATGTTTCATTCTCTCTCTTTTTTTTAGGGTTTTTTTTTTACTGGAAAAAATATCAAGGAGGAAAACGGTCCTACAGATACAGTGGTGGCTGTACAAGGGCACTTAGAGATTATTTTGCTTTCAAAAGACATACATGGCACCCTCAGCAGCAAATGAAAATACTTTTTCATTCCCAGTGGTGCAGTTTCCTGCTTTCATGCCCAGCACTGGCACAGAGATGCACACCTTTTGAGGTCTGCTCAATTTGGGGTCATATTGTGTGTCGGAGATTTCGGAGATTTTGTTCTTCCAGGTTGCAGAGACTCAGACATAGGAGAAGAATTAGGGCATTTGCAAGACACTGATTCAAGTATGCATTAGAAAAGGTGTGTTTTGTGGCTGTCTCTGCTGCAAGGGCTCGACTGGGAGCATGGAAGGAGTGTGTTGTGATGATGATTATGCATGAAATGTGGTGGCTTTGCTCAGCAGGATGGCAGTGACAGGCTGTCCTTTTTGTCCCCAACTGCACAGGTATGACAGGAGAGGTCCTCTACTCCGACACAATCACGCGCCAGAAGCTGATGTTTGACATGGAGGGCAGAATACCTAAAAACAGCGAGGTCACCATGGCTGAACTGAAACTCTTCAAAAAGCCTCTGGACAGAGCAAACCTGCCGGCCAAGCAGTCTCACAGGCCCGTCTCCAACGCCAGAGTCAGCGTGTACTCGGTGCAGCAGCAGCACGATGGTACCAACAGGACCTCCCTGATAGATTCCAGGTAAGAAAGGGGCCTCCTTTGGAGGCAGGTCTCTCATTAGAGAGTTTGGGTCCTCTGGGATGCATTTGGCTATCATGGGGTTGTGCCTCAGCTCGATCTGATGGGGTTACATCTGCACAACCAGGTTGTATGGCCTCTAAACCAAGAAAGAGCTTGTAAGAGCAAATACTATGCTAAAATGGCAATATGTGATGAATCTTTGAAATAATCTATTTCTGTATCAAATTATGCCATGCACTGATAAGATTTCCCCCCTAAAATCCCCCACCTGGTTCAATTCTCTGTCATTGACTCAAGTGGGTTACTGGCTGCTGGTATTCTTTCCACCAGCCTCATTAGCTGGTTTAAATAGGAAAATTATGCAAAAACCATCTGACTCTGTAGCCATGAGCTCTGTGGAATTTTCACAACCCTTGAAGGGAGAATGAGACATGAAACCAGTTTCCAGGGTGGGTAGAGACTTATGGCCCTACTGCAGCTCAGACAGGAGCAGGTGGGAGCCTGGTGTTCACCAGGCTGTTTTCATCAATGCTGAGGCTGCACATGATCCTGCACCACCTAATTTTTTGTATGAGCATGTAGAGAGGGTTTTTTCTGGCCCTTCAGTGTCTGTTAGATCTGCATGCTCCTCTTTGAGGTGGCAATTAACTGCTGTGGGTGCTTGCCCAGAGCAAAAATGATCATGTAATCAAGGCATGAGACGATCTACAGGATGTAAATTATTCTGCTGCACTAACAGTGCTGCGAGCCCGGGATTTATCTGATGGGCTTCTCTAATGCCAAGCCCTTGTCACACAGGCTGGTTCCTATTCGTGAGTCGGGCTGGAAGAGCTTTGATGTGACCCAGGCCGTGCATTACTGGCTGCGAAACAAGAGGCGGGAGCCGATGTTCCTGGAGGTGTGGATCGAAGGGGAAAGGCTGGGCAGCTACGCCTCGGAAATGGCCAAAGCCGTGCGCTTCACCTCGCAGGACCCCAAGGATAAAGCCCTAGGCAAGCCTGAGCTGGTGCTTTACACCCTCAACTTGGATGACTATGGGTACGTATGAAACCTAAATCTGTACTGTCTCTGGTGTAATTTTGTCCCTGAATTATTGGGGGGTGGCAGCTCTTACACTCACAAGCGTTTACCAGCTGTTGAGTGGAGGAGTTAGAAAATTGCTGCTGAATCACATCTCTTGTCTTCCCATATCTGTTGTCTGAATACTCAAACGAACCCTGAGCATGGCCCAGGTTTCACGTCTCAGAGGCCACCCGTGCTATTAGGAGCGGGGATTATTTCTCCCACTTCCCAGTTCCCAGTTACAGCACCCATTCCTGTTTCTCCATCGGTGTCCAGGAGCCCCGGGGACTGCAGGGAGGAGGCGGTGACGGGGAAATCCACCTGCTGCCGGCAGAAACACTACATCAGCTTCCGCGAGCTGTCCTGGGCGCAGCACTGGATCCTGGAGCCGGCGGGGTTCCAGGCGTACCGCTGCTCCGGGAGCTGCCTGCAGCCGCCCCGCACCCTGCGCCGCCTCGGCTCCGGGCAGCGCTCCTGCGCCGTGGCCGGGAGCTCGGCGCTGCCCGTCATCTACCTCGTCAAGAGGGGCAACCGCACCGAGATCGAGGCGGCCGAGTTCCCCAACATGATCGTGGAGAGGTGCAGCTGTGTCACGGATGGCGCGGCGCTGGTGTGACAAATGGGTGGGCCTGGGGTGTCACCCGCTCCCCGCAGCCCTGCCAAGAGCCACCCCGGCCCCCAGCCCCGGGGCCAGTGATGAAGGTCCTGGGGGGGTTCCTTGCCTGCAAGGGTCAGCAGCAGCTGGGGCCCTGCTGCCCTGCAGAGAGGGTGCACTTGGAGGCACTGTCCGTGTAGATGGGCTCAGAGGAGAGTGCGTTTCACATATGTGGGGGGTACCTAAGGAGCCTAGTGCTTCTTGGGGCCCCCTCGGTGCCAGATGAATTTCACTGAATTTATTTCACTCCCCACCCTGGAACATGGCAAAGAGCTCCAGGCAAAAGCAGAGTGCCCATCACCAGGTGAAGAACAAATGCGTGGGCTCAGCTGTTCGTTCTTAGGCTGCTGGGTTTGGTCCTTGTCTGTCCAAGCTGTGTTTATGGTGAGCTGGAGAGCAGAAGCACTTACATGTCTATAATCTATACACGCACACATGCACACATGCACAGAGTATATGAATATGTGTGTGTACTGTCTACATACTGGGTATACACATATTGATTACATACATATATATATGTACGTAAAATATTGCCTAGCGCTCCACTGAACATATTTATGTGCATATGTATTGCATGTACATATACATATCTACATGTATATAAAATATTATCTGAAACTCAAAGGATTATATTTTTGGCCCCTGCACCGTGGGCTTAACACCGTTTTAGGCAGAATTTAGAATCCTGGAATCAAGAGGAATGTTAGGACTTAGGTTTTCTTGCATGAATAACAGTTTGTTTTTCTGATTCTGTGTTACAGTTATTTCAGTTTCGGGATATTTTTGAAGTTGTGTGTACTTTCAAAATCAAGGAAACAATAAAATACAAGTATTAAAGTAGCCATGTGTTTGTTTATATTTATTCTTACATCTAAAAGTGGAGGGGAAAAGATTTGTCCTACTTCTGAGAGCATCCAGTGCCCAGCTCCTATAAACATACACACAGTAACAGCTCTTCTCAGCTACCTGTGTGATCCCACCTGCTCCTGGTGAAGCTCATCTGCTACCCCAGGGCCAGGAACTGGGCTGAATCGGCAGGCAGAGGAGAGACTACACTGCCAGCACTTCATCCTGAGCTGCTGCAGAATTTAAGCCAACAATTTCTTAAAGAGAAAACCTAGAATCTTATCTGCCAGCAGGAGGTGATGCATGCTCTCCTCATGAGCTGCAGCGGTGACAGAACCTGCAGGGGTCAGCTGCAGCTGTAGTGCAGGAAGGGAGGAGCTGCCTCCCACCCCCTTCATCCCCAGGTGAAGCATTTTAACCCTGACCCTTCCTGTTGGACATCTGAGCAATACATCCCCTGGAGAAATGCTATGATAATGTGGCTTAATCCCCTTGTGAACGGTTCTGAACTGTTGGCCAGGATGTCACCCATGCTAATGATTTCCACCTTCATGTCAGACAACTCCCCTCGGTTCATAGCCCACCGAGATAGCAGTGGCTGTGGGGATGAAGTGTTTGCTTCTGTTCATCTCTGCTGGACAGTGGGATGTAGTCCCTGAGGCTCCAGTTGAAGCTGCTGCTGATGCAAGGACTCTGGAATGTGTTTGTCTGGCTAGACAGGGTGACCATGGACCAGGGGAAAAGAGGGACCTGTTGGACTCTGCAGTGGCTATGTGTCCACAGCCATTATCTATCCATCAGGAAGATGTGAGTGCTCCTGCTGCCCTGCAGGACCCCAAGTCTGAGGTCACCCAGGCATCTCTGCCATCACCTCGTGGGTAGGCTGGCACCTCTCACATGTGCAAACACCTGAGGCAAAAGAGCTTTAAGGGGAGAAAAAACGTAAAAGCACAGACTCACCGTTCAGCAGCACTGGGCTACAGCACCACGGGTGGCTGGAGTCAGAACTGGATGAGCTGGAATGACCTCTGGCCATTTCCTTCTCATGACTATGCAGCATCTATCTAAATGGCATTGGCATCCAACCCCAAGTCCTTTCCACACAGCTCGGGGCAGGGCACAGCCTGAAGGCCAGGAGCTCAGCTATCACCACAAAGAACAAAGCCACACACTGCGCCTGGGGAAGAAAGCGTTTGAGCTGGTTGCTGCCTGAGAATGAAGAGCATTAACCCTGGCTTCCCTCCAGCCTCCAGCACTTGCACCTCAGACATCATTCATCCTCCATCCCAGGAGAAATTCCATGCAGTGCACTTGGGGCAGGCTGCTGTGGGAATGGGGAGCAGAGCATCACAGGAGCAGCGAGGTGGGCACAGCTCCTCCCTTCCACCAGGATCCTGTGCTGTGTCCAGCACCCCTTGCCCTGCGTCTGGCTGCCTTTGCTCGGCTGTCCTGTGGGCACGAGGTACACAGAAGCGAGCGGTGGGTCTGTGTGCATGTGTGTGACACCTGGAGGGTGGGGAGGGGGAGGCCGTGGCCAAGGAGACCTGGTGTTACTGTGGGGAGAACTCTGGGTATTGCAGGGCAGGGACAGGGTGCACATCTGTGAGCTATACAGCCCTGCCTGCCCTGCTGCCAGCATGGACTCTTGGGTTTATTGCTGGGGAGCTGCACAGATGTCACAGCATCTCTGCTGGGGCTGGTTTTGAGCTCACATTTGCATTGAAGCTCCCCACTCTTGGGGAGACAGGACACTACTCCTCTAAACTCCAGGTGGCTTTGCAATGAAAATGTTGCAGACTTGGAGGCTGGGCTGGTGTGGAGAAGGCTCCAGAGACTTCTACACTGCAAACTCCTGGGCAGAAGGCTGTGGATGAAATACTACCACATTCGGGGCTTTTTCAGACATCAGCCTATGCTACAGAAAATTATCTCCTAGCTTGTCATCTTCAACCCAGGCTGCATTTGTTGTGACACCTTCTGTGTGCTACTTGCATGGGTACAACTTGTAATGCACGCAGAGGCTGCCAAGCTGTCATGTTCTCCTTTCCGTCTGAGCAGCACCACGGTCTCCGAGGAAAGGCAGAACATCTCACATACCTGGCAGCACCGTGGTTCAGCATTGTCACTGATGCTGTGCTGTAATAAAATAAAATAAAAAGGAAGAGCAGTGCAGGGGCGTAAAGAACCACATATAGCCAGGAACTATTTTAAAAAATGGAAAGGTGATTTAAGGCAAAACCAGCCCTAAACCGTCGGGCCTCCTCCTGCACTGCTGAAAGCAGAGCACCCAGGTGCTGCTGAAAGAGCAGGTGGGTGCTCTTCATGTGGAGGACTTCAACAGCCCTGTCAGTCCCACACTCCAGGTTAGGCTCTTGTGTGAGTGTTCGCGTGGCAGCACCTGACCTAAATCTTATCAGAAGCATGAGCTTATCATGAGTGTGAGCTCTGGCTGGCCCTCATGGCACTGCTCACAGGGTGACGTTTAAGGGCCTGCTGTAGTTGATGGAACTGGACATGGGGTCTGGAGCTGGTCCTATCAGTCTCAGGAAAGCTTTCCGAAAGAGCGAGGCTTGGGCGTGCCAGCAGCACTTTCTCTCTGCATTATCTCTACCTGTTATCTCCATTCTAGGAGAGACAACAAAGGTCTCAAGCCACATTAAATGCCACTGCTAGCTGGGCTGCATTGCCCTGTGTGATCTTTCCACAGTTTCATTAAAACCAATGCTGCTTTCCCGTTTTCTTTCAAAATCTGTGAGAAGTTGCAGCTTTTCCTGGCTGGTAAGACCTTATTTCCTCTCTCTCTCTTGCTTTTTCCCTTTTGCACTTCACAGGCTCCTACCAAGGGTGTCTGACACTTTGCCTTTCAGGGCAGCCTTCTAATTGCCTGTGTAAGTGGAAAGTCAGATGCCCAATCCACATCCCAGCAAAGGTGATAATCAGGGAGCTCCTCTGGCTTTGGCTGGCAGCAGCTGGAGTCTGGGAAAGGGGAAGCCAGGGCAAAAGGAAGGGGGGAGGGTGGGGAGGCGACAGGAGTGGCAGGGAGTATGACAGAGATCCTGCAGGACTTTGATGTTTTTAGAGGACTTGAGCTCCTTTGTCCGCTCCTGGAGCAGGTGAAGGAGGGCAGCATGAACAACATCAGCACATTTCAGAATAAAACAGAATAAAAAGCTCATCGTGACTGCTGTCTCTGGCCTGTGCTCTGGAAATGCTTGGGCACTCCAGACCTGCTGGGGTACCTTGGTTTCCTATGGTTAAACCAGCAGGTGCAGAATGGCTGAGAAAATTTTTTAACCATGGCAGGAGATAATAAATCATCTGGAGATTCTGGGCACTAGAAAGACATGCCAACAATCCACAGCTCTCAGCATCTTTTTTTGACAATTGCTAAAAAAAATTCTTGGGGTTTTTTTTTTTGGTTTTTTTTTTTGTGTTTGGGGTTTTTTTTGTTTTGTTTTTTTTTTTTTTTTTTGTTCAAAGCTATTCTTTATTTTTGTTTTAAAGATCTTCCTGATCTTTATTTGTGTGCAGTTTTTTTCTGTTTGCATTTTTACCTCTAATTTCCTCAGTTATGACAAATCTGCCTCTTTGAAAGCCTGGGGTACCTGTATCCCCTTTGTTTTCTGTTTGCTGAAAATGAATGCAATCAGCTCATAGTTGTTACCTCCCAGGTGACTACCAACTCCCAGCCCAGTGGTCAATAGCTCTGTCACCCTCACAAGGTCTCAGCTGGGTACCGTATGATGGACACAGCATCTCACTGGCCATGAGGTGCCATCAATAACTACCAGAGAATTGTTTAGGTTGGAAAAATTGTTGAGGATCATCGTGTCCAGCCATTAACCCAGCACTGCCAAGCCCACCACTAAACCATGGCCCACATCAATCCAGCTCTGAAGTACCTCCAGGGATGGTGATTCAACCCCCTCCGTGGGCGGCCAGTTCATGTTTCCACTGAGACGTGCAATGTTGCCAGCATATTTTTCACAAGCTGGCTGGCTCCTTATAAACACTCCTTTCCATACAGCCCCGGCAGGTCCTTCAAGAGCTCCTTGCTCCTTTCTGCCCTCCAAGTTTTGTGCAAATTCCCGGTTCCTTGGGCCTGTTTAGAGGCACCCCAGCAGAGGCAGCAGGGAGAAGCAGGACAGGCAGCTCGTGCTTTCAGGCCACCGGGACACTTTCCAAGCAGGCACAGCTGCTGGCTCTAAACCCAGACTAACTGTCCTGGATTAGCCCAACCTCTAGCAGTGCTGGAAAGCAGCGGTGCCTCCCCAGCCTCTCGTCTACAGCTGGAGGAGCTTGGAGTTGTCACCTCCCTCCCTTCAGGTGTCATTAGGCATGTTAATCTGCAAAGCCACCCTAATTGCTCAGCTATAGCCAAAGCCAAGCCAGCTGAGGTGGCAGTGCTAACTAACAGGGGTTCAGGCATTACCATTTCCAGTTAAATGTCTTGGAGGAAGCTTTAGGATTTAAAAATAGGACCTTCCCGAGAACAGGCACCGCTACAAACAAACCTTTCAAATGCCAGCGTTCTCCAGAAAGCAAAACGTTGGATGAGAAGGAGTTGCGGGGGGATCAGAAGGACCGATTGTGACTGTTTCAGGAACAGGCAGAACGGTGTAAAGGTGACCCAGTGTCCCCGCTCCGCAGCAGCACCGTGTGCCTGCACCGTGGGACTCGGGTCAGGTGCCCTGTGCCGAGGGGCGAGGCTTTGTCGGCGCTGCTGGAGCCGGACACATCCTCCGCGTCAGCCCAGTGCCACCTACAGCAGCGAGAGCAGAAGCTGCAGCACTCGGCAAACCAATGGAAGCAATTCCTGCACGCTCCAGCAGAAGGGGTGTTCGCATGACTGGCTTTTGAGCAACTTGTTTATTAGCACCGTGCAGGTGAGGAAAAGGGAATGGAGCCTTTTGGATGAAGGCCGGCGGCTGTTGTTGTGTCTGCTCGTGGTGATGTTTCTAAACCTCCACCAGCTCTTTTCCTCTATGCCCTGCCCTGTTCCCTGCTGGTTTGTGTGTTAGATGTACTTACCTTTCTTCCCAGGGAAGATGGATCCGTATGAAGTGAGGAAAAGGCCTCCCTCAGGCTTGTGCCAGTGTTTTCACTGATCACTTTTTTCAGTCAGTAACTCTGTAAAGCCAGTGAAACACGAGGCAGTGCTTAGGTGTTTGAAATAAACGCATTTGAAATGACACTTCAGAAGTGTGACTTCTCTAAGTCGCACCACTTGCTTTTTGGGGAAGTGATTCCGTGGGAGAATGAACCTTTTCTCTGGGAAGAATTTCACAGTTTTGGTGCATTTACAACCAGAAACATCTTTGAAATCCAAAGCTACATAAATACTCAGGAAAAAACAGACACAGGCTGCAAACTGCGTTATCCTCTGGCCCTGGACTAGAAAGATCATCTCTATTCTGAGGCCATTCTGTCCTACAGAAATAGCCCATGTAACATTGGAACTGTTGCAGTTTACTTTTTTTTTCCCCAACTGTTGACTTTTCTGTTCTTGTCCAAATTCTTAGAAAGCTTCAAGCACTTCACCTACATGTTTCTCTTCTGTTGAAGGATCAGTCCAAGCCCTGTTGTTATCCAGCTGTTTTCAAAAGGATACCCTTTGAGCATGTGTGAAAGTCCTGAATTATCACTGAGCACCCCTATAGCTCTCCAGACACGATAATGCTCTAGGCTAATCCTCAGTGTGGGAATATCCTAGAGCAAGTGCTTGTTCCTTTTTAACTCAGCAGGAGCTAAGCAATTCCCAAATAAATTTGCCTAATGTGGAGCTGGTCCAAGGTACAGATCTTGTCCCCCAAGACAGATGTAGGGAATTTCTTTCGATTCTGGCACTACTGAAGATGCAGATCATCAGTAAAGTGTTCAGTGCTACTGGTGGTTTAAAATATTCCAGTCCTTCTTCACCAACCAGTGTTTTTATATAATCCTGCTTCCATTGTGCTGGCACAAACTTGTTACAGCCACATCGGGGAACTGATCTGGTATAACAAGGAACCCACAACACTAAAGGTGAGTAGGTGACACACAGGGTAGGCCTGGATGTGGCTGCATCAGTGCAACTGAAGCAAGAGAGCAACTGCAGGGAGAGGAAATAACTTGGGTAAGGGTTGTTAACCAAACACATCATTAACATGGTCAATTCACTTGGGTCCCACACTACCCTTCCCATACTAGAGGAGTTTGAGGAGTGTGCTCAGAGTTGAAGGCTCTCCTCTCCCACACACTGTCCCTGCCTTTTAGAGAGCTGGTGACATCAAAGGTTCGTCACCCAGGCAGGGACTGCCAGCATCCAACATCCCCAGCCAATGGATTTACACCAGCAGAACTTCATCATGCTAAGGTGACCTCCCAAGCTCCCCCCATCCCAGTTTCCCAATGAAAAATTCAGCAAACACACCCATTTCCTTTCTACACAGAGGCCCCTTGTCCTGTCACAACCTCCATGAGATGTGATTTGCAGAGCCTCAGCATTTCTCTCCTCCCTCCAGAACACTGTGGAACAGATTCCCAAGCACTGTGTCTCTGATGATATCGTTACCACCTGTCTATCCTTTCCATAAGTCCTTGGGATGCTAACGAAGCTTGTGGATGTGAGTTTAGAAGCTGAGGACACCCAGTTCAAAGGATACCAAGAGCTTTTATTTAGTAACATCAAATACACATGCAAAAAAGGTAAATATTCTCAAATCTAACCAGAGGTTTTCCCTTTAGGGGGCTTTGCAAATAAGGATGGCTTGATCTGGTCTCTAGACAGACCTCTGACTGAAAAAAGCCTTGCTGCTCTTTCCTTCAAGGTGCCTCCACATTTCAGTCCCAAAGACATCAATCCCATCTTCAGCTTCTCTAAACCCAGGGCTTCCAGTTCAGCAGCAGAGTTGAACGCCAGCAGGTCTATTGGTTCTGCCTCCTGAAAAGAGAAAATACTTGAGAAAAACATTCAAGAAAAACAGGAGTTCAAAAAAGCTTCTGGACAACGCTCTCAGGCACATGGTGTGATCCTTGGGGCTGTCCTTCGCAGGACCAGGAGTTGGACTTTGATCCCTGTGGGTCCCTTATACCTCAGAAGATTCTATGATTATCCCCAGGGAAGTTCAATACTCCCAAGAAAACGGAATTAAAAGCAACAGTTCACCATTGTGCCCAGCAGTTCAGTAGCTTCACCTTGGCTTCCAGAGGCACAGCAAAGCTGACAGCCCCTTTTCAGCGTGATGCAGAATATAACCAGTGTACCTCCAGCAGGAGCAGGAAGGAGGATGGAAGGTTATTTCTAATGCAGTTACACTGCAATTAAAGAAAAATACATAAAAGCACCACTTTTTTAGTAAGATTAACCCAAGGAAGTTCTGAAGTTCACATCACATTCTGCTGCAAAAAGAAAATACGGATTAAAATTTCATCTGGAGAGGGAACTGGTATATTTGCAAATTGATTGATGGTAAAAGGGACCTCCACAGATTGTCTAGTCCAAGCCCAGGGCCTTGTCCACAAAAGAACATGGAACAGACGGGGTAATTCAAATGCTAAAATTTACTAACACAAAAAAGGACACCAAAATCTAAGCCCATGTTGTTCAGTATTTAAATGCACATTTGGTCTTATAGTCTGTACCAAAGAGACTTCAGAGCAAGTAATACCAGCAGTGGGAATGAGTGTACTCATTATGCACTCAGCAAAAACAATTCCTGCCGGCAGAATCAGAACCTTTGTCCTGCTAAGCACACAAAAACCCAACTGGATGCCTCATTATTCTCACCCTACTTCTAAAAAAAAAATATTCATCAAGGACTACTACAAAAATATTTCCACCTGCAATAACAATCTGCCACAGCATTGGTGGAGTTTCCTGTTCTAGGAATAGAAAGTCTCGCAAATACTGAGCAAAAGGTAAACAGTGAAGAATGGTAAACATCCTGTTTAAAACTTGCCAGCTCTAATAGTATAGTAGATGACAAGGTTCTAATTGATCAGATTACATCCTTGGTCTTTCTCCCATTGAACTGTAATAAACTTTCACACATCAGAGTTCAGTTGCTGCCAGTTGCAGACTTTCCACCCAAGGTGAAAAAAAGCAGGAAATCCCAGTAACTCCCCAGCCTGAAAAAAGAGCTACACTTTGTTTTATTGCTAGAGTAAGTCCAGATTCATTACCCCACAAATCTTTAACAGCAATATTATGCAAGGACCCATAAAGCACAAGTATTGGCACCCTTTGCTGCCACGTATCATCAATCCAGTGGGAAAAGCTCACTGCTGGAGCTTGCTTGCTTCTTCAGCTCTAAAAGCAGCTGAAGACACACCACATTTTGCACTGCTTACTACTTCATACTTACTGTGCTCTGTGACTGGTTTGTTTCCTGTGCCTTAGCAGGAACATTTTCTTGCTCTTCTTTCTGAGCTTGAGTCATTCCATTCTTTCCTTGGGCCTCTTCCTTTGGGGGCTCTGTCATTTTACAGTTTTCTTCAGCTGGAATTTCAGCCTGCCCACCTGGGCACACCCCTCCTTGCAGTTCTCTTCCAGGACCTTCTGGCTGCTCCAGTGGTTTCTCACTTGCACTGGTAGATGGACTGTCCTCTGCTGAAGCCACAGAGCTGCTTGAACACTCATCTGAATTTCCAACACTTTCACTGGATCTGCTGCCTGATGGACAACTTCTGTCAGATGCACAAGGGGAGTCATCCTTATTGTCATCCTCACAGCCTGAGCCTGTGGCCTCATCCAATCCTGTCCTGGCACAGGAAATACATTAAAATTAACATGCATCTATTTTAACTTTTTTTCTTTTAAATAATTTTTTTAATTGCCACATTTCTCTTTCCAAAACCCACTTCAGAGAGATGTAACAACTTACTCTAACAGCTATTTAGGTTAGTTTAGTTAATGGAACAGCTGTTGATACTGAACAGGACCTACAAACCCCCAAAACAGGTATTACAGCATTCCCAATACAGAAAGGACTGGAATCTTTGACTTCTCTTTCATGTTACATTAGCTGATAGATGCCAGGGGAGAAAAATAATACATGTAAGTTCATCATAAATATAATTCAATAATGAAGAAAACAACAATAGGAAGTAGTAGAATATCATCATTTAGAAGGGGTGGGGGAAGAAGTGTCTATTTTTGCAAATTAAGTTTGACCACTTCATCTGGGACAGAATTACAGGAATGCAGAAGTGTTTACTTTCAGTTCTTTGACTTAATCAGTTCAATTTTCTTATTTCTCTTTCAGTCTACATCTCAGACTAGACTCTGCTTACTTGTAGGTATCTACATTTTCAACCTGTTCAAGGCTTAAGACTTGAGTATAAAAACAAGGTATAGCTCTTACCAAGGACATTTCCTTTTTTCAGATTTTGTTTCATTCTTTCCAGGCTCACCGGGACGCTTCCGACTCTTGCCACCTTCTGATGTCACTGCTTTGCTGGCAATAACTTGCAAGCCTTCAAAACAAATTTGAAAGTGAACTTCATCAGTACACGGTTCATACATGTTGTAAATTCTACTTATCTTTCCACTTCAGATGCAATTTAAAACACTAATGGAAAGAATCACTATTGGTGATACAGACTCAAAACTTGAACATAAACTCAGTAGCAGCAAAAGCTTTCCTGCATGGATTTACTAAGGCACAGAGTCAATTAAAACTGGATTCCTGAACTGAACTATCAGGTTCTTCAACCCATTCAGCCTCAGGTTTCACTATCTAGCTGACAGCAAGGGAACAACATGGGGATAAAGAAAGTAAAACACAAAGACCAGGAAGTGAAACAAGGTATTCTGTAGTTGGATCCAAGGTCTAGTTTTGATGTTTTCATCTAGTGATGGTTTCACTGCGTAATCCTTACAGATCAACTTGCAACACCACCTTCACAGAATTTGGCTCTTACTACGAGGTGACCTAGCAAAGCAAGGTGAAGCACCACTTGTATCGTGTCATAACTTAACACACACTGCAGGCAAAGAGGAAAAATTAAATCAAACAAAGGTCAGTGAAACTTAAAATTTCATTCAATTGAAAGAAACCAAATTTTCTGTAAATTTTCCTACTGGAGTGAGGCTAGAGAGGCTGTGAATTGTGGGGACAGAGCGAGGCCAGGCTGCAGTACCGATGCGGAGGGACTCCTCCTGCCGCTCGGCCATCTCGCGGTACTGCCGCTCGTACTCGGGGTCGGTGAACGTGTGCCGCGGCTCCGCCAGCTTCCGCTGCAGCCTCTCCAGGCGCCTCTGCTCCTTCTCCGCCTCCCGCTCCGCCTGCTTCTTCACCCACTCAGCCATCCTGCACACGACAGAACCACCAACATGAGTGTTGCCAGCGTCTGGTGTAAGAGCAGTTCGCTGCTTTGCGCTCCCACCACCTGCTAGGATGGGAGACAATGGGAAAAGACAACAGCACCCAGGGGAATTACTGAGGGAACAGACAGAGATTCTGCTACAGAGAAGAGAGTAGGGTTTATTTTGAAAGCCAGGAACAGCAGTTAAGTTCACACATCCCCAGGACTGTGGTCTTGCAGCTTCAGAGAGAACTGTGAGAATTCCAGATGAGGAATCCAAGAGGTGCAGAAAGTAGGCTGCAGTAAAATCACATCTATTTTTGCAATAATACAATTACAGTCAGGAGAGCCCTGTTGGCTTCCAGTCCACCTGCACTTAAGATTTCACTTTTGCTCTTTCTAGGATTCAAAATACCATTTCATTGCTACAACAGGCTGTCATTTGGCCTCTTCTGTTAACAGTGAACTACAGGATCAGGTTATTTTATAATTTCAGCTTCTGAGAAAATGCCTTACGCTTTTTCGTGGTTGACATCCCGCAGTCTCCTTCCACTGAGATCTCGACAAGCCTCTCTGTTCGTTGTCTTCTCGATCTGAGCACCAAGGGCTCGCAGCATCGACCCAAACCCTTTCAGAGAAAGAAAGTAACCAGGAATTAGCTAAACACAAACAAAAGGAGATGAGCTGGCACACAACAGAAGAATAATTACGGAAAAAGAATACACAGAATTCAACACTTTCCCTCAATGTAACTGAGGTAAAGGGGAAGTTCAAAGTTGCACAGTGTTATGCTAAAGAGCCCCCCAAAACAGATTTCTATACATTTCTCAGCCACTAATTACTCATGGCAAGACTGTTAATTTCTCTCACTCAGTCCCACCTTACGCTGTCTCCAGCTGAAGACAGACCCTCATTTAACAAGCTCAAAGTGTGGATTAATAGCAACAGAATGCTTCATGCAACCACAAAGTGCCAAGCGCTGTTTTTTAATCAGAAGCTCAACAACTCTGTACTTTTCAGTGCCCTAAAAGGACCTTTAAGGAGTGTTATAAACAGGCCAGACAGCCTGCTATACCGTGAGACAAAAAAAAGTATTGTGTTCCGCTAACGAGCACCTTCAGTAACACAGTTAAAATACTTCATCAGTGTAAGGAATACAGCTTAGGTTGAATTCTTTAGTTCTTTGGCTACTGAGATCTTGGCATTTGTACGTTTTTTTTAAAATAAGAGAAGTCAATTAGGTCACATAACACACTCAAATCACAGACCATCTGTACCTGAAATACTTGTCCTAAGTGACCACGAATGAAACTTAGGAGCCTAAGCTGACAGGTCCTTTTCAACACAATTTCAACTCTGAAGTCACTTTGGTGCATGTTACAGACTTCTACTAATACAGATAGGCTGAAATGGGATGTGAGGAAGATCTGAACTGCAGCTTCCCTGGTCAATCCTCAGTTTTGCACACAGACTTTGGTTTCAGCTCAGAGACTTTCTAACAGTCTCTGAGCATGACATGAGATCTGCCAATATCTGAGGACTCCTGCTATCAGTATGGACTATGGCACTACAGAAGTTTTTTAGCCTAAGAAGCTAACCACTAAGAAGCAGTTTAAACAACAAACCTCCTTTTCCACCACAAAGCCTTGGCTCCAGGCTATAAATGACTCCACTCTGCAACTCATCTTCATCGTTGGCCAGTCGCCCATTACACTTCACGTACAAGCTTTCCTCTGGGATGTTCTAAAGAAGCAGCAAAAAAGCATTAAGCAGTCATGTTTTCTTCGTTCCAGAGGGGAGCAAAAATCAGACAATCTGAAAAGCATGAACACTCTCTATGGTGCTTGTTTTAATTGCTGGTTACCAAAGGATTGAACACAGTCTAAATCAGCTTGTAAACATGAAAAACGTATGAAACACTGAAACGGTGGGGATCAGAGGGGACTGAGGGACTTGTAAACAGGGAAAAGCCATACTATGGGAAAAATTCAGAAGCAACCTGTGATGAACTGACCATAATCCTCACTCCCTGTCCTCAAGTGCCACTGGTGTGAAGGAGATAGAGCCTGGGAAAGAGGGAGGGGAGGCGGGAAGGTGTTTTTAGGATTTCTTTTTCCTCTCATAATCCTACTCCGATTCTGACTGGTAATAAACTAACCTCATTTCCCCAAGTCGAATGTGTTGTGACGGTGACTGCTGAGTGATCTCCCTGCCCTTATCTCGACCTACGACCACTTTCGTTACATTTTGTCTCCCCTGTCCAGCTGAGGAGAGGGGTGACAGAGAGGCTTTGGTGGGCGCCTGGCGTCCTGTCAGGGTCATCGCACACACATATATATAATGTAGATAAGAGGCTACAGGGCTCTCTTACAGCAAACCCTCCTGCTCAGCTAAGCGACAGCAGCGAAAGCAAGGTGGGCACAGGTGGGCATCGCGACCGCCCGTCAGTGGGTGCCGGAGCGGGCACGGGCCGCGGGCGGCCTACGCAGAGCCGCCGACACCGGAAGCGCAGC
>VZRQ01000715.1:790617-805355 GCA_013397975.1 Machaerirhynchus nigripectus
CACCCACAGCGGCTCCGGCCCCAGCGCCGCCATCGCTCCGGCTCCGCGCGCTCACGTGACGCGGAAGCGGGCGGGGCGGGCAGGCCGCGCCCCCGTCCCCTCAGCCCCGCCCCGCCCCGCCCGGCGCCTCTCGGACCGTTTTTATCTCCGTTTATAATTCGGATTTTTTATGGCAAACGGTTGAAGGCGAATGCAGGGAGCCCTGCCGTTCCAATCCGCGGAATTCGTGCAGCCCGCCGGGTTGTAAAGCCCTGCCACAGCCCGTCGCGGACGGAGCAGCGGGAAGTGGCTGGGGTAGCTCAGCCTGGCGGCGGCGGCGGGAGCAGCAGCGGGAGAGCGGGAAGGGCGGCGGGAGCGCTCGTGCCCCCTCAGGGAAGGAAGGGGCCTCGGCGGCACCGCCCACCGCCCCAAGTGTAGGAAATGCAGCGGAGATGGGCAGCCCCGCATTGTGCGGTGCGAATTTCACGCGAGGATTTGCAGGGTGATGGAATCCCTCTCTGTGGATTCTTCGCCTTGTTGGCTCCCACGTGCGGTTTTGCGTAGGGATGGGAACAGGCGCAGAACTTTGGTATCGAGGGGCGGTGCGCCTGGGTCGGGGTAATCCCAGGCATGAGGGCAGACTGGGAGATAAATTCATTGGGAGCTGCCCTGCGGAGGACTTGGGGGTTCTTGTGGCTGAAAAGCTGGACACGAGCCCGCAGTGCATACTTCCAGTCCAGAAACCCAAACACATCCCGGGCTGCATCAGAAGGACAGCTGGTAGGTCAGGGCAGGCATTTCGCTCCCTTTCCCCCCATGGCACCCCACCTGAAGGGCTGTGCCCGGCTCATCCTCAGCACAAGAAGGGCAACCTGTTGGAGTGGATCCGGTGGAGGGCCAGGAAGATGCTCAGTGGAGCTGGAGCACCTCAGCTATGAAGACAGGCTGAGAGAGCTGGGGTAGCTCAGCCTGGAGAAGAGCAGGCTCTGGGGAGGCCTCGTTGCAGCCTTCCAGATCTTATAAGAGGCTTATAGAAAAGAGGCAGAGGCAGGTAGTGATAGGACAAGGGCGAATGGTTTTAAACTAACAGAGCAGAGATTTAGATTAGATATTAGGAAGGAGTTCTTTATTCAGAGGGTGGTGAGGCACTGGCACAGGTTGCCCAGAGAAGCTGTGGATGCCTCTTCCCTGGAATGGGGCTCTGAGCAACCTGGTCTAGTGGGTGGCATCCTTGCCCATGGCAGGGGGCTCGAAGGAGATGATCTTTAAGGTCCCTCCCCACTCAAGCCTTTCTATGATTCTATGACTTGATTACGTAGTCACACAAGATGTGTTTAAATCAGAGTGAAAGTTGATCTGGAGCAGGACTCCACAATCAGCTCTTCATGACATGTTGTAACTAACTGTAAGCAGGAGACTGAATAATGGGTTAGGGGGAAAAAAAATCCCACCTCTACCTGTTCAGGAAAGTATGTTTACAGAGGTATGATGGTGATCCAGGCAGTGCAACCCTTGTACTCTTTGGTGGTTTCAAACCTCCTCCATGTCTTCAACACAACCATCTAGCTAGAGGATGTTTGAAGGCAGGTTGCTCCCAGATGTCTCTGGTGGGAATTGTTTCAAACACTAGCTAAGATGTGGTTGGACTGCCCTGAGATCTGCAGTGTGACACACCTGTCACTTTATTTCCAAATAACAACATTACCTGCAGTGCTTTTTTGTTTAATAGAAGCATGGGCAAGGACTATTGCTCACAGTGTCATCTGCCACTTCAGGTGTGTCCCCACCCTAGGTGGGGGCTTCCCTGCCAGGGTGGCACCTGGCACCCTGAAAATCCCTGTTAGCAAGTGGGATGGGCTCCTGTGCTGGAGCCTGCAGCTGAATTAAACTCTTAAGCGTGGTGCTGTTTTAGAAAGGTGGGGGTTGTGTCTGAGCTGCTTGGCTGTTCCCGAAAGTTTGGTGATGTGGCTGTCCCACCTTTTCAGCTCGCTGAAGAGCTGTGCTGCCTGGCCAGGCCTGTGCCAGCATGGATAAGTGGCTCTCACGCCTGGCTGTCTTAAGCTGATGTGATAAAGAAGGAGGAACCTGGGAAACAAAGAGGCAGACAGATGACTTGAAGTGGAGACTTCAAAATGTAAACAAATGAGTAATAACTTAATTAAGGGGATCTCCCGATGGGTTTGTCTTGGCCAGCTCACAAATCAAACATCACCCACCATTTCTTACACTATAATTTTAGCTAAAATATTTTTGTAAAGGATTCTGACCCAGTCCAGACAATCCCTTACTGTCTTTTTTTGCTGTAACAAGTTGATATTTCTGAATTATGTGTCCTGTTGACACAGTGGAGCCATTCAAGTCTTATGTGTCTGTAGCCTCCAAAAGCTGTGGTTATTTTTTGCTGGATCAGGCCCAAATTCAGTTGACACTGTGTTTTAAGTCACGTGGTACTGCTTGTTTCACTTATAATCATGTGCCATATCTGTGGCATGCCACCTGATGTTCAATGCCGCTGGATTTGGGGTATTTTTATTCATTTGCAGTATCTGATTGAAATGTAATTGGTGAATGTGAGGTATGCATGTATACATATGCAGATGAATAAGTATTTTCTTGGATCTGTGGGATTTCACTTGCATTTTGAGGGCATGAATCATTTCCTCCTCTGAAACTCCTGTTCTTGGCATGGAGGGTGTGGAGCTTGCCAGTACAGGCCAAATAGGTGGAGTTGTCCAGGAAAGAGCTGGGCCACAGAACTGCCCTGTGGATGTTCTGAATCAGTGTAATTCACAGGTTGTTTGAGCCATGGCTTTTCTGAATGTTTCAGTCTACTCTTTTATCTCTGGGGTTTTATGTCAGGACAGCGAAAAGTGGACCTAAAAAACGGCCCCAGTGCATCCTGAGAGATGGCCATCCATGACAGCAACCTGCCATTCCTAACCCTGACACCCGGATTCTGCCTGCAGATTAGAGCTGTGATACCCTGAGAGCAGGAGAGCTGACAGCAGTGGAGTCATACTGACATAGATCAGGCCCTTTGCAGATCGTACATCACCACCTTACAGGTGGTTTTGGGCTACTAATGCCATTCTCTGTCTGGGGCTGGGGTCTGTGTTTGGGTGATTGCATCTATGAGACTTGCCCAGATCCTTTCATGTAGTCAGACTACGAGCAGGCAGCATTTAGCAGGCAGAGGAGTGGTTTTCTTTCAGCTCAGCCCTACAGCAGACCCCGCTCTCAGGATTTATGCAGTGCCGTTTAGCTGGTGCCACGTTCGTGTCAGTGGGCGAGTGTTCCTGTGTCTCTTGTTCTTGATTATGCTTCTATTCCTAGAACTCATCAAAAGTCTATTGCCTTGCTCCTCACAGAAAAGTCTAAATAAGTCAAAAGGGCTGTTATTATAATTTCCCATTTGAAACGTATTTTATGAGAAATGTTATTCTCTTGGTAAAACAATGAACACTCTCTGATTCTACAGTGGTGCTTTAGACTTAGTTAATAAATCATGCTTGCCACTTTTCATTTAGAAAGGATTTCACAGACATAATTAATTAAACCTGACAGTATCCTTGTGGGATAAGTAAGTACTCTGACTATTTCAGTGGTGACACTCAGGCAAACTGGTTATACTACCTTCTCTAGTCAGTCAAAGGATCAAGTCTAGAATTTAAAACTTCCTGCTGTCTTGACATAATTTAAGAGATGAGACCACCCATTCTTTTCATATTTCATCCTGATATCCGTGTGTGTGCTGCCTGAGACAGTGGGTGGGGTTCTGTGGCCTGCAGGATGCAGTGTGGGAGACCAGGCAGTGATCTGCTTCAAATCTATTACTTGATTTAACATGGAACACAGATTTTTCAGTCTATCTGGAACCATCAGATGTGTAACTGTCATAACACTGCTATTCATTCACTTGTTCATTCTTTCACCCTCATTGTTTCCTCCAGTATGTTCCATTTTAATGGCAGTATCAGTGCTTCCCAGTGTTTTTTAACGGTCTGTCAAGACCAGGATCACGTTATGCGAGACTATAATGAGGAAAGAGTAAGGTACTCACTGGCCCTTGTCTTCTAATGACACCTCAAAGATGCCTGTGGGAGTGAAGAACACAAACCCAGCTGTTCACGAGGTGCCCAGATTAGCAAAGGATGGGTCAAAAGTTGTTCTGGTAAGAATTCGCTGTTTCTCACTTCTAAAAATGCTCCTAGACACAGGTAAGAGAAAGGATGAAAGACTTCACTAAAAGTATGAAACAGATGTGTATGTTGCTTTTAGAATAATCTAAATGTGCAGAGATATTAACAAAGGTGAATTTTGTCCTCTGAGGTCACTTCCAAAATTTGAAAACATGTCCTTTAAGAGTGGGGGGGTTTGTCTGCTAGGCAGTTATTCATGTAGTATCATAAATATATGGAACAGGATCATCTGGATATGTTTTCTTTTACATTTTAATGGTATCCCAAAGGGTAAATTCCACATAATGTATTTGCAATTAAATGTGTACATGCTTTCATATTATTTTTGTATGGAGGATCAGGACAGGATGAAAAGAAACCTGTGTGTGTGTTCTTAGGATAATAACTAAGAGGCTATATGACGTGAGGGAACATTTGTGACTTCAGACACTATTACATCATATTGTTTGATGAAAAATGTAATTAACTGTAATGAATCTAAGTTGGTATTTGCAAGTGCAGTTTCCTGCCAAATGTCAATAGTCATCTGCTTCAGCTTCTGTGTCATCGGTGCGAAGGGGAGAGACAGGGTGTTAAGATACCTGATAGTGGGCTGGGAGCAGGTGGGGGAGAAATATAAATGTTACTTATACAGTGTATGAATGCAATAGCTACTGTTTAATATACTTATTGTCTCACAGGGAATGCCTAGATATCAATCTCTGAACAAGTCTGTGCTGAGTAACTGGATTTCTTTATTCTTATAGCCCATAGTAGTTAATAGTGCAGATACTTAGGGATAATCAAGATTTTCAGGTAATTCTAAACCAAAATTTACCCTCACACTGGTCCCTTTGTTGTGCTTAATACCTTTGCCTCCATCCTACGCAGGGATATTTAAAGGGTGAGTTCTTTCAGGGGAGGAACAGGCACTGCTCTGCACATATATATTGCGAAGAACCTGAGAAACCAAGGTCCCTCTCTGTTTGCCCATAAATATCTTCAGCACAGTCAGCCTTGTTAGTGTTGTTAACAGTAATTTGAAATTTGGCAGCAATAATTTGAAATGAATTGGCTAATTAGACACCCAGGTAATACTGTAGAAGGTAACATTCAGGTTCTAAGAATTCCTTAACCTTGTGTTTTCTGTGCTTTGCTAGTCTGAATGCCTAGATTTGGTGTCTGTTCTGGTTAATTTTAACCAAATACAGCTGAAGAGTGCTGAATGGGTCACTTGTAGTGAACAATATATTTTATAGGAAAACAATACCAAAAATAGATTTCTGCCTCTCTACTTTTGCTGTCCCTCTAATGAATCTTTTAATTACAGCTCACAGAGACACTGTGCTTAATTACTGAATTTCTGTGTAGGGACTGGATTCTAGTTTCCTGATTGGCACCCGTATGTTTGACAACTTCACAAAAATCCAAAGCTAAGAGTGACCATAAGGTATGAAATGTGTATCTTATACACAAGATAGATCTCTACTGTCTGTCAGACCCCTATGCCTTAAAATTTTTAAGGAACAGGAGAGAGAGTGAACATTGTATGGCTTTGCAGTGTAGACTTTTCATCCCATCATGACATTGTCTGCAGTAATTTGGAGCTCCTAGACCAAAGTTACACTCTTCTTGAAATGATCAGCTGAAGGGAAAAAAAAAAAAAAGATCAGGTATCCTCATTTGTTTTTCAACTGACATGAAAATCGATTTGGAAATGTTCCTTGCTAGAACTGAAGTTGCATTTCCAGTACTTGGGAGGAGCTCCCAAATTATACTACCCCACCCACGTCTGCTTGCTTTCAGTTTACCTGAGGAGACATTACAAAGGAACTGAAGAAGGAAAGGAGGACAGCAACAAAAGGGAGAGCACACAGGACAGGCCTAAAAAGATAGAAATTTCAAGCAGAGTGCCTCAAGTAGGTAAGCCCTCATTTTGGGTTATGTTCAGCAGAGATGTCATGTGCTTGGCAGTCTGTGGAATGGTGGTGTTCATAAATCCTGTTTCAAGCAGATCGTGACACTGACCACTCAACCTCTGATCAAGTGTTAGGAGTCAGATCCTCAGCTGGTGTAAATTCTCAAAGGTCCACTGGCTTGAGGGAGAAATGCCCCAAGTTAAGGATCCAGTCTGTAGTGTAGAGAGGTCTCATTCTTTGGGTGCTGAGTTTGACATGGTTGCCTTTTGACTGGATCATACAAGCCCCACTCAGACAACATTCATGTAGTAGTATAATATTTATCTCCTTGTGTAGTGAATGCTCTGCTAGCTTGCTGAGGACCTACGAAGGAATAATAATAACAAATGCAGATTTGTATTTGTTTCTCTTGGAAAAAAACATGCAAATGTTGATTTAGGGAAAATGCACGGGGGTTTTTTATTGTTGTTGTTTTATACCATAAGCCTGAGTTGGAGAATACAGACATTATAGGATTACAGACACGTTGCTTCTTGTTGATTTGATGTTGGAATAATTTGCCGTTTTCTTTACACAATATCTTTTTGCACCCATGCAATTGAAATTAAATTTTTAGTGTGATGTTCAGGGAATACCACTGGTTGGACTCCGCTCCAGTGTTTCTTCCAATCCTTTCCACAACAGAGGTAATTATGTGTCATCTATGAGGAATTTGTAATACAGCTCACTATGCCCCTTGAGGATCTTTCTTAAGTCATATGTATGTGAGGCCTGGAAAAATCATGTCCTCTCATGGTTGTGTTTCAATATTAGGAACACGATGATGATACAGCTGTGCCTTTGTTCCTTCGTGTTCCTGTCTGACTTGGGCTCTGGCCTAGAAGTGATGTCGGTGTCAGAATATGCCAGATTGGTTGTTTCTCAAAGCAGTGCTATGAAGAAGTCTTGCCAGTCCGTGAAAGTCACAGTTGGAAAATCTTGTTGATGATGGTTGTTTTGTTGTTTTGGGTTTTTTTCTCCCTGATATTCTTTTGTATCAGGAAGTTAGAGGAACAGTTTGTCAGGAGAAGCCCTCATACCCCCCTCACATCTGCAGACCAGGGCATGGCTCCAGTGTGTGTTCACTCCTGGTTTGTGCAGGTGGCCCTTTGCCTGTAGAGGTTCTACAGGTGACCTTGTGGTTCTCAGAACCAAGAACCTTAAACGCTGCAGATGTGGCATGAGCAATCTTCCTGGCCCTCTGAGCCACATCCCAAAATTCAGGACTGCCAGACAGCCAGCTTGTCCTTTAGTGCACCAAGCGAGAAGGGTGCTGTGTGCTTTTAGCAGCGGGGGAGTGACAGTGACTCCCAGGAATGCTCACTGTCCATTGTGGGTCAGGGCTAGGCCAACTTGAAGAAACTTCAAGATGGAATGAAGTGTGTAATGTCAACTTCAGCAGCATCTGATCAATTTCTCCCTCTCACAGTGGGGGTTTATCCTGCATAAGCACAGCCCCTCTGCCTAATATGGGACACAGTGCCAACATGGAAGCTGTGCCTGGAAGCCTTGTAGCCCAGGGGAAACAGTCTGGCAGCCTTTCCTGTGGTTCTTTGTTGCTGAGGTTTCAAGTGGTGCTGCTTCTCTTCCTCTGTCCTGAGATCCGTGCCCTGCAGTCCATGTTTAATCTAACTGATGTTCTCCGCTCCAGTTTGCCCACGCTCTGGCTCGTATTTTAACATCAGTTGTACACTGTAAGTTGTAGTGCCAAGACTTAGCATGCAGAAATTGTAGTGAGTCCTCACAGAACGTAAGATTTGCCAGAATCATGCAATGTTAGCACATGCTAAATTTGTGCATTCCCATTTACCTTCTGTTGCTTGTTTGTTTTGATGAGTTTGGAGTTGTTAGGGGATCAAGCTTGTGCCTGCAAGTACAACTGTCTGACACTTCCTTTAGAATTCAAAAACAAAAGATGAGATTTTGATGTTATCACCTGTCTGGAGGGATGCAGGACTTTTGGTAAAACTCCCCAAATCTCACTGTAAAACTTAAGAGGGAATTTTGTCAGCAGTTGACTAAGACACACAAGTCGTATATGATGAACTGGTGCTGCCTGACAAATCCTTCTCATACACCAGTGATCCCTGGACTCCTTTAAGGCAGCTGGGCCCCATGAAAGCAGCTTTGTGGCACTCACAAAGCAAGTGAGGCTTGGCAGGCACTGTTTGATCAGAAGGAACCACCTATTGCCACATCGTTCCTGTGCACCCTCGCTTCCGGCCCCTTTCTCTGACACAAGAGATGTGTGGTCAGAGCGTGTTTGGGAGACAGGAACTTCTAATTCTGGCTCTAGCACTTTCTTCCTTGTGATGTGAAAGCAGTTATATGGGCATTTTAAGGGAGTTTTTTAAAAATAGCCTCTAATCTGGCTCCCCACACCTGGGTATGTAGTCAGAGGCACACTAGGCCTCATTTTCAGAAGTGAGTATCTGTGCATCCTTTTATTCTCAGCTGGAATTGTAGATACTGAACATTGGGTAGTCAGGGCAAATTGTTCTTTATTAGCCTTGAACATAAATTGTGTTGCAGAAGTTTCTAAGCATTAGGAAACTAATGAGTAGTGCTACTATAAAGTGCTATTCTCAATAGCAACTGCAGTTTTCATATCATGATGCCTTGTGAGATGTGAACTTGAGAAGAAGAGGAGGAGAAATGAAGAAAAATAATCTAAAAATATGGTACAGAAAAGTAGAGCCTACAGAGCGTGTAACTTACAAAGAATATTGGGAAAATAGGAAGCTTTCATTTCTTTAAAAACCCCCAAAGCTCTGTAGTCTCATAAGACTGAAAATAACTTCATGTTCTTTGCTGATGCTTTAAGATATAATGTCTGCTACTCCATCTTCCCTCTCCCTTTTCTGCTCTCAGGAGACCACTTTCTCCAGAAGTGGGTTTTGAGATTTGGGAATACTTGCTAAGAAAGATGGGGCATGTCAGAACACTTCTCAACTGTCTTAGAGCCAGACCTCAGAATCGTATTTTCATTTTTGAGACCCTTGCTCAGCTGAGGCTTGAGGAAGCATCACAAATGAGGCTTATGAAGCATCAATGCCATTTCAAGACAGTCTTATATTTTTACGAGGAACGAGCAGATCTATTTTGAAAGCAACCAGCCTACAGAATATTGTTCCAAATAAATTAAGATATAGGGTGTCATAGCTGGTATTTTGGTCTGCTGTTTGCTGTTGGAGCCTGAGTACTTTGGTCTGTGCTGTTTGCATTGTACCAAAGAGTGGCTGAGTTTCATTCTGCCTGCTATCCCCAGGGCCCTCATGAAGAAGAGATTCGTATCTCATGAGATTACCCCACTGAGCAAAGAAATTAAATAAATAATATTATCTTTTGGTTCTGTCAAGTATAGTAGCTCTCAGAGCCTTTCAAGGCAGTGTCAGCACAGGCTAGATCCTGCATCAGTGTGTAAAAAGGCATCCTTTACAAGAGCAACGCTGCAGAATGAAGCAAATGTGAGCCTAATGGGGGGTGGAAAAGAGTGAGCCTTCTTTTCCCCTCCCTAATGCAACCCTGCAGGGGGTTATTTTCCTGCAGGTGTGAGCCTTGGGGCAAGTCAGCCTGCTGGAATTCTTCTACAACAGGAGCTCCTAGGAAATCAGTGTGGAAGTGGTAGGGATCTTACTTGGGAACCAACTGGAGCTTGTGTTGGTTGTTTCTCCTTGGCAGCTTTAATGAACCCATAACTCAGAAGTACTGGAAAGGAAAGATTTTGCATTAGTCTCTGTTAGAAAATCATGGCCTACCCAGTTCCTTCCACAGTACAATACAGTGCTTCAAAAGACAGCAAAGGTTGTTATCATAACTCAGTCATGTGTGAAGAACCAGGAGAGCTAAAATGAGTTAAATAATTTTATTGTGCTGTAACACTGGGAAGAAATACTCCCCAGAACAATTGTTCTTCCCTGTTCTGCAGAAAATCCTGCAAAAACCCACTTGAAATGTGTCTGTCAATGCAAACTAACTCACGCAGGTACAGTAAATTCCAGATTCTTGCACTGTCACTACAGAGAATAAACTCCCTTTTCTTTTTACTTGTCCACGAGTCCTTTCACCCAACGCCTTTAACATATTTCTATAATTAAGTTTCACATCATATCTCTGAAATGTTATGACATTTGATCATACTTTATCTAAAAAAATCACAGATACTCCTTGTCATAGCATACAATTTCTAGTCTTTGGCAAGGCTGTACAATAACCTCACTATTATCCGTTGTGCCCTATTCCCTATCGGGTGCTAGGACTTGGTTTCTGTTTCAATTAACCCTTTAGTGCACTCCAAACTGGCAGCATCTAAGAAAAAAGCATATTACTGTCCTGAGAAATGGAAGAAGACAGGGCATAAGCTTAGAGAAGTCAATAAGAAGCTGAACTTCTCCTGACAAGAGGTTTCTGTTTAGGATTTCTATAGTGCCAGTGTAATAGGAATACAGCTTTTTTGGTGTGGTAGAGCCGGTCCTGCTTCCACCTTAAGATACTGAACTGTTGCATGCCAGTCCTTCAAAGCTGATAAGAAGAAATGAAGACTGTGGTTACAGCTACAATGCATTGTACGTACCTGGAACTGTTCTGAGCTTTGTAACAGGCAATTAAAGATATTTTTAACTTCCAGTCTTCAAAAGGTAATGGGCTTTTTTTTAACTTTCTATTAGAAAGTATACTAAAATATTAAGCATATCTAAAAGGTTATTATGAACAAACAAATAAGCAAACAAGATAGGAATAGGAATGGAGTTTCAGGATGCCATTATAGGGTGCTCATACAGGATTTTTTGACCTTTTCCACCAGAAGAAACTCACTAGACCATGGAAAAGGAAGAATTAGGACTATTTTATGTAATGTTATTTACTCTTTCATGTTCTGTGGGACCTCATTAGAAGGACGAGAGACGAGTTCCAGCAGTGCATGTGTGTTAATAATAAGCCATACAAATGAGATTATAATAAGAGAATCCTGGATGGTACATAAGGAATTAGAGCCAGGAGTCCCTATACAAAAGCAGGCATATATGCAGTGAAACTAAGAGCTTGGTAAATCTTTGTAGGAGAGGGTCCACAAAGGTGAGTCAAACTCATCAAACCTCCTAAAAATTAGTGGTAATTCAAAAAGAGAAGCAAAATCCAGGAGTCCTGAATCTTATTCTCTGAGCTATTGTAGGCTTATTTTCACTCTCTTAGACCTTTGTCCTTGAAATACCTTTTGGGAAAAAAATTCAATGAAAGAGTGTTAATTAACAAAAAAAAAAAAAAGTTTGGAGGAAAAAAACAGATTTACCGCTTTTGGGTTATGAGACATTAGAAAAATGTACTTTGTCTTCAAAGTAGGTTGTCCTGAATCCCCTGCATATGCGTGATGCTCAAAGTGTGAAAAGAAGTACCTTTGACAGGACTGATAATTTTGCATTTTACAGTAGCTATCTCTTTCAAGCTTTCCCAAAGAATCCAGGAATTCAAATAATTTCTTTCATGTGGCACATGTACACTTTCATTGTTATTTAAACGGGGACTTTCCTTTGGGCTCAGTTTTCAGGGACACACTTTAGAATGGGTGTAAATTAAAAGCTATGAATCCTCCATAGTAATCTGTGGAGCTTGAGAGCTGCTTAAAAGTAAACATGTGTGAAAGAGTTTCCTCTGAACAGTGGGGCCATAATGTTTGATATATGTGAAGCATTTCACAGAACTGCAGAAGGCAAAAGACACTATTAAAAGGCATGATAAAAGTGAGGAAAAAGCTGTATCTACTACTGCTGCTACTACACAACTTCTTCTTATCCGTATTTCCAGTAGGTGCCAATCTCTAAAGATAGGTGTACTACACAGCTGCTAGTTGGTGTCTGTATTGACTTGGAATATAAATATTCCAAAGGATAGAAACGTGTCCTGTGTGATAGGCAATCCAGCATATCCAACAACTGTGCATTAAAATGGCTGCTGTTACAGTGCTGTAACTTCTGTGGTCTACAAACCCATGACACAGAAACCTTCAAAACAAATACTAATAGGAAGATAGTTACACAGAAACAAAATAATTGTAACTCATTTTGGGGCTTTTAGGTTACTTGTACTTTCCTCAACAAATGCCAGTGATTGCTACCCCTAGCAGCTTCCTAGGAAAAAACAGCAAATGTGTATTTTCGTCTTTTATGTAGATGATTATTTAGGGATACACTTAAATCTGCACCAAATGTACTGTTAATACTAAGTTAAGGCTACAAATATTTTAATTCTGTCAAAATGCATTTTAAGAGAAAGATAGTTTTAAAGCTTGTGAGCATTTTGTACTGACATTTAACTTTAATTTCCAGGAGAAATTGTAAGTGCATAGCAGCCACAACCAGAAACTGGGTGGCAGGCCTGCCAGGACTGGAGTGAGGATGAAGCAACACAGTCCAGTGTTTTTTAAGGAAGGAATTGAAATTGGCTGGGAAAGGCTGTCCAGCCTGGGAGCTGCAGAAGGGAACACAGCAGGTATGGGACTGGGGCTGGCTGAAAAACTAGGGGAAGGTGGGAACTGTTTGGCATCAGAATCAAGAGGATAAAAGATAGGGATAAGGGGAGGGGGGAAAAAAAACAAAAAGAGGAGAAAAATGCAACTGTCTGAGCAAATACATTGAACAAAATAGGTCTGTAGGGAATATGAAATAAGGAAATGGCCACCAGGCTGGGAGCTGGGGCAGGGAACAGGTGTGAACCCGCAGATCTGGAGTGCAAAGGTTGGTTGGAGGTTCAGTGAGTTAGAGAAGGGAGATGGATCTGATTGAGAACAGGAAGGGGGAATTAGTTCTGGGAGGAGCTGAATGAAAGTAGGAGTCAGGTGAAGGCTGTAGATAAATAAAGGTAGTCTTTCATGTTCCTTTCCTCACCGAAATGTCTGAGTAGCTTTTTACATAAAACTAATAATAACCCCATTTTTCCCTGGTTCATAGGAGGGGACCTTTATCTGTTGAGCTGGAACTAGACTAAGTCATTTGGATGTTTAGTTTGTGCTTTTGGGGGGATAGGAAAGAAATGTTTCTTCTTTGATCAGAGACTCTTTGGAGTTTGGTGACAAACTGTGAATGTCTCTTGTAGTGGAAAGCCTTTTTCAAATTATTCTGAAATATACCTGCAGTTGCTTGGAAACAACCATGCTCTGATCATACTCTGGACTCCCTTTTTTTCTTTTTTGGTCCAGTTAACCTCAAAAAAGGCAAACTTCATCTGCTCTGCTGTGTTTTGTTTGGCTTGTAATCTGTGCTGTTGCAAAGGGAATCAGGTGCTGCAGTTGTTTTTAGATATTCCTGCAGTCTGTGATGTTGCTAGGGTTGATCTGGTAGCTCATTGTCCAACTGGGCCAGTGCATTAAACTGGCATTGGGAGCTGACCAGGAGCTATTTGGAAAGGTCCAAAGCAACAATGTGTTAGTTTTGTTTGGTTTGTGTTTTTGTTTCTTTCTAGTAACATTTTGAAGCAGTATTTTCAACTTGATATAGTAGTTGCAACTAATGTATCCTGATGGGAGAAGTACCTGCCTTCTTCTGCCCAGAGTCTTCTGGGCAAGATGAGAGTTTCCCAACAAGGGAAAGGTGAAAGAGATGATTTTGAAAAATGTCTGCTACTTGGACAGCCCAAATGAGTACAAGCAGTGGAAATCGGCCTCTTTTTTGCTGAATGAGGGCTGTCTACTTTCTGTGAAAGGTGCTAAAAACAACTTCTGATTTGAATGGTTCCTCTTCTCTATTCATTATCATTTGAGTCTTTTTTGGCTCCAAAGTGCACCAGCTGTTTTCCACCCTAATCTTCCTTCCCATAGCAATCTGGCCACGTTTGCAGCAGCGGTGGTTACGCTGGGTGAGGATGAGGTACTGCAGTTGTCCTTGGCATGTTATTGCCGGCTAAACCATTGGAATCTCATTAGGTTAGATTTCTTTGTGGCCGCTTATGGATGCCTTAGGGTGGAAGATGCCTGTGGTCTGCAGAGATAAAGGCCTTCGGAAAGGAGGAGCAAACGCTTATCAGTGCTGCCAGTGAAAGACGAACGTCTGGAGTCTTTTTCGAGTTGGGCCAGCTCTTTCTGCGCTGTCCTGTGGGTACTCAAATAGCATTTGTGGTAAAGCTCAAAGGGCCGTACCTGTTCCTGCAGCCCTGGAAAAGCACGGGTTTAATGGCATTAATCAGCGAGGATGAAACGAGGGTGCAAAACCTGATAATACTGGAATAGTTTTCCCTTCTCTGGGCTTTCGCTGGGTTCCGCTGTGGGCAGTGGGCAGACAATACCCTGTAGTCCTGCCTGCGGTGTTCTTTACGTGTTTGAAACCAGCCAGAGCTGCCAGCGGCAGGGCGGGAGCAGCGCTGCAGCCCTACAGGAGACACGAGGGCTTGATCGACCCTGGGTTCCCGGAGGAAAACACTGGTTCGCTGTGGGAGGGGGCAGCGCCGGGGCCGGGACAGCCGCGCCGCGCCCCGCCCCGCCTGGCGTCATGGAATTCCAGGGCGCTCCCGCCAATGGCGGCGGGGGCACGTCCGGTGCCACCCGCGGCAGCCCCGGCGCGGAGGAGCTCCGGTCCCCGCCGGTGACCTCGGGGCTGGGTCCCGCCCGGCCGCCGGGGAGGGCCGCAGGCGGGGG
>VZRQ01000717.1:11358-24432 GCA_013397975.1 Machaerirhynchus nigripectus
GAGATAAACAGCTAACTGCGAAAGCCTGAAATGAATGGGGATGTATATGAAATAAATATGAAGGTCTCGGCGGGTGATCTGCGCTTCCTGCAGAGCTTTCCGCCCTTCCCGCCGGGAACGTGGCAGAGCCGGGGCGTCCCTCCGGCACCGCGCTCCGGCAGCGCCAGACCGCTCCGCCGGCGTGCCAGCCGGTGCCCCCCGGCACGCACTGACCCCGGCCAAGGCTGGGGAAAGACAGCCTTAACATCCCACTCGGGGTCCTGGGATCTGTCGCCAGCTCCCAGCTGGCATCAAAATCTGCTCGACAAAAGCCGGAGGGGTCAGGCCAAAGTCATCGTCGCCGCGGTGCTGCTCATTGTACGTCCTTCCCCAGCCGCCGCCGGGGCCCTGAGTTATAACCAGTTGCTGCTGACACCCTCCCACTGCTCCGGCTGGCGCAGGGAGCGATATTCCCACTCGGAGAGGGCAGGGAGACGTGGGCAGGAGCAGCAGAAAAGCAGGCAGTGGTGCCCATCCGCCGGCGTTGCAGCTCCTGTGCTGTTGCTCTCCAGCTGAAGGTTTATGGGTGGGTGGGGGTCACTGCTGGACATCAGGGATGGGGGTCACCGCTGGGTACATCACTCCTTCTTGTCCACTGTGGGGGAATCGTGCCCTCCTGCAGCCATCCGGGGTGTTTCCCACATGTCCCAGGGCTGGTGGGGCGTGCAGGGGAGTGACGCGGTGGCCTCGGGCGTGTGGTGGCCTCGGGCAGGCGCTGGCAGAGCCCATGACCACCGAGCACCAGGAAACAAAGCATGGCTGGATGCTCCCCGAGCTGTGCCCGGGGCTCTCCAGGCTCTGCTGGTTTAAATGTCACCCTTCAAAACACCTTCACAGCCACCATGGGTGCAGACGACGGCACCTGTGCTGCTCGCTCCTGCCCTCTGCCCTCCACCAGGCACGGGGTCCCAGGCTCTGGGATAGTCCGCAGGACGGGATCCGTGCAGGGTGTCCATGCCTTGACTGGGCTCATCAGGCTGGGGGTCTCACCCCGACCTCTCCAGCAAACCAGGGACAGGGAGAGACTCGTCGGCAAAAGGTGTGAGGAGGAGGAGGAGGAGGAATAGAAGGGGGAGGAGGAGGAGGAGGGGAGGAAGTCATCTAATACCGAGCAGGTGTCTGGAGAACCCAAATTGTGCTGTTTTCTCCTAATAATGAAGTATTCATGAGTAAAAGCCTTTTTCACTACTTTCTTAAGATACTAATTTCACAACAAGCGCCTTGTTACCATGCAATTATTCCAATCGTGCATTTCTCCCAGATTCCATCTGTCCTCGCGCTCTCTAAATGAAAGACAATCATGTAACCACCTTTCATTATTCACTATTTTACTTTCAGCAAAGGTACCCTGAAAGAAATGATTTCCTCTGAAAGGGACTTTTATTCAGTTTCAAAACCAATTTTCTCCTATTACTGTCTTAAAAAAAAAAAAAAAAAAGGAGGGGGGCAGGGAGGTGTTTTTATTTCATGCATTACATATCCTTTGTTAACGCAGCTCGCAGTAAAAGCAGCCGTATCCATTTTCTGGCTTCGATTTCTGGTAATTTTAAAATATGCCATTACAATCAGGCAGAAATTATACAGTTTGAAAAGAGAATGAAGTGCTTCTTATTCAGAGCCTGAGCGCACTTGACTGCCAGGAGTTCTCCTCTCCCCGCCGGGACCCGGGGTTCATTACGCAGCCCCGCTCCCGGCGCCTCGGCTCCCCAGGCACGTGCCCAGCGCCCGGATTTTCCGTGACGGGAGCTGCCACCCCGACCTCGTCCCCATCCCTGTCCCCGTCCCCGCGGGTCAAAGCGCCCACGGCCGCGCAGGGGATGGATGACGGCACCGGCTTCCGCCGTACCCGAGCCTGAGCTCTCCGTGGTGACCTCAGCACTGGCGTCCCACCGGGTGTCACCATCTGGCCGATTAGCGGCGGACGTCACCCGCTCCCTGCGCCCGGCCAGCTCCTCGCGGGGACACTGACCCCGGCGGACACGGGCGGCGTGGGCGGCTCGTGCCACCGCCGGACGCGGATCAGGTCCCCGCTGCTCCCTGGGGCACGGGGGGCTGAGAGCGAGGAGAAAGCACCCAGGGGGTCACCGAATCCATGTGCTGTCGCGGGAGCCGAGGGCACCCTGAGAGCCCAGCGGGTCCCTGGGGACACCCCCAACGCTGGCACGGGTTGTCCCCCAGCACCGCTGCCTGCGCCCCGCCCGGCACAGCCCGGCTCCCTCCTGGAGCCATCCCCACCCTGGGCACGGATCATCAGCGGCGGCAGGAGGGAGAGGCGCGGGAGCCACACGCCAAACTGAATGAAGCCACCGATTAATCCAGACCCTGCTGCTGCCCCCGTCTCCTCGCAGCCGAGATGATTTTTCCGACAGCTACGCCGCGCCTCACCCCACCTTCACAGGCACGCTCGGAGTCGGGAAGGCTCCAGTGCCACAACCCCAGAACAGCGTCCATCTGTCCAGCCCGGCACCCTGCCGGGAGCCCCAAGCCCCAGAAGGCCCGTGGGCGAGCGGGTGGGCACCTGGCACAATGGGCATCTGTGCCACGGTGGCATTTTGCTAATGCCGCTCCGAAAAGCCCCTGAATCAGCTGATGGGAATTGGGCGCTGGGCTGTCCAACGCTTAGCGCCGGCTTAGTTAGCTCCATCTGCATTTGAACTAATTCCAATCAGCAGGATCCGATTTAGTTCAAGCTGCTCTGGCTCTTTCGTGGCAGGAAAGGCAACACTCAGCAGTTTTGCTGGAACGCCCCGAGTCCGCACGGCCTCGGCCCACGCTGTGCCCATGGGCCCACCATCACCCAGCACGGGGGCACAGGGCGAGTCCCACCAGGAGTGGGGTCCCTTGGGGACATCTGGAGCAAGATCCCCCAGGAGCCCCAAGCCCACGTCCCACAACCCTGGCGTCACAGAATCCCAGGATGGTTTGGGTTGGAAGAAACCTTAAAGCTCATCCAGTTCCACCCTCTGCCATGGGCAGGGACACCTTCCACTAGCCCAGGCTGCTCCAAACCCTGTCCAACCTGGCCTTGAACGCTTCCAGGGATGGGGGAGCCACAGCTCCATCCTTCCCCTCTCCCACCACTCCTTCCTGCCCCACACCCAGCTAATCCATCTCGACATCGCACTATTTATAAGTCCAAGGTCTTTGTGACTTTAATAAAAAAACACCACCCTCTATGTCTAAAGCCCCAGTGATGGGAGGGTTTGGCACCTCCTCTGACATCAGAGGCTGATAAGTCGGGCTTATCTCCTCCGAGAGCCCCTGCGAAGGTCCCTCTGGCGAGATAAGGCCAGCGCAGCTGTCGATAGAGGCTTTCGCAGGCAAGGATTTAGATAAAAGAAAATGTGACGGGAGGGGGGAGAAAAGAAAAAAGGAACTTTTAAAGTCTCGGCCTGAAGTGGGTCTGTGCAGCTGCTGAGCCGTGGCAGGGGAGGGACCGTGAGGGACAAGGTCTTGGTCACCATCCAGGCTCTGGCGGAACACATCCAGATCCTTCCCCGTGTGTTATTGGGGTGCAATCCCATAAAAAGGGAGCTTTTGGGGTTAGGAGAGGAAGTGGGAGCAGGACCAGGGATGCTGCTAAGCTGTTTGAGTCACACCATGGCCATGTCCCCCCTGGCTACTAAAAGCCAGCACTGGGTTCGGCGCAAGGACAGGACGTGAGGGGTCACCCCGGCTGGGAGAGGCGGGGGAGGCTCCCGACAGTGCCAGACGGACACACGGACAGCACGGGGCGAGGCCAAGGCTGGCAGCTACCAGAGAAACAAAGCAAAAGCCCTCACTGGCTCCTGGTGTGCAACAAACCCAAAGTACAACTGGGAACACCCCCATCCCTCCATGCTGGGATGGAGGAGAACCCAACCACCCCGGCAGGGACCTCCCCTTCCCCACAAGCCCGGGGACATCGGAGCTCCCTCCCGCCACCCCCCACCACTGTCACCACCGCTGGTCCCACGGACACTGATTTCCCATCCGATGGCACCCTGCGAGGGTGAGGAGGTGCCAGAGGAGGAAGGCTTCCCCTCTGCACACAGTGGATGCAGGGCGAGCGGGATTTTGGCTGGTGCTGCAGCACCAGCTCGTGCCCGTCTCCCACCCAGATTTAGGGTGGAGAGGACGCAGCGATGCCACAGCTCAGCCCTAAAAGGGGCGAGCAGGGAAAGGTCACCCCACTGCCAATCATGGGGAGCACCGGGTAAAATTAAAACCCAAAGTTTGTCACTGAAGGTGCCACGGGTCACCCCACGACCTTCCCTCGCCCGACCTTCCCTCATCCCGCCCGGCTAATCCGCTCCCCTCCGCGTGCTCCAGCCCCAGGCCTTTCAGGGGGCCCTGTTAATAATTAAATGTTAATCTAAAAAGCAATTTTAGCTGCAGTGCTGCAGATCTGGTTAGAGATTACATTAGCATGTAAGAGTCAAGGGTAATTTTCTCTAACCCCTCTTGTGATCTTTAAAACCCGCAGATCTTAAAGCAACACCAGCTCCTCTGATTAAAATTGGAAGCTGGGGTTTGCGATGGATAATGATGCTGGAAGTGATTATTTTGCTGCTCAGGGTCTCGCTGGGATGTGGGGACTGTGGGGGGCTGGGGGAGCGACCCAGACCAGCCGAGTGGCTTCTCCCAGCCCGGGCCCTGCAGAGATGCTGGGAAGGTGCTGGGATAAGTCCAGGACTCAGTGCTGAGCAGAGCTGTGACACCCTGAGCATCCTCATTTCCCACTTCCCCAGAGCCCACCTTTACCCACGGAGCAAACATTTTGCTGCCAGTGGGACGGTGCCTTTTTTGGGCTGCTGTGACACCAGGATGGCACGGAGCCCACCAGCCGTGGCACAGTGCCAGGGACAAAGTGGCACTGGACCAGGACCCTCACTGCTGGCATCTTCCAGCAGCATCTTGTGTCTCTCCCATCCCACCCAGAGATGAGGTTTCTGCTCTCGTGGCAGCTCCAAGGAGAAACCCCTTGGACTGTTCAAGAAAGTCAACATCAAAAAATACCCCAAAATAACCTTTTGCTCACAAGCAGGGCCTAAGGAACTAGGACAGGGCACAGCAAATCACCTCCTGAGCAGTTCCAAAGACCCTACGGAAGAAATACGGTATCAGATGTGTCCATAACGATGGAATTTTAAAAAACCCCAACAATTCAAGTGCTGCTGAGCATTTGCAGACGTCCCCGTGCAGGGTTCGGGCGGCCTGGTTAAATTTATGTGTCAGCTTTAAGGAGGCCTCTCATCAAATGAGCTATTTTGGGCAGAGATTAAAGATCTATTTTCGCTGCGAGCGGGAACAGCTCTCGAACAGGTTAATAATGATTCTGGAAAGCCGAGAGCCTCCAGCACCCCGGGGCAGAGCCCCGGGTGGTGCTGGGGGGGGGTTCCTGAGGCTCCCCGAGCCAGGAAGGGTGGGGGATCGCAGTGCAACATCCCCCCAGCCCGCTGCCGTCCTGCCGGGGAGGAAGGAACCCCGCGTGCTGCGGCGGGCGCCGAGCAGCCATGGGTAATTGGAAGTGGCAGACGCTGGCACGGCGCTGCCGAGAAGGTCATTACGTGGGACTGGGAACGAAATGCCAGGAGCGAGGGGGGAGCGGCCCCGCTAGCAAAGGTCAGGGCCCCGCTCGGGTGCCGCCGGTGTTTTTGGCAGGGCTCAGCCCCGGCTGCGCGCACCGAGGTCCCGGCGGGGCCAGCGCGCAGCGGGCGGGCAGGATCTGCCAGGTCCTGCCAGACGTGTACAGACGTGTCCCCTCGGATGTGGCACCAGCTCCTCAAAGCAAAACCTCCCTGATCTGACACAGTCGTGCCATGCCTTCCTCCCTGCACACGGATCGGGAAGAGGGGGTGGGGGGAGCTGTCCGTCATGGATGCTCGGGATGCTCACGGGCTTTTGGTCCCAGCCCCAGCACAGACATGGGATTCAACCAGCAGAAGAGCCAAGTGGCTCCACGGAGCAACAAATAAAAGCACTCTGGGCCTCAGCAAGCCGTGAGTCAACCCCAGCATGGGCATCCACACCATGGGCACCTGCAGCATCCGTGTCTCCAGCTGAGACCCAGCAAACTCAGCGCTGCAGAGACCAAAGCTCCCCTTCACAGCTCCTGCCCCATCCTGGCTCACTCCTGGGGCCATCCAGGGGGTTTGTCCCCTGCAGCGACAGTCCCTGTGCTCTCACAGCCATGGTGCCCCGTCCAGCTGCCCCACACTCGGCAGCCGGGCGCGCTCCACTCCGTAATTACAGCCCCAAGTGCCAGAGCTGTGAAAGAATCTGACGAAGGAATCCAGGGTAGATCGCGCTGCTGAAATTACTATAATCAAAGGCTTTCACAAAGGCTTCAAATGCAACCAATTACCCTGAAAGGCGAGGCAAGAAAGAAAACAAATTAACGTGTTTGCACAGAGCCTTGGCGCAGCGCACACATCGCCCCGCTCCGCCCTCGACCCCGGCCCGGCCGCTGCTCTCCATCCTCGGTCCCGCTCCCCCATCCCTGGCTGCCCTCTCCTCATCCCTGGGTAGCAGCTCCCCATCCCCACGGCTGGTCCCTATCCCACATCCTGCTCCGCTCGCAGCTGCACACAAAGGGGCTCTGTGCCCGTCCCTCGCCCCGCGGCCGCCCACTGCCCCGCCGGCACACAAAAGCCCTGCCTGTGCCACGGCCGGCTCCGGCGCAGGCTCGGGGCCTTGCCAGGGTGGCCTGGGGAAACCTCCCTCGCTCCCTCCCTCCTCCCCCAGTGCTGGAGGTGTCCCCAGGCCATGGGAGGGGAGGGAGGTCCTCAAAGGAACCCATTGAGCGGCAGCTGGGGAAGCTTCTCACGGTGGGGACCCCCCCCCACCCTCCCGTCCTTACGATCCACTTCGTCTACGCTGCCGGTCTGGGGGAAAAAAAGGGGGAAAAAAAGTAAAAATCGACTTCTTCTTTTTAATATTTAACGCGAGTCCATCACCCTCAGTCTATTTGGCAACACAAAGCTCTGGAGATTTAAACCCTTCTCACCCGGAGAGATGGAAATGAATGGTGCTCTTTAATGAGCTGGTTCAGCAGAAAAGATAGATTTCCAAGATTACTGTAGGAATTCTTATAATTGATGTGTACTTTTGTAACAAGGATTATACCGCCATCCGGTCAAGTAATTCCGGCTCTTCCCCCCCTTCTCCCAAGCTCACCCTGTTTTTTGGGGTTCCCGGGGGAGAGGGACCAGGCTGTGCCCCCTCGGGAGGGGGGGGAAGAAAAAGACAAAGAAAAATCAAGCCGGTTTTTCTTATTTAGCTGTAGACAACCTAACGCAGCCACCGAATGGGAAAACAAGGCATCTCTCCAGATTTCTCTATTTGTTTTACAAATCCCTACTTTCCCCACCGATCCGGGGCCGGATGAGCCGCTGAATGCCGAGTAATTAAAAGGAACAGAGAACAATACTCAGCGCTGCCGAAGAACGCGGAGTTTCCCTCAGATGTTTATAGCAATTGTATGAAAATGTACCAGGCGGGATGGGGAGAGCTGACAGCCGGGATTGGGAGCAGCCGGGATCGGAGCTGGCTGCCTCCCCCGCCTGATTGGCATTAATTGTGCGCGTTTGCAAAGCAGAACGGAAAGTCTGACACGAGCTGCGAGCCAACATTTCTTTCTAATAGTCTTAATGATTACGACGAGAGCTGATGATCATCGCGGGGTGTTAATAGCCCGGAGAGCGGCTCTACGGCTGCTCCCGGTGGGGACAAGCGGGGATGTCCCAGCCCAGCTCCCCAGGGTGGGCTGGGGTGAGCTCAAGTGGTCCCATGCGGCCACACCACCGCCTGTCAGGCTGTAAAGCCCTGTCAAGGGGACAAGAAGGACACGGAGGGGACAAGAAGGACACGGAGGGGACAAGAAGGACACGGAAGGGACAAGAAGGACACGGAGGGGACAGCAGCCTCCTGCTCCATCCCCAGGCTCTGCCCCACCGGAGGGGTGGCTGAAGGGGGAAAGAACGTCCCCCACACTGATCCCGCTGTGCAGCAGGAATGTCCCCAGGCTGGGGGAAGCACTGGGTCACCCTGCTGCCACAGGTGCCCCAAAGCAGGTGCCACAGCCCCGTGCCCAGCAGGTACCACAGGGAGGGGCTGGGGGTGCTGCCCTGGGGGAGCGAGGAGAGCGACTGCAAAGAACCCAGCGAACAGCGGAGCCCGTCATTAACAGCTGATTAATGAAACCCGAGTTTTCTCTTTACAAGGCTGTTTTTCCGGATGTCCTTGAGTTTCACTGCTGCAGAGGCGAGCGGGGAGGTGGGTGGGCTCGGCGACCAGCACGGGCTGCTCGGAGCACGGCAGAGACGGGAGCCAGACGCGCACGAAAACCCTGCACAGCCCCGGCCCGGCCAGGTTTGCACGGGAGGAAAAATCAATGGCCATCGATCCGCAACACAAAGGCACCGCGGCGCTGGCAGACGGCAGGCGGCTGCCATCTGACCGGGGCTGTGCAGGGGACACGGCGGCGGTCACCTCGCTGGGGACCGCACTGACACGGGACACGGCTCGGGGTCACATTGCTGGGGACCCGAGTGCCCAAGGGCGGGGGGGGGACACAGCTCGGGGTCACCTCACCGGGAAGTGGGGTGCTCAGTGGGGGACACAGCTCGGGGTCACATTGCTGGGGACTGGAGTGCCCAACGCGGGGGACAGAGCTCGAGGTCACATTGCTGGGGACCAGCTGCCCACCGTGGGACACACCCGGAGCACAGCCAGCGGCACCGACGGCCACCCCACCTGCAGCAGGTCCCTGCGGGCAGCGAGCAGCATGGCCAGGCCACGTGCCACAAACCCTCGCGGCAGCAGACGGGGCGCATCCACGGTGTGTGGGTGGCCCTTGGCCGTGTCCTTGCTGTCACCCGCTCAGCCTCCCCCAGCTGGATGGAGAGACGGCCTCAGCCCGGCTCTGAGCTGTTTGATTTGCCTTATCATCTGCACCGGCCAACAGATCACTCAGCTTCGGGCTTTCTGAGCTCACTGATAATTGTTCCCTGATGAAAAGAAATCGAGACTCGGTCCCTTTCTTCTTTCCCCCACTCTTTCCACAAAAAAAAAAACCGTCCGTAAAGAAGAGCTATAAAAATGGCTTGTTATCTCACCTAGCGAGGCTCGGGCTGTATGTTATTGCTAATTGGGTATAACATCCTTGTCTTGTTCTGCTCTCTGAAGCTAAATCAAGAAAGCACCACTGCTGCGAACTAATTATATCTCTGGACTGCAGACTCCAGCTTGTCTTCGCCTTTATTGAGTTAAAAAATGGTCACTAACCTTAATCTCTCATATTCCCAAGAATTAGGGCTGCTGGAAACCCACCACTTCCACCTGCATCCTGGTCTGTGCTGGGAAAGACAGGGCACGTGGCGTGATAAAGGGTTTGTGCTGCTCTGGGACACAACCCTGAGCCAGAGCCCGGAGCTGCCCAGTCCTGTGGCATCCCGTGGCACCTGGAGCACCGTGACCACCACGGACACTGCTCGGGTTCCTGTGCCACCGAGTCTTTCTCACACCCAGCTCAGAGTCTTCCTGAGCTGCACACACTCAAAGACTGGCCGTCTCTCCTCCTTACAGGAAACCTCAAGCTTCTTTCACTGGCTTTAAAATCTGCCCCCCTCCCCAGCATTCCCAGGCTTGGCAGATGTGGGCAGATGTGAGCACAGGGGTCATGTGCGCAGAAACCAAGGGGAGTGGATGCTGCTCCAGTTCATCCACTCCCAGTCCCAGCCCAGGATGGACCCCATGAACCTGTTAAAACTGCTGCTCACCCCTGGGTCCCCAACGGGAGCAGGGACCCCGAGGCCACCCAGCTGTGCCACTACAGGTGGCTGTGAATGAATCTCTCTGGTTACCAGCACAGCTGCACCCTCTGGCACTGCAGCCATGGCACAGACCCCAGGAGAGAGAACAACCAGAGCTACAAAGGACACCGAGATGAGCAGGGCAGCTTGGGCCACGCAGGACAGCCCTGTCCCTTCCTGTCCCAGCGACTCCCTCAGCACCAGCAACCCAGGCTCAGAAATTTCAGCAGCAACGTGAGGCTGTGGGACAGGAACCGGAATGGTGGCACCGAGCTCAGCATCCTGCCTGGCTCCATCTCCATGCCCGGTTCCATCTCCCTGCCTGTGGACACCCGCGCAGATGGTGTTACTTTCCAAAGGAAAAGTCAAACTCCGGTTCTCCCTGCGAGCCAAGAGCATCCCTTAAAAAAAAAATTGATATTTCCCTGACTATTAATTAACCTGAACCACTTAAAACTGCCTTCAATTTGTCAGGTTTAACTGCCAGCTCTTCTCGGTAAATCAAGCGTCGCGTGCAGATGGAGGCTGCGCGCGCGAGGCGGCGGCGGAGGAGCAGGCGGGGAGAGGGGCACCCTGTGCCATGCTTGCCATCCTGCCCCCTGAGAGCCCCGGGGATGATATTCACACCCCACAATTAGCCAGGACGCGGTATTAAACACACCAGGCAGGCGGGAGCAGGCAGGGCAGCCAGCGGGGCTCGGAGCACCCCACACCGCAGCCTTCCCGTCTCCCCCCACGGCGCCCTTGTCGTGCAGCCAAGGCTGAATTGGAAAGCAATATGAATATTTATCTCTGACAGCGAAATCTCCCCGCTGCAGGGTATTAAGGCTTTATTAGTGTGTGGTTACCAGCCACGCTAAGCCAGCCCCCGCTCTTGCCTGGAGCGCAAAGGGATGACCTACAAGAGGCAGATGGCAAAGCCTTGGAGAGCCCCCGACGCCGGGACGTGCCTCCTGAGAAGGGGGCTGTGCACCCCAGTCCCACGCAGGGAGACAGAGTCAAGGTCCCCCTACCAAAGCCCCCTCCTCACCCAGCACCAGCACCTCCGAAACGCCTCCCCAGGCTGGGGCCGTCCCCCCGCCCCCGCAGCGCGCGGCTCTCGCCGGTTTGGGTTAAAACGCTGATGTATTCTCTCTTTAGCAAAAGGAGTCCCAGGGGCTATAAAAACTCCCAGCAGGCTCCTGTCAGTCTCAGGTCATTAACTTTCTTTCATTGGGAGTTTGTTTACAGCCAGCCATAAATAGCGGCGCGGGCGCAGCTCGCCAGCGGGACGGGATGGGATGGGATGGGATGGGATGGGATGGGATGGGATGGGATGGGATGATGGGGCTGCCCGTGCAGGGGGGCACAGCACCCCAGGCTCCAAGGTGTGGGGTCCAGCACTCGCTCTCCTCCATCAGCTTTTCCCGTGCCCTGCGTTTCCCTGCACCCCATCCTGCTCGGCACAGCGCTGCCCACGGCACCACGTGCCACGGAGCCACCTCGGCCCTGCAAATTGATGGGGTCACCTTGTGCGCGGCCTGAGGGAGCCGGAACGTGCCTGTGGCTCAGTCCTGGCCTTTCCTGGAGGAGGAGGAAGGAGGCAGCCGGCTGGAGCTGTCCCCCTGGGTGACCTGCCCCGAGTCCTGCCCCACACCCTCACCCAGCCCAGCCCCTGCGCCTGTCACAAGCACCAGTCTCATGTCAGGATCCCTGCGTGCTTGAGGAGACCCCAAGACCCCTCGTCTCACCACTGCCTGCACCTTAGAGCTCTGTTTTTCCAATAGCACAGACAGAAAGAGGAAATCGAGCTCACCACTGGCACAGCCAGCCCAGTATTCCTGCCAGGATGTTTCCCACACGTGGCTCCTCTGCACCCAGGCACATGTGGGACCATCTCAGAGCACCCACACCCCAGCCCTCGGAGCACCCACATCCTGCTGCCTGCCCAGGACAGGCACCCACGGCCCTGCCAATGCCCCCAACACCGGGAGCTCACCCTGAACCCTGCTGATGCCCCGGCAGCCCCAGCGTGCCACCCGGCTGGGATCCCGCTGGATGCAGGTGCCCGGGGCTGGCACAGGTGCTCGGGAGCTTTATTTGCCGTGGCTGTGTGAACCCATCAGCTGAGGCTTCGACAGGTACTCCCAGCAAAGCCCCCGGCAGCCCCTGCACGGGGGGCTGAGCCGGGACCTCAGCCTGTCCCCTCGCTGGCACAGCCAGCTCCCTGTGCCACCCTCATCAGCCCCACACCGGCACAGATGGCTGGAGAGGGGACTCGGGGGCACAGCCCCCTCATGCCTCATCGCAGGCTGCAGAGGGGGGGCCCTGGGGGTCCACAGGCACAGCCAGCCGGCTCTGGCAGCAGCCAGGAACCCCCCTCATGCTGTATTTCACGGGATGGCTGCAGGACCAGCCCACGGACCAGCGCCACGCCGGCCTGTGCGCCGGGCTGAGGGATTAAACCCCAACCTCACACACGGCGACTTGTGCTCTTTCCACCCATCCCTAGGCGAGCAGGGACTTGCCAAAAATCCCAGCCTCATCCCTGCCGGTGCCCCGCATCTATGGAAATATCTCTATTTTAACCCATATACTCGCCCAACCTGTAATCAGAGCAACACAAATAGCCCCTGCTTCCCATGTAAATTAAAAACACCCATTAGGCAGATTTCAAAAGATGTCAGTAGGCTTATAATTATACACGACATCCTTCCGAGATAAAAGCGATTACCGGGGATGCAAATCACTTAGCAACCAATCAGTGCCCCCAGAGTGCGGAGCACTGACCAGCCATCCATTTTCGCCTCGTCCTTTTATTCCCTGCATCGAGCAAATACAAACACAGATAAAGAGAGGCACAATAGCTCTTGACACGCAAATAGGTTAACATAATAAAGCCAGCTTTAGCCGGCTCACTCGAGGGAGAAAAGCAATTCTCAGGCAAGCAGGAGGTAATAAAACAGGGCTTTTGTGTTCCTGGCTCCCATTCTCACCCCTGCGCCAGCTTTGCTGCATTAGCTGATAGGCATCGTGGTTTGATTGAATTACCTTTCATGAATATTAGCTTTTTGAGGAATGCGCAGGCAGAAGAGAAAGAAGAAATGTCTTATTTTTGCATGCATGCGCCTGCTGCAGACGGACATGCGGCGGCACAGATGCCGGCGGGGGCCGGGAGAGGGGTCCCGGCAGGTGCAGCCCCCGGCCCACCCCGCCAGCTGCAGCATCCCCAGCCCTGGGGGGGGGGGGGGGCAACCCACCA
>VZRQ01000717.1:29062-40638 GCA_013397975.1 Machaerirhynchus nigripectus
TTTTTTTTTTGAAGACTTTACAGAGGAGAAACACTTTTGTGATTCAGGGAACCCGTGAATACTTCGCCGGAACATAAATTTCCCCCAGCGATGTTGGGAACACAAGGAGAGCCTTAATCTGCTAATGAATGAGCTCTGCAAAGTGAGACCGGCTCCGCTGCCACTTCCAGAGGGATTGAATTGCAGGGAGGAAGCTGGAGGAAAGAGATTTTTAAAAGTCCTCCTGCTTCAAATAAATAATGCATCAGCACGTCTGGGGTGGTGGTGGGTGAGTCCCTCCCCCAAAGCACCGGGGAGCCCACCCGAAATTTTCCACACTCCCAAAACAGGGATAACACGGGATTGTAGTGACAGGACAAGGGGAATGGCTTCAAGCTGATGGAGAGTGGGTTTAGATTAAATGTGAGGAAGAAATCCTTCCCTGTGAGGGTGCTGAGGCCCTGGCACAGGCTGCCCAGAGAAGCTGTGGCTGCCCCTGGATCCCTGGAAGTGCCCACAGCCAGCTTGGACGGGGCTTGGAGCAACCTGGGGTGGTGGAAGGTGTCCCTGCCCATGGCAGGGGGTAGAACAGGATGAGCTTTAATGTCCCTCCCAACTCCAACCATTCACTGATTCTCTTCCCTGATCCTGTGCTCTTTCAGACAACGACATCCCTTCAATTTAATATCATTATTTTTGACCGGCACTGGCAATTTGGAGCACGGAGCGTCTCCATCTCTCATCCTGACAAATTCACGCTGTAATTCTCTGCCCAAAATGTCACTCTGCCCTGGCAATGAGAAACGGCCCTCAGAACGAGAAAGATTTCCCGGGGATTGAAACCGGGCCATTACTCTCTGCTTTAAACGCATTCAAGGTTCTGAAAGCTGTATCTGCCCTCGTTCCTTTTGTACGAAAAGTTATTGACTTATCAAGGTTAAAATCCATTCCGTATGGCCCAATAAAACAGGGATATCTCCGCATCCGTGCTGTCATTTGCAGGTCCGTTTTCATGGCAACAGGGCTCTTTTCTGCACATTAAACGGTTCAGTTGTGCAAAGTTCAGACATTACATAAACACAGAGGTAACAACAACAACAAAAAGGGAAAAAAAAAAAATCAATGAGCTCATAGGCATGGAAAGAGGAGATAGCATCGATCGGGGCCGCCGTCGATATTTGGGATCGCTGGCTCCTGCCCCGCGCGCGGCCCTCCCGTGCTGGCAGCGGGGACACGGAGGGGTGGTGAAGGGCACGGAGGGGGAAATGGCACCTTCGCCTCCCCGCCAGCTCCTGCCCGTATTTAAGGTCACCAGGGCACGGTGAGAGATGCAGGGATGCCCACCCACCCCGCTGAGGTTTATCGGTGCCAGCGGTGGTGCCGTCACTCCGGCGGGTCCTTCCCCATGGCTGGTTTTTGGCTCACAACCCCACTTCTGATTCCTATCAAACCCTTGGAGGCTCCCCCCAGCTCCCAGCTGTTTCCAAATGCAGCTCTCCAAGGGATGAGGGTCTCAGAGGTGGCTCCAGGCGAGGACAGGACATGTGGGGAACACAAACCGTGGTGGGCCCGGCAGCACCACGCTGAGGACACGGAGCAGGGTGGGGTGCAGGGTGCTGGACTTTGATGCTGGTGGGAGATGTCGAGCTTTTCGCTTCCCAGTCAAAGGGGAGAGAGAGGTTCCGGCGTTAAAACGCTCGTTAGAGGAGAGACACCAGCATCTGTTGGGAAAGCAAATGGAGAGCGGAGTGAGACGGCCAGGGGCAGCCAGGCGTGAAGAGGAGGAGGAGGACGAGGAGGAAGGAAGGCAGGAGTGGGGGTTTCTCCGAGCTGCTGCCTGTGGCACAGAGGATCTGCTGCCCCTCGCCCCGTGCCAGTGCATGGGCTCATTCCTGGATCCCAAATCTCACCGGAGTGAGGGCAGAATTCGCCCGCAGGGAAAAACTGATCCCATACAGCTCCTTGCTGGGGTCCCCAGGGCCAGAAGCTCCCCGAGTGCTGGGGCCAGACTGGGAGAGCTGGATCCAGGGAGCACGGAGGGTGCACAGGGCATGGAGGGCACGGAGGGCACGGAGGGCAGGCAGCTGATCCAGGCTCAGAAAGCTCCTGTTTGGGCAAGGAACTGTGTCCGGCAGCATCCCTCCTGCTGTTCCTCTCCCCCGGTGCCACTGCTGTGGGTGGGCACAGAGGTGGGAGCTGGGCAGCATTCGGGGGCAGCTGCCTCGGGTGCTGCAGGGTCAGCAAGGCAGAAGCTCCCGTGCTCTGCGCTTGCTCCCCCCTGGTTTATTTATAGATTCAGCAAGTTATTCAGCTGAAACAAATCCCCATTCCAGCCGGGTCCCGGGGCCAGTGGCGCCTGCGTCCTCTCCCAGTGCATCAGGCAGCACTTTCTGGGGGGCACAGGCAGCCCCACAACACCACCCTGGCATCTGCAGGGCAAGGGGGTGGCCTGGGCAGGGTGGCAGTGCCCAGGGCACAGGTGGTGACACAAAAGCTGTCCCGAGAGCAAGCCAGGATGGACTGTCCGTGTTGGGGGGGATCAGGGCGCAGGGTGAAGGGTGGGCTGGCCGGGGTGAGGGGCTGGGATCCATCCTTCCCCCCCCCTCCCAGCCCCCAGCCCCTTGACAGAGACGCCGGGAGCGAGTGCTCGCCGCCAGCCCGAGTCTATTTTTGTTCCCTGCTTAAAAATATCCCCGTCCGGGTCACTGGCACATGATGGATCATCGCTCCTGCGACTCCCCTCAGGGTCTTCCCAGCTCCAAGACAAGGAGCAGAGCCCGGCTTCCTGCAAGAGCCCCCCGCACCCTTCCCATCCTGTAAAATCACCGAGGGGACATCACAGCCCCCACGCTGCAGGGGCAGAGGAACACCCGCCTGCTTCTGGGGCTGCAATGTGATGAACAGCAGCCCCAGCCCTGCCCCGGCATGGCCCTGTGCCAGCTCTGCATCCCGGCAGTGACCGGGAGCATCCCGGGGTCGCCGTGTCCTCGCTTCTCCTTCGTCACTGCCCTGCCGGTGGCCGAGCAGATCCCGTGCCTTTTTCTTCCCTCCCGCTGGTATTTTGCGAAAAATTCAACCTTGCTCAAAATCCTGGGTGAAAGCCCTTGTGAGCGGGGCCGGGAGCACGAGGAGGAGCTGATTCCAGCCTGTGGAGCATTTTCTATCCCTGTTAGTCCTGAGGCTTCGATGCCACCCGAGATACGGTGCTGACTGACAGCTGATTTGGTTTTATCTCACCCGGGGATGCTTCATATCCAGCACGGGGCTGTTCTGCAGCCTCTTTGTGCTCAGCAGCATCACTGGGTGGAGGTGAAGCCAAGGGGCTTCTGGGGGGTCCCCAGGCTCCAGCTCCCAGGGAGGGCTTGGTGGGCACAGCTGGGTGCTGTCCTTCACTGCCGTGGGCATCACCTGCTCCTTGCTGGTCCCCAGGGTGCCAGGGCCTCAGAGCCCATCCCAGGGAATTCTCCAGCTCCTTGGCAAAACCTTTTGGCCCTGTGAGTTCCTGGAAGAGGAGATGATCAGGGCCAGGCCTGATGGTGCTGCTGGGCTTGTTCCTGCCCCACCCCTTGCATGTGGTGTTCCCTACCCCCCCCTCTCACACCAATATTTTATTTCCCACCCATTGGTCTCCAACCAGTTTCCTTCTGCCCCAAAAGTCTCAATTGTGGTGTTAAAACTGGGTTTATGGAGCAGTGCTGGGATGTGCTGCCAGCCTGGATTGCAGGGTGGTCCCAGGAAGCTGAGCAGCAGGAACGAAAGCAGAGAGAGCTGGAGATTCCCAGGAGATCTTCACCTTTAACTTATTTGCTTCTTTCCCCTCCAAATCTGCTGACATTCGGAAAAGGGGAATCGCTGCAATTTGCTTGTTTCAGCAGGTTCCCCCTCTCCCCCGTGCTGCTCCCAGCTCTGCCGGGCTGTCAGCGGCCCCAGCGCCCTGGGAGAAGGAAGGTGAATGATCCCTGAACGTGCCACGGCGGGACGGAGCGGTGCCCACGGCACCAAGCAGCGCCTGGCAGCTCCGAGAGATGCCACGCAGTGGGACCAGAACCCCCGTGAGCCCCGTGAGGGCTGCCAGGAGAGCTGGCGCAGCCCCTCGGCCTTTCAGTCCTCCTGACAGTCGGGAATTTCAAATGATTTATTAAAAATGTATAGAGCCGGGTTGTCGGTGTCGCTGCTCTGATAAGAGCGTCGTCTCCTGCGGCAGCCGCCGGGTTTGTGCTCCCCTCACTCTGCCCACTCCAGGGGGAGGGGGGGGAAGGATCCTTCCACCTGCATATTAATTTTTGGCAGATCACTGCAGGCAAACCCATCCAGGTTCCATGAGACATTACAGCTCAGCCATGACCTCTGGGAAGGCACCGCTGCGTCCCCTGCCCTCACCTCTGCCTGTCCCCTGTCCAGCCTGGCCCCTGCCAGCTCTTCCTGCCCCCCTTGGCCCCTCGGGGTCTGGGGGTCCCTTCCCGATGACCCACAGCACCCAGGGAAGATTAATGGAGACGTGGAGAGCACAAGGAGCTCCATTCCCATGTGGTGTATTCCAGAGAAGGAGGAATGGAACGTCTTGGCAGCTCTGCCATCCATCCGTGCCACCCCCGTCCCTGTTACCTGGCACTGCGACCTGCCCGTGTCCTCAGCAGCGTTTGACCAAGCCTGTTGCCTCCACAGCAGATAATTAATTTAAATCAGGATTTTCTCCCATTTTTTTCAAAAACTGCTTCCTTCACAGCACCTTGGTTTTCCCTGGAAGCCCAGCTGGCAGTGTTGGGCATCCCCAGCCCTGCTCAGGCTGTGATTGTTCCGTGGGACCATCCTCACCATCCCCACCATCCCCACCATCCTCACCATCCTCACCATCCTCACCATCCTCAGCCTGGGGCTGGGGATGAGGCAGCCGGGTCTGGGTGACCGAGCCAGCGCATCCGTCACCATCAGCACGGCTCTGCCTTTGTGCGACACCAGGACCGTGCAAATCAGGCTCTGTGTGCCCCCGAGCCAGGCTCTGCATGGAGCCAGCCCTGAAATCCCTCCTGGAAAAGGCACAGCACTCATGGGCAAGAGCCTTGTTGTTCCAGGATAACGAGAGCCTGGCGGGGCTCCCACGCGAGGGCTGCCAAGCCCAGCGGATTGGCAGGACCACCCCACCTCCTGTGGCATCCTGCGCGCAGATCCCGCTCCCAGAATCCTGCTCCCAATATCCCTCCTCTGGAACTCAGCTCCCAGCACCCAGCTCGCAGCACCCTGTCCTCAGGAACGTGCTCCCAACATCCCGCTCCCAGCATCCCGCCGCTCCCAGCCCAGTCACGCCAGCCCTTCTCCCAGTTTTGAGGCCAATTATGGCTCGGAAACTAGCACGGTGCCCAGGTGTACAATCCCAATTAGGCTTTGCTGAAAACCAATTAACCACCGTGACAGGTTTTGCGTTTCGCAGCAGGTTTCCACGGGACAGCCGCTGTCCTGCCGGGGGGCTCGGAGCTGGGTGCCTGCCGAGCCGCCAAAACCTGCGGCTGCCCTTGTTTGGGGCAAACACTCCCGACCCCACCTCGTCACCCCGGGGTGGCTTCCCAGCCCTGAGTCGCTGCGGATGGTGCTGAGCACCCGGGTGGTCCCTGTCCCATCCCTGGGGACACATGGGGACACACACACATGACGGGGTGCTGGAGGCCTTGGCTCCTGCTGCATCCCGCGGCAGCGGGGATCCCATGGGAACAGGGAGGAGGTGGCAGCTCTGGATGGTGCTGGGCATCTCCGGGCTGTGGGGCCGGGGGGCCCCGCGCTTGGCTGAGCTTTCCATGCGCTGCCGGTGCCCTCCCGCCGCGGGCTTTGATCCGCACGGCCGAAGAGCAAAGGCAGCGCCTTTGTGCGCCGGGACGCTTTGAAGTCTCCCAAAACGGGGCACAGGGGGGTGGCTGGCCCCTCTCTGCCGGCCCAGCCCCGCTTTCACTCCCGTTTTATTTCCTTCTTCCCAATTAGGAGCCACCTCCGGCAATAAAACCTGTAAAGTTTCCCCGGTCGGGGTTGGGGGCCGTGACACCGCACGGAACCCCCTGGGGGTCCCGACATGCTCCCTCCCACCCTCCGTGGCCACACTGATGTGCTCCCCCAGCTCAGCACTCCCAGTGACTTCCCCAGGGACGCGGCCCCCGCTCCGGGTGGCAACAGGCAGGTCCTGCCCAGCGGGTGACACTAATTATCTCTGTCCTTAATTCTCATCCCGTTTTTAATTTCCCCTTCCAAAAGCAGGCGCAAAGAGCGTCTCCTTTCCAGCACTCCCCCCCTCTTTCCCTTTCGGTGGCTCCGCTGAGCCCCGGGAGGGTGAGGGGAGCCCGGTGGGGACGCGTGAGCCTGGGTTTTTTTTTGTGAGAAAAACGCGCATTGATCATTTCTGGGAATCAGGCTGTGTTTTTTACTCTGAAGCATCCATTATACACAGCTGCTTAATTGACGAGCGCTGCCGAGTCACCTCGGCTGCCGGAGTAAAACAGCCTAAAAGCTCCAGCGCAGAGGAAGTCCGCGCTTTATAAATTGATTCAGTGGGAGAGAGAGAGAGCGAGTGAAAAAAAACATTAATTACAGATGCTTCTGTGGGCACTGTTTTATGGCAGCGAGACCAGGATGTGGGCAATTCTCCTAAATGTGCTGATTAGACAGCACTTCATGTCTGGGAGCACATTAAATGGGCTCTGTAAAGCTATTAAAGATGCAGCGCGATAAAGAATTGACAAGAGCGAGCGGCTGCGGCGCAGCCCGGGGCTCTTGCCGAGCTCCTGCCCCGCTCCTGCCCAGATCCTGTCCCGGACTCCTGCCCAGATCCTGCTCCGAGCTCCTGCCCAGCTCCTGCCCCGGACTCCAGCCCTGCTCCTGGCCAGCTCCTGCCCCGGGCTCCTGCCCCGTTCCTGCCCAGCTCCTGCCCTGGACTCCTTCCCAGCCCCTGCCCAGCTCCTGTTCCGGGCTCTTGCCATGGGTTCCTGCCCAGATCCTGCCCTATTCCTGCCCCGTTCCTGTCCAGATCCTGCCCCATTCCTGCCCAGATCCTGCCCTATTCCTGCCCCGTTCCTGTCCAGATCCTGCTTCATTCCTGCCCAGCTCCTGCCCCATTCCTGCCCAGCTCCTGCCCAGCTTTTGTCCCGGGCTCCTGCCCAGCATCTGGAAACTCCTGCTGTCCAGAGGACAGACCCCCTGAGACCAAACAGGATGCAAGTCAGGGGGCTTTGGGTGCTGCTCTGGCTTCACCCACAGTCTCTGTGGGGCAGGCAGGAGCCGGGGAGGAAGGAGCCATCCGGGCTGTGGCTCTGGGATCTGCACCCGGCACGCCGGAGTGACCCCGGCGCGATGGGCGCGGGGCCGGCCGGGCGTGCGATGTTAACACGGCGCAAATCAATTTGTCAGGACACAGCTCACCAATTAGCACTGCTGGGATTATTACTCATTTGCGCACTGCAGGTTTCAGGGAATCAATCAGGGGCTCACGGGTAGCCGGGACAGCCGGGGCGGGAAGGGTGATGCCGGCACCCGGCACAGCCTGGAGCAGTGCTGGAGCTGTGCCTGGAGCAGTGCTGGAGGTGTCCGGTTTTTCCCCGGATCCAGGGGGATTTGGCCTTTGGAGGACACTCCAATATAACAACAATCCCGTTCCCTGGAGCCCCACATCCCAGTGAAGCCAGATCCTGGCTGCCTCAAGATGCCGGGAGAGTGGTGGGACATGGAGCGGAAAGAAGTGAGCCCGAGGCGAAGTGACACTTCCCACATCATCCCAGGGAGGTGACTCTGAACGGTGTCACCCACCCGTGGGAGCTGGGAGCTGGGAGCTGGGCCCTGGTCCTGGTGTGGCAGTGGAGGGACTGAGGGAAGAGGGTGCTGGTGCCAGTGCCAGGGGTTTTTGGCATCAAATGGGTCACCCAGGCAGGATGGTGAGCAGGAACGGAGTCACAACGTGTGAGCAAACAGGACAGGAACTCACAATCCGGGCTATCAACTAAAACAGTGCTGGGCTGGGCTGTTCACTGCTGCGGGGATGGGAGCATCCCCGATCCCACTCTCTGTCACGGGGACACCCACCTTCCCTGGGACTCTGTCCCTGCCCTGCTCAGGGGGACGCTGGATCCAGGTACCCTGGGGGACTCCCCAGGCCTTACCCCAGCTCCTGCCCCAGCTGGGCTGCCTGGCTGTGGATGCTGATGGGAGCTGGGAGCTGGGAGCTGGGAGCTGGGAGCTGGGAGCTGGGAGGTGTGAGCAGTGCCAGCTCCAGCCCGCAGTCCCTCTGATGGATAATCGATCCCTCCGAGCCGGGGAGAGACACCCTGTCCAAACGCATCAGGCTTGAAATGCCAACCTCCCTAATGCGATTTTACAATCTCCTATAATCGAGTGGCAGCGAAACTTCCCCTTCCCCGGGCTCCCCTCCCGCCGCAGGGCACGCGGATCGTGGGTGCATCTCCCCCAAAACTCGTGGGGTCAGCTCCCCTCCGGGATGAGCCATGTCCTCGGGGTGCCCTGGGGTGCCAGGGGCAACCTTTTCCCCACACATCTGCCCCAAAATGTGGCCGTGCTGATGCACAGCCATCCCAAATCCACAGCCATCCCAAATCCACAGCCACCCCAAATCCACCTCCCCGTGGTCCTGCAGCTGGGTGAGCACCCCCTGCCTTCCCAGCCCCCCAAAACTGCAAACGAAGCCCCGAGCAGTGCCATGTCAAGGCAGGATATTTGGGAGTCTTGTACCCCCCCAGAGGCCCCACAGCCTCCCGCAGGGCCCAGGGGAAGGTGCAGAGCTGTCACTGACTCACAGCGCTGAGATCCCAACACCTTTTTTGTGGGAGCAAAGCCACAGCAGCCCCTCGACCCCGTGCAAACCCCAAAGTCAGGCTGGGGGCTGCAGGGGGGGCTGGCAGGGCCACGGGGCTGAGCCTGCCGGGAGCCCCAGCGCGGCTCAAGGTTAGTGCCGGTAATTAAGGGCTGGGATTTGCATGCAGCAAATGACTCCAGCTAATTACAGGTTTCAAAGGAAAATGATCGGAGAGAGGATTGTTTGCGAAAATTGGGGCACGGCGGAGGAAGGGATGCTCTGCTCGGCTCTGGAGGTCACCAGGCTGGCTGAGCCATCACCCTGCACATCTGGGGGCAGCACATCTGGGGACAGCACACCTGGGTGGCTGCGGCAGGAGCTGGCAGTGCCACGACGGCCGCAGGGTTGGACGGTCAGTTCAGTGAGCCCTGAGGGGTGTAGAGTGACCCCCAGCTCTAGGGGTGCTCCCCGAAGGACCCCCCAGCCCCAGGACAGGCTCCCAGACCCCCCACACGTGGGCAGAGCGTGGCACTGTGGCTGCTGGGCCCCCGCCAACTTAACCCCCCCCCCCCCAAAAAAAATAGTCACAAATGCCAAGGTGCTGAATTGATTCATTTAATTTTCCCTTCTCATTTGATCAAGAGCAGGGTGACATTTGGCAAAAGTTGCTGATGAGGGATTGAATGATTAATTGTCATGACAACCATTCCTGGTTAATGACAGGGATGAGATTGTGCCGGCATAAAAGCCGGAGAGTGGCCTTGAGTGCCGCGGTGCTAAATTACCAGGCATGTCACTGTTTGTGCTTTTGGTAAAACGTGGCCATGCGTTTCTAATGAGAGGTTAACTGTGTCCCCAAAGTAATTACAACTGATTGAAGAGGTAGTTAGTAATTAGAGGATTAACTGTAATGAGTCTCACCTGCAGCCGTTGCCATAGTTACAGTATTTTAGATGATCGGAGTTAAAATAGGACGAGGTGCTGACAGAGGTGGTTCTGCCCCTTGGGGCATCTTGGGGGCTTGGGTGGGCTGGTGCCCCCCTACACCTGCTGCCCCACGGGGTGTCCCATGGGCTGGGCTGGGCATGGAACTGCCAGGGAATCCCATCCCAAAGCCCCGGGATGCCGGAGCGGAGCATCCCCCAGGGCCCTGCCAGCCCTGGGCACCGGGGTGGAGCAGCAGGTGGGAGCCTCAGGGCTGGCTCTGCCAGCAGGAGACCTCCAAGGGCAGGAAAGTCATCCAAAAAGCTGAAATCTTCAAACTCTGACAGCCAGGGCTGGCTCTCTGTGGGAGCCAGGAAGGGGGGGAACCACAAGCAGGGATGGGGATGTCCCCAGAGCACCGCTGGCATCCTGCAGGGTCCCACAATTCCAACTGCACCAAAGTGCCACCTCGGCTGCCCGGCCTGAGCTTGTTCCAGCTCTCCCGGTTCTCTGCTTTCACATCTGACAATTTACAGGCCCATGTAAAACCTCCAAGTACAGTATCTTTAATTATTCCATCCATAAATGATAAGAGCCATTCATTTCAGGGCTCTCATTACGAATTTATACCCCTGTTTAATGTGCTCACTAACAGCAGACATCCCGCAGCTCGCGGAGAAATATTGAACAATCCTTTCTGGAACAGCCGAGCGGATACCGCCGGAGCTATTTTGGACTTTGGGAAGAGAGGTGGGCAAAGCAGAGCGGGGATTGGGCTTTAACATGAAGAGTGAACCCCTTGCCCCGGGGAGGTTGGGGGGTTCCAAGGGCAGACGGCTCAAAGCTTTTTCATCCAGGTGCTTCCCGACTGGAATTCTGCCGCTGGTTTCTTTCTGGTTGTGCTGCCGGTTGAAAGTGAGCTGCATTTTGATATAAGCATAAAAATAGAGCTTCGTATTTATATATATAACTACAACTACGGGAAGGCTTTTGCAAAGGCTTAGCTTGAAATTAAAAAAAAGAAAGAGAAATCCCAAATATTCACATTTCCAGGCAAACACCCTGAGTTGGTTTGACCTTTAGCAATTTTTTTCCTGGATTATTTTCCAACACGAAACCCGTGTGCTCCCAGGTTGGAATCAACCCCTCCCAGGCCGTTTGCCTTTGGGCACTGAGCTGCCACCTCTGGTGTTTCCTTTCCCTAGAACGAGGAAGGGGCGGTCCAAGTGCATTTTCCCAGTTTTCAGTTTCCCAGGATTTCCTGGAAGGCATTTTCCCTCCTTCCCTGTCCTGCTGGTGGTGTCCTAAGTCCCACAGGTGGCACCACGGTGACAGGGAAAAGGAGTGGGCATCATCCAGTCCCCAACACCACATCCATCAGCCACGCTGGTGTTTTCCAGCCATCAGTGTTGGAATCATGGAATCCCAGACTAGTTTGGGTGGGAAGGTGCGGGAGTAGTGACTCCACACAAGTCCGTTATCTCTTTTTTAGCCTCTGTGAAGCTTTACCTTCGAGCCCGAACAGATGAGAAGACGCCTGCTGATGTTGCTTTAAGTTGTTTATTTCTTCTTATCTCTAGCTAGCTCTCAGCTCCTGCAGCAAGTCTGATGCCAGCCGTGTCCGAGCGGGAACTGCCCAGTCCTGGGCTGTCCCGTACCTTTTGTACCTTTTCCATGATCCAACCATTTTTCACAACGTATTTATTATTTACCATTTTATACCAATTAGTTTGCACCTATTCTAGACACGTAATTTCTACCTCTTTTTAATTCTACCAATCATTTTGTGCCACCATCACCAGAGAAGATGGAGGAGAAGAAGAAGAAGAAGAAGAACAGGGTAACGCCCCAAATCCTCCATCTTGAGTGTTTTATCTTTACTCTAAAAGTT
>VZRQ01000717.1:44689-72716 GCA_013397975.1 Machaerirhynchus nigripectus
GAGATGTGCCAGTGCCCGTGTGAGATGTGCTGGACACCGTGAGAGATGTGCCAGTGCCTGTGTGAGATGTGCCCGTGAGAGATGTGCCCGTGAGAGATGTGCCAGTGCCCGTGTGAGATGTGCCCGTGAGAGATGTGCCATGCACCATGAGATGTGCCAGTGCCCCTGTGAGATGTGCCCATGAGAGATGTGCCAGTGCCCGTGAGAGATGTGCCCGTGTGAGGTGTGCAGTGCCAGTGTGAGATGTGCCCATGAGAGATGTGCCATGCACCACAAGATGTGCAAGTGCCCCTGTGAGATGTGTCCCTGTGAGATGTGCCCATGTGAGGTGTGCCAATGCCCGTGTGAGATGTGCCAGTGCCCATGAGAGATGTGCCCGTGTGAGATGTGCCATGCACCATGAGACATGTGCCCCTGTGACATGTGCCCATGTGAGGTGTGCAGTGCCAGTGTGAGGTGTGCCATGCCCCATGAGAGATGTCCCAGTGCCAGCATGAGGTGTGCCAGAGCGTGTTGTGCTGGTGCACGGTGTGAGGGGTGCCAGTGGTGGCCAAAGGTGACTCTGCCCATCTCCGAGCTGACGAGGTGACCCCGAGCTCCTGCAGGACCGGGACTGCATCGTAAGCATCACGTGGTGCAGGGACACCACTCCAGTGCCACTCAGGGACATCCAGTGCCACTCAGGGACATCCAGTGCCACTCAGGAACACTCTCTGTTTGCTTCGGTGGCCGGGGTGATGTGAGACCCTGGGCTGTGACAGCAGTTGGTGCAAGGGCCTCATCCCAAGGGATCCTCTTGGGATATCCGAATGTCCCCAACCCCGAGGGCATGTGGGCCAGTGTCACCCAGCCCTCCCGACGCTCAGGCTGGGCTAGGTCTGTGAGAAACCTCCACCTCCTATCTCCAACCCAACCCTGGCACCGGTGCCGGGGTGACTCCAAGCTCCTGCAGGACCAGGAGCGCACCGTGAGCATCACGTGCTGGGACACAGGTGCCACTCAGGGCCACGCTCGGTGCCACCCAGCCCTGCCCGACGCCCACGCTGGGCTGGGGCTGTGGGAAACCTCCACCCCCAGCAGCTAAAGAGACAGGGCTGGGAGCGCGTGAGGAGCGCGGCTGTCAGATATGGGGCACGCTGAAATATTAATGGAACTAACATTTCAATTACCTTTTATCTGTACAGGCTCAGGCTGCGGCGAGGGGGTTGGGGCGGCCCCCCCCCCCCGCCCCCCTGCGCGCTGTCACCCAGACATTCATGCTGTGCTGGTTCTTTTTATTGGTTTTCATCACTTTTGACATTGCCAACAATGAACCTTGAAGTAAATTTTCAGTAGTGACTGTGTCAGTGGAAAACCGTCTCCCTGTCATTTTTCTAAATTAGGCAATGATTCGAGTCCTTGGGGCTGGGGCGGGAGGGGGAGTGATGGGGCTGAGGAGGAGGAAGGGGCGGCCGTGGGGAGCCTCCTCCGGGCCCCCCCAGCCCAAGCCCCAGGACCTCGGCAGGACAGGGGACTGTCACCTCCTGCAGACGCCCCTCCCCTCCCTCCTGACTGCTGCAAAACCTGCCCTGAGCTGTCCCCAGATGTGCCCCAGCACCAGATGTGCCCTGAACAGTGCCCAGATGTGCCTTGAGCTCCTGACGCTGCAAAGCCTGCCCTGAGCAGCACCAGATGTGCCCCAGTGCCAGATGTGCCCCAGCGGCAGGGCCAGCAGTGGAGCCGTGGTCCAGCACCCATCCTGGCCCCCATCTGGCACCTGTAACCCCCTCCCCGCTGTGCCAGCGGGCTCCAGCCATCGGCGACCCCATAACCTGGCACTGCCACCCCCGTGTGACAGCCCTCGAGGGGTGTAGCTGCTCCTCAGTCCGGGGCTGCCTCCCTGCTCCCAGCATTTCCCTGGCTTTGCTGGTCCTGGGAGCACTCAGGGCCACGGTCCCCAGTCTCCATCCCCACCGATCCCCACCCCACACCCCTCGGTGACGCCGGGATCATCCTTCCAGCGTGGCACAGCTGCTCCGGCTCCTGGCACGTGGGCACACCTCACCTCTGCTGCGCCACGGCCCCTCCTCGCCCCGGGGGGAGGCTGAGCACAACTTTAATTTTAATGTTCATTGAGCATGTAAAGGGGAAAAAAAAAAAAATCAATTTAATAACCTCTCTTCACAAACAGTGCCTGGAGGCTGCTCGGCACACGTGGCTCCGGGAACTTCACAAAGTCTTTTGTGCCGTTATTTATCGCGGGGATTAAACGGAGCCGGGAGCGGGAGCAGCTCCCGAGTGGAGCTGGGAGTGCCCCCGAGTGGAGCTGGGAGTGCTCCAGCCCCACGCTGTCAGCACGAGGTCCTGGAGCTGAAGCCAAGAGGGTGTAGAGGGGCGTGAGGGTTAATATACATCACCGGGAAAAACTCCTCCCTTGGCTTTTTCCAAAAGGAATGCTGCTCCTCCATCACGCGCTCCCCAAAAGCATCTCCAGGGAGCCCTGAGGATGGGGCAGGAGTGGGGGACTATGGCTGGACCCCTAGGCAAGAATTTATTGTTGAATTCAATGTGATTCATGGAGAAATCATTCAGTGAATGCAGCTCGGTGCGGGGCAGGAGCCCCGGTGCTGTGGTGGGAGCAGTTTGCTTCCCATAATCCAGCCCCAGAGCCGTGGAGGAGTGATGGGCACCATCCCCATCCTGCAGCACCATCCCCACCCACACAGAAACAACTGTTCACCATCAGCTTTTGATTGCAACCTTCTTGTCTCCAAGTTTCGGCATCGTTACAAATCCCGGCGTTATTCAAATTGCATCAATTATTCAATTCCTGCTGCTGGGAGGGTGATGGGAAGGCGGCTGTCGCTGAGCAGCACCCACCCGGCCTCCTTGGAGGGATTTCTGGCTCCCATGGGATCTCTCTGATCCTGTTAACCTGTGCCTTGGGCTCCGGTGGAATCAGCAAATTGTTCCGGAACCACTCGTTTCCAGAGGCAGTTCGCAGTGGGAATGATTCGAACAAACTTTCTGTTGACTTTGGGAGCGATTTTTCCACCGATCTTTCCAGCCCAGCACCTGGCATCCACCTTGTTCTGCTGCTTCAGCAGCGGGGGTGAGCGATGCCCGGGGTCCTGGCCCCTCCTCATCCCATCCCCATTCCAGCCCCGCGGATATCCAAGAGCTTCCCCATCACTTCCGAGGGGAAAACCCACTCCCAGCCGAGATCCCAGTGTGGGGGGTGGGGGGGAATAAATCCCATTTCTGGGGGCGCTGGAAAGGAGGCTCAGGGCTCTGTGCCCGCGGACCCCCGGCAGCGGCTCCTCTGGGGGCTGCTGTGGGGCTGAGCCCACTTCAGCATTCCCTGGAGAGGAACAATCCCAGATCCCACGCAGCCCCCCTGTCTCACCGCCTCCTCCATTCTCAAGGCTGCGATTCCCGATAGGATTGAGAAGGAACAGGCGGGAATGCTCCGGGGAGCTGCCCGCTCCAGCGTTCACCCAAAGGACCCACCGAGGCTGAAACATCCCCTTGATGCTCCGGATTCTGCTCCTCACACCCCCCACTTTATTTTATTCTTCCTGAGGAAACCGGAGGCAGGTTTTGCCCGAGATCTCCAATATTGGTTCTTTCCCGCTGGGAAATTGTATAAAATTCCAGAGAAACGACGCAGCCGGCGCTGGCAGCCACAGACCCAGAGCTGCTCAGAAATTGCCTCAGTTAAATGAAATCGAAATAAAATCAGGGACGTGGTTGACATGCAAAGGTGGGAGCTGGCACACGGGTCCCCATCCGCCCCCTCCCGCCCGGCTCCATCCCCATCCCACCCCAGGATCCCGGCCCTGCTCCTGCCACCCCTGTGTCGCTGCCTCCCCTCAAATGGGGGCCCAGATTTCTTTGCTTTCGGTGACTTTTTCCAGGCACGAGGATGATTAACACATCAAAAGGCTGTTTTGCTTTGCTTAACAATATTATCTGCTTAACTGCCCCGTTAATTGAATCAGGCAGCGTTTGTTTGTGCGGGGGGGAGGGGGGGGAGTCACCCCAACAAGTCTATTTTATTTTGATGACTTTTGTGTCCTATTAGTGGTTTTTAATGCTGCCTCTGCCTCGCGGCAGAGCTGGGCAAGGAAAGCAGGATGGCCATGGAGCGGTCCCAGTGTTTTATCCATGAAATGCTGGCTCCTCTCGAGCACCTGAGGGTGAGGCTGGCACAAAGGGCAGGGATGGGACCCCCAGTGAGGGCAGAGGCATCCCTGCTACCCTGCAAGTGCCAGGTGAGTGCCTCAGGTGCCCTCAGTGTCCCTGAGCATCCCAGCGCCCCGAGTGTCCCTCAGTCCAGGCAGATCCAGCCCCTCGTGCCAGGTGCCAACATCCTTCCTGCCTCCACAGCTGGCAGACCCCCCTCCAGGGCCGGGAGCAGGGCCGGGGACAGCGTCACCCCCCGGGGATGTGCTGGTTGGGGTCCCTCAGTGGGACACGGGTGAGCTGCGGGGACCACAGCGACAGCTGAGGGTGGGGAGGATGCCCTGCAACCCCAGTTCGTGTCCCGGTTTCGCGGTCCCTCTGCAACCCCTCCATCTCGGGCTGGAAACCAGGAAACTCAACCAGGTTGGGAATCCAGCCCCAGGGATCCCTCCCAAAGCACCCGCTGAGGTTTCATCCCCCCCGGGCGCTGCAGCGGGGCCTCTGAGACCCCCCTCGAGCCCCCCCGGCTCGCTCTCCCCCTCTCCTCCCAAGGCTCCTACGCCTGAACTGCACGAAATCAGATTAAGGGCAGCAGACAAAGCCCCGCGCAGGAATAAACATCGCGGAGCGGGATGGGGCCGCCGGGAAGCGGGAAGAGCCCCGGGAATGGGGTGGCTGGGCTGGGAACGGAGGCGGCTGAGCCCCGTGTCCCCCACAGGGTCCCTGTCCCACAGCGGGCAGTGCGGGGGCACAAGGACAGCGCCCAGGTGGACACGGCGTCTCCCTGAGCGCCACGCCGTGCCTGGAGGGTTTCCAGGCCCTCCTGCCAACAGGAGGAGATGCAGGGATGTCTCGGGGTGATGGGGACACGTGAGGGCAGCTGGGGACAGTGACCCCGGGGCAGGACCCAGCCAGCAGGTTCGGGTCCTCACGGCTCGGCCCGGGAGCTGCAGACCAGGGGCTTCATCCTTCCACATCCGCCGCATCCCTGCTCCTGTTTTCCTCCTGTTCCCGGTTTTCCAGCCGGACTGGGCTGGGACAGGCTGGGGACAGGCTGGGCAATGCTGGGAGCGGAGGAGACGGGATCGCTGGAGAATCCAGACAGCAAAAAATCTGGCTCTGAAAAGAGCTGCTGATGCCTCATTAGCAACTTTGAAAAGCATCCGGTGAAAAAGCCTCTGCCCTTGTGCTGGGGGGATTCTGCTCATTCCTCCTCTTGTCCTTGATTAATAAGGACATTTGCATGTAAATTGGCTCCTGGATGCTTCCCAGCAGTGCCGGCTCGGGTCTGGCCCCACCTGAGGCTCTCCCAGTCTGCACCCATTGCCCTGGAATGTCTGTGTGCCCCCGGCACGGCCTGGCACGGCACGGCATTGCCCAGGATGGCACATGGAGCTGGGACACAAATGTGTCCTCTGCTCTGCAGTCAGCTTGAGCCAGCAATGTCCGCAGGGCTGGGACACAGGGCTGGGACACGGGACAGGGACACGGGACAGGGACATGGAACAAGGACACAGGGCAGGGACATGTTACAGAGACACGGGGCAGGGACATGCAGCTGGGACACAGGGTTGGGATGTGGGACTGGGACAGCGGACAAGGACACGAAGCTGGGACGTGGAATGGGGACATGGAAGAGTGAGGGGGAGCAGGGACAGGGAGCGGGGACAGGGAGGTGGGACAGGGAGCAGGGACACAGGGTCCCCTGGGGAAGCCGCCAGCCCCGCAGTGCCCGGATTCTTGCTGCTGTGGATCCTACAAAGGCTTTTCCAGTTGTTGGAACACGCTCCCGCTCCCGCCCGCACTCCCCTGGGATGGCATTTTCCAAAACAAATGCATTTGCTGGATGCATATGGGGAACTGCCTCTCCGCCGGGCGATCCGTCTGCCTGCTTGATGTCTGTTCCCACATCGTGTCGTTTTAAAAGGCAGCGTTTTGTTAATGGAAAACACTGCCTGGCTCTTCCTTCTCCTCTTTCCCAGCCTCGCTGGATGCGGGACAGGACAGGGGACAAGGCCATGTGCCACCAGCGCTGCCCACGTGCCACTGCTGCTGCCACTTCCAGAGCAGTGGAGTGAGGAGGAGGAGAAAGGGGAAGCACGACCCTGACTGTGGGTAGGTGGCACAGGGAGCGAAGCTCGTCCCCTCAGCCGTGGCAGGGAAAGGGGACAGCAGGGGCACCCGGGGGACAGGGATGTCACCTGCACCCTCCCACTGGGTACAGCCAGACCACCACGGCAGGGAGCTGCTCCTCCAGGGTCCCGCAGAGCTGCGGGGGTCCCACACTGGCTGGACCCCCAGAAGGCACAGCCAGGCTCCATCTGCACCTCGACCCAGCCTTGGGGACCCCAGCACCCATCAGGGCAAAGCCAAGTCCGCGAGGGACCGTGGTGCCACCGACCGTGTGACAGCAGTGCCAGCAGGCACCGGAGGGAAATCAGCGGGAGAAGGGGGCTATTTCTAGCTGGGCGCAGTGTGCCACCGCCACTGCCGTCACTGTCACCGCCTGCCAGCCCCTCGGCGATGGAGGGGGCCGGCCCCAGGCGCGGCGCCGCGGGGATGGCCCGGAGCCAGCGCTGCCACCGCTCGGGTGACGCTGATTTCCCAAACACGGCGCGTAGCGAAGGGCGACGCTCCCCCGGCACGGCGAATTCCCCAGCCCCCGCTAATCAGCAGCCAGCGCTTAATTGGCACATTTCTGCCTGGCTGGGGTCTCTGCCAAGGAGGGAACCTCGGCACTGCCGGCAGCCGTGGCCTCCCGTGCCCTCGGTGGGGACGGGGACGCGGCGGGGACAGGCTGGGACGACTGGGGCCACCCACGGCGTCTGGGTTTGACCGCATCCCTGAGCCTTGGACGTTCCCATGGCGGTGCCACCGCCGTGTGCCCCGAGCCAGGCGTCCTGCGCAGGGGTGACGCCGGCGGGGCCGCGGAGCCGCGCGCGGGGGTGACGCTGGCGCGAGCCCCCGTTTGTGTCGCTCCCAACCTGCCAGCGCGAATCAAAGGATCTGCCACGCACGCCGCAGCCCTTTCTTCTCATATCACTCACACCACTGCCACGCTGCATTGTGACAATGGGGTGTAATTAAGGTGTCAGCATATCATTTAGCCTTTTCAATATAAAACCGGGAGACAGGCTGGGAAATCTGTAGTCTTCCCTTTAATGAGGAATGTAGGGGGGAAAGAGGAGAGAAGTGGAGGTAGTGGCTTGGCAAGGCTGGGACAAAAGGCGCCTCCGTGGTGTGGGGTTCTGCAGGACGCAGGGCACTGGGCTGGCACACTGCTGTGGGCAGCTGTGCTCTGCTGGGACCACCCAGTCCAGGAGGGAGAGGGGACCTCGCTGTGGCCAGGCACTCCCAAGGCTCTGGGAGCATCCCTGGGGGTGCCTGCAGGAGCCACCAGCACCCGGAGAAAGGGACTGGCAGTGCTTGTCAGGGCATTCCAGGTGGCTCCCACCTGCAAGTCGTGCTCCGATGCTGCTCCCGCCCCGTGGGGGCCTTGCAGAGCTGTGTGGGACACACAACGAGCTCATGGCCTGGCCAGTGACAAGGGACGGAGCCACGTGTGCCACAAGCTCCCGCTGGTGCCGCAGCAGCACCGGGTTTGATCAGCGCTGCCTCCACCACGTTGCTGTTGGGGCCATCCCGGCCCTGTTAATATATTTCCCAGTTCCCAGCAATGCTTACACCCCGGCTGCATCCCCCCCAAAAGCGGCGTGTCCCTGTCCCCCCACACCACCCTGTGGGCACCGCAGTGCTCCGGGGCCGGCTGCAATCCAGAGGGCAGCGAGCGAGTTCAACACCATCAATAATCCCTTGATGGCTACAGAAAGGCCTTTCCCGAGGAATAAATTCTTGCTGCATCAAAAGGAAGCTGCAAATCAATGCGGGAATCGCTCATTCTGAACGATGGGAACTCGTCTCGCTACAGTGGGAAGCATTAGCTGGGAACGGGGGGGACACGGGGCCGGGAGCACCAGTCCCCTCCATAAACTGGGAACCAAAATTAATGATGGGCTGAAACGGGAGCGCGATGACCTGTCCCGGTGTCCCTGCTCATCCTGCCGCTGTGCCAGCCCCCGGAGCATGGCTGCAAACTCCTGGCCCTGCTGCCTACCGGAGCAAATTCCAGATCCCATTTGGATTTTTTCTTTTTTTTTTTTGTCTTGTGTGATCCCTGACAACTTTTCCGGGCGGGCCGGGCGGTTCAAAGCCGCAGCGGTGGTCCCGGAGCAGCCTCCGCCTCCATCCCCGCCTTTGTCTGCGCCGGCTCCGGCTCTCAGGGCACTTTGGGAGAGATGGATGTGCGGCCCCGCCGAGGCAGACATGTTCCAGGCGAGATCCTGGGAAGAGGTTTCCTTAGCAACAATAATGAAGTGTGAGCAAGAGAAAAGCTCTCCCGGCTCTGCTCCCTTCTCCGGGGACTCCCAGCGGGTTTGGGGACCCCAAGAGGAGGCATTCCAAGTGGCCGGGATGAGTGCTGGAGCGGGAGCGGAGCTGCTGCAGGTCCTGGAACCGGGATCAGCCGGGAGAGGGGGATCTGGGTGCCAGTGCTGCGTGGGTTGAGAATTCAAAGCAGAGCAGGAGTGGTGACCCCGGCACCGCCCGAGCATCCCACGGCGCAGCCTCGCCTCCCAAATCCCCGAGCTGCCTCTGCTCGGGAGGATGGAGCTGTGCCATGCACGGGGCCATGGAAGCAGCTCCTGAATCCCAGCCCCAGTGGGAAACCCTGCAATGGGTGACCCCATCCCTGGCAGCACCAGGTGACACGACCCTCCTGGCAGCTCCTGCTGGGATCCTTGGGAAGCGGGATGTGGTGTCCATACCCCCAGAAACATCTGCTGGAGCAAGGCACAGGGGTGGTTCTGCCGGGACAGCCCCTGCTCCGTGCCCCAGGTCCAGCGGGACACCCCAGATCCCTCAGGGAGCTCCGGCTCCTCCGTTGCACCCGTGCTCCATCCTCAGCCCCACGCCCCCTCCTCGCTGGCCCCGCTGGCCGGGGATGGCACTGCGCCTCGAATCACAATTACAGTAAATAAATCCTATTAGAAAGACTTTTACTACCGCATGCTCCTCATTACAATCTGCCCAAACCCCCGGCTCCAGGGATCGCCCTGGTAATGAGGCCGGGATGGATGGATGCGGGAAAATTAACGCTGCTACAAGTTAATTTGTTTTTATTAGCACGCGGCGGCTGGCGNCGCAGGGATGAGGATCCCTCCTGGTGCCTGGATCACTGCGTGTCATCGTCCCCTCAGCCGCCGCCCGGCTGCCCTTGGCCTTGGGGACAGCCCTGTCCCACCCCGGGGCGGGACAGGCAGATGGCAGCGACGAGCCAGCTCGCTGGACGGGGTCACATCTCATTAATAAAGGCTAATTAAGAGGAAATCATCAAAAAGAGGGGCTGGAGTTGTCTGAATAACCCACGCAGGTGCTGCTGGTAATTAACTCAGGGCTGTGACAGCTCCTGTGGCACCGGGGGGGTCACCAGGAGCATCCCCGTCCCCATTCCCTGCCTCGTGGCCACCGAGTGTCCCCTCGTGCCCCCCATGGCACCGACAGCCATTCCTGTGGGAACAGCTGGGCCTTCCTTGGGCTTGGAAAATATAGATCCCACCGTTAATAATACATACATTTATTAAAATTAAACCACCGGCAGATATTACATCCAGCGGCACTGAATTATGGATAGACCTCAGCCCAACCTTTGTTTTTAATTAAAAAGCCCCTTTCAGTAATTCCATTAAAGCAGCAGCTTATGTTTTCCTCCTCTTCCCCCCTTTCAAGCGCGATCCGGCAGCGTTCGGGTTGCGCTGATGAAACGGCTTTGAAGTTTCATGAATTGCTGATGTAATTGAATAAAAATAATATTAAGGGGAGAGAAGGGGCGGGGGGAGAGAGAGAGAGAGAGAGGGAGAGACTTTTCTCTAAACCTAAATCCTAATGAAATCACCTTAGCGCGCCGGGCGGAGTGACAGCGAGCCGCTGGATTTGTGCATATTCCCATAATCCTAAACCCATTAGCCAGGAGGCTCCGTTCGAACCACATGTTGCAGATTACAGCCGGGAAAAAGGCCCCGACAAAACCCCGAACCTCCCTTTAATTGTCCGGGGGAGGTGCAGAGACCCCCAACCCCCTCCCCCCCGAGGGCGGGAGGTGCAGCTCAGACCACCCCCCCTTGCCAGCAGCTCGTTAGTGCTTTTTTTAGGGAATTAAGGTGGAGAGCTCTCCCAATTATTTTGCTGTGCACTGTCATTGATGGAAATAGGATTTTTTGCCATCCCTCACCTGCTTTTGAAAGAGCGGCTGCCCCTGGGATGCCCGGCTGGAGGGGATGTTTGGGATGAGCCGGGAAGGGGACCACGATCTCTGGGACTGGGAGGAGAAAGAAGGCGTCCCTGTCCATGGGAGAGCAACCTGGTCCAGCGGAAGGTGTCCCTGTCCATGGCACAGGGTTGGAAAGAGGCGATCCTTAAGGTCCCTTCCAACCCAAACCGTCCCAGGATTCCGCGATCCTGTGACAAACTCGCCGTTCCTTTCTTCTCTCTCTCCTAATTCCTTCCTTCCCAATTTAAGCTCCTCTCCAGGATAATGCAATAAAGACATGAAGCACCTAATTTTCGGTGGGGGACAACAGACGCGACGGTGTATTTACCCAGTCAAACCATTATGAAATCCTACAATTAAGGCTTCAATCAGATAAATGCAATTACATAATACGATCTTATACGATATAATTAAAAACATCTGCAATCAAACCGAAGCCGATGGTACAGTAATCCTTAATCAGAAATTACCCAGCTCCAGCGGAGAGGTTCCATCCCGGAATCCGGCGGGACGCGGTGGAGGCGGTGCCGTCCCCCACTGAAGGAGGGTGATGGTGGCCATGGGTGGCCACGGGGAGCTGGGCCAGCCCGTCTGATCCCTGCCTTGCCATGCCCCCAAATCCATGCCCACCTACCCTGGGACACCGGCACACGGAGGTTGTGCCACGGACAAACGAGGAAAGTCTCAGGCTGGCACTCCCTGCCTGCAAAGTGACCACGGATTCTCCCTGGGGTTGGGAATGGGCATCAACGCCCGCTTTTGGTTGTGCCAGGCCCCGATCCTGGTGCTGGGCTGGGCTGAGCCGTGCCGGGAGCGCTGCAGCTCCAGGGCGTTGTGCCCAGCCCTGGCTCGTCCCCGCGGCCGCCGGCTGGCACCAAATGAAGACAAATGGGCTGGGTGACACATCAGCATCCATTAACGGCAGCGCCGTGTCGGGAACGCTGGGGACGTGCCAGCAACGGCAGCAGGGGCGGCAGCACCGGGTCCAGCACCCCACCTGGGAGCCCAGGGGTCACAGGGGGTCAGCCTTGGGCTTCCACACGCCCAGCTTCCACCCAGAGCTGCTGGCGAGGGAAGGAGCTGGATGGGATCCAGCCCTGGCAGCACGGCCCTGCCACGGTCCCCATCACCCTGAGCCCCTCACCCCTGCAGCCCCAGCTCCTGCCCTCACACCTGTCTCCCACAGGGAGTTTTTGGGGGTGCACACATGAACCCCCCGTGCTGCTGCCAACTCATCTCTCAGGCTTCCCAGGACAGCACGTGGCATTCCCAGCCCTGGAAGGGATATCCGGCCCATGCGGTGCCTGTGCCGCAGTTGTCCGGGGGGGTCTGGAACAGCCTCGGGATGAGGCAGGAGCGCCGACCCTGCCAACCTTTTCCACCCCCTGACCTTTCCCCAGCCCCTCTCGGAAATGCCACGGAGCTCCTCGCCCGGCCAGACGAAATGTCAGGGAAGGTGGATGGAATATTTCCAGCCGCTGCGCCGGCTGCTGCGGGGGGTTTCCCCCAGCGCTGCGAGCGGCTCCAGAGGGAGCACGGGCTGTGCTCCAGCCTGCCCCCATCCTTGTCCCCATCCTCATCCCTGTGCCACCCCGGCGCGGGGCCGAGCCGCGCTCGGCTGGCTGCGAGCGTTTAAGCAGAATTGAGTGTGTGTTCAGGCACTTTCAAACACAAGTAATCTTCATCTGGGAGACGGGAAGTGAAATATGTTATTGCCGGGCGCAGTAAATTACCCGTGCCAGCCCCGGCGGATAAAACATCGCCGTCGCCGGCCGGCGCAGTCACTCACCCGCGCTGGGCCGCCACCGCCCCATCAATTACAAAATAAATGGCTGCTGGTCAGCCCGGACACGGCGCCGGGGCTTGTGTGGCCACCGTGGCACCGGGACCCGCCCCAGCACCAGGCAGCACCCGGTGGTGGCGGATGGATTCCTCCCGGAAAGCACCAGCAGGTCAGCGGGAGCTGGGGATGGACCGGCACTTCCAGCAGCTCCTCCAAGCAGCTCGTTGTGCCGGCTGGTTCAGCGCCCGCTCCCCGGGAGTGGCCCCAGCGGGGTGTCCTTGTCATCGTGGTGATGCTGCTTCGTCAGGGCTAACGAGCTGCGGCGGAAGCGCCCGGGGAAGGCGGGAGGCGAGCGCGCAGCTCCCGCTCCTTTATTTTCCTGGGGAAGACCTTCGGAAAGCCAACCCCGAGCCCATGAAATAAATAAAATAAATTCCTGCAACTTTAACAATCATCGTGTTGGGTTTGGGAGATGTTATTCCTCGTGACAGACAAGGGCAATTATCTGCTATCCGCCAGCAGTTTTAGCCTAATTTCATTACTGCTGTGCAATTCTTCCCGAGCCGCCAGTCTATCACTGTCTCCCAGAAAGGATTAGCCGGCACTTTCTTCATCTTCAAATGAATTTTAGCTGTCATGCCCTTGATGAATAGAAGAGGGAGGACGGTGAACCCATGCCGGCGAGCGTGGCAGCCCGGCCGTGCCACGGCGCCAGCACCAGGACCGTGCCGGAGCATCACCGGAGCTGCTCCCAGGGATGTGCCCTGGGATTTCCTGCCACGCAGGATGAATTGGCCACGGGGTTCTCTTGGAGAGCACACTGGAAGAGGGCAGGGCTCGAAGCTGGTGCCCGGCATCCAGGAGGGATTAAAATGACAGGATCTGTAATACAAGGAAATAACGAACACGGCGTCCTTCCCCCTCGCCAGGAGATGCTTATCTGTCAGCACGGGCCACTGAAGGATAGAGAAAAGCAATTTCCACTTCAGAGCTGAAACTGCAGACGATGCTGCAGGGAGAGTGTCCAGGAGATGGTGTCCCAGGAGGATCCACCACGGTCCCGGAGCTGACGGGAGAATTGAGGCTTCATTTTCCTGGCCAGGCTGGAATAAGGCACAGGGAGCCCAGCTGTGTCCCCACAGCCTCAAGCTGTGCCAGGGAGGGTCAGGTTGGACATCAGGAGGAATTTCATCATGGAAAGGGTGGTCAGGCATTGCAAGGGGCTGCCCAGGGAGGTTTGGAGTCCCCATCCCTGGAGAGGCATCCAAGGAGCACCTGGACGTGGCACTCAGTGCTCTGGGCTAGGTGACAAGGTGGGGATGGGTCACAGGTTGGACTTGATGCTCCTGGAGGGCTTTTCCAACCTGAATGATCCTGGGATTCTGTGAAACAACAGGGGAAACGCTTGAGCCCAGCAGTGAGGAGAGCCCAGCTGCCCTTGGGACACCCAGAGGGGGTGCAGGGCCCATCCCGGGTCCCCCCAGGATGTGGGACGTCACTTTGTGTAAACAGAAGCTCCGGAGCCGGGGGCTGGCGCCAGCCCAGGGGCTCCGTTATTTTTGTAAACGTTCATTCCCACCCGGCACAGCATCCTGGCGGAATATTTTAGCACCTCTAATGCAATTTCCTATTCCCTCTGAAATATCATTTTAATAGCACCCAGCCACACCGTGTACCTGCTCCCTAATAAACCTCTGCGACTTTAATGAACTAAATAGCAAATTACTTTTTTATTCAAGAATGAAATTTCATCATATTCATAATTCATATTTTATTTCAGACATCTGCTGCTGATTACATTACATTTAACTAAAATTAGATGATGCTCAGAATGTAATTAAGCCCCTGCCAAATTCTCTGGCCCACCAATACCAGCCTCGCTCAGCGGGGGCCGCTTGGAACCTAATATGTAATTAGGAGCTATTTTCTAGCTGTTTTTAAAGTCTGAAAATTAGCTGCCTTTATTAATCACACAGACAAATATAAAGCAGAGCCAACGCTTGCTGAAATTTCTAAAAAGGATTTTTTTTTAATTATACACCACATAGCGCTGAGACTCATTTTGAATGTTGATTTGTTGTGCACTGACATTTTGACAACTAGTTCTCAATTTGTCTGTCGTAGTTAGGCAACAACAAAGCAGACGGTAATACTTAACTTTCAAAACCTTCAGCGTGCTGGGAGGGGAGAGGGATGGGGGNAGCCCAGAAATCCCTGGGGATGGGAGGCAGAGGGGACAGGGAGCCCTTCTGCAGCGGGAGGTGCCAGACACACAAATCGCCCTTGAAATGGCTCTGGGGGGGGTCCTGACTCTCGCCGGGGGACCCCCAAACCCTCCAAGCATGTCCAAGGAGCCGGCGCTGGCCCTGCAGGGGGGTTCCAGTGCCACCCCCTGTCCCCAGGAGGGACCCTGGGAGCAGCGGGAGCCCCGGGGGCGTGAGCAGCCCCCCAGCCCCTCGTGGCTGCGCGCTGACATTTCCTCTCTCTCCCTGACCCTGTTCCTGCTCTCTCCGTGATCTCCAATAATGTCACTGCCTCCTCAGCATCTACCCAGCGGAGCAGAAAGAAGGCACTGCTGACACGGAGTGCAAACAAACAATAATACCATCTGTGCCTGCCAGGGCCGGCCGGGGAGTGCCGGGGTCCCGGCTCAGGGGAGGACGTGCTGGGAGGGAGCAGGAGCCCTCCGGGGCACTGGGACATTCCCCAGGGATGGGGGGAGACACCCTGGCAGCGATGCTGCCCCGGGAACTGGCTGTGAAGGGAAAGGAAGCTTTTAAAAAGTATTTTTATACCAAGTGTTCTCCTTTCTGCTGTCACTTAAACACCAGTGACCCCCAGCTCTCACCGGACCCCCACGCTCCGCAATTCCTCAATCCTTCCTTTAGGCTGGAGCACAGCCTCCCCTCCCCATCCCTGTGCTGGCTATTAGAGGCAAAGCCAGGCTCGTTAGTCTTTCTGCAGAGCTCGTAATGTGAAAAATGAAGCTCAAGAAAAATTAGCCAAATTACCAGGCTAATCCTTCAGCAGCAATCGCTGCCCTGCTGCACATCCGTCCCGCGGGGGGCCTGGTAGAGGAGGGGATGATCCGTGGGGAGAACACGCTCCACAGGCTTCAGTTTTGCTCCCAAAGCAGCAAAGCACGGGAGAGACAGGGCTGTGCCTCCTTCTGCCCCACTCCACGTCCCCGTGGGGCAGCAGTCCCACGGCAGCAGCTGCTCCAGGCTAAGGAAGGGCAGGGATGGTTTCCATGTGTCCTGGGGCTCAGGGAGGCCCAGCAGGAGGTTGCAAGTTGGTGTAAGTGAAGGGGTGATTCCTGTGTGGAAAGTGGGGACAGAAACATCCCAGCCATCCCTTGGGTTATCCCGCTGGGTGCAGCAATGCCCCCGCAAAGCCTTTGATGGAGCTGGTGAAGGAGGGGTTTGGAAAGGAGGGAACGGGCACTCCCGTGCTCACAGATGGATGTGAAATCTGTGCTCACTTCCAACAGATTGGGACTGGCTCCAGCTGCTGACTTCGGCAGATCTGGTCCCTGTGGCACAGGGAAGGCAGATCCCAGCCGTGCCCGCGTCACCCTGGACCCAGCCCTGCCCACAGACCCCAGTGTGGGTCACCCTCCTGCCCACGACACTGCCACCCCCCTGCCTGCCCTCGGAATGTCACCACTTCCACTCCGGCACGGAGCAGAGAGGGATGAGTGCTGCTGGAGGAAACCTGCAGAGGTGGCTGGTTCAGGTTGGGCATCAGGAGAAATTTCCTCATGGAAAGGGTGCTCAGGCATGGGAAGGGGCTGCCCAGGGAGGTGGTGCAGTCCCCATCCCTGGAGGTGTCCAAGGAACGCCTGGACGTGGCACTCAGTGCTCTGGGCTGGGTGACAGGTTGGACTCGATGACCTTGGAGAGCTTTCCCAACCCAAATGATCCTGGGATTCTGTGAATTTCCCCTCAGATCTGGCCCCCAGCCCTCAGAGCTAACGAGGCCCAGCCCCAGACGCGCCGTTCCGAAGGGAAGCTCCCCGTGCTGGATCTGGCATCTCTTTGTGCCAACATCACAAAGTAGACACATGTAAGTGGTTAAAGTCAACACGCTCCCAGATCCTCACATTGATTACACTGTATTAGAAAATGGTAAATTATTTATCAGCCTTTCTGACTTGTGATTAGTGTAAAGCCGCTCTCAGATGCAAATTGGAATTGTAATTAGACATGTAGAAAGGCAGCATCTGAGACCTGCTTTCCTGAAGCAGTGTAAGGTGCTTTTTTCCTTTTGTATCCAGCATAATTATCAAAGAACACTTTGCACATAAAAAAACATGGATTTATTAAAACCAGAGACAGTTTTACGTGGGATCAGGGAACTAAAGCTGGTCACCGTGATGCTGGGAATTTAGAGCTAGAACATCTCAGCTTCTCACACCTGATTTTTTTTTATCCCTGGGCTGGAAGGGATAAAAAGGCAAGTTCCCCACCTCTGCCAATTCATTACTCAGCTTTGAGTGAAGTGATTCTTGCACACAGCTACACTTAAAAACCCACTTAAAAAACCCACCCCAGACAAACAGAGCGATGATAAAACCCCTTTGGCAGGTACTGCAGAGACCACAGTCCCGCAGAGTCAGCTCACTACTCCCAGAGATTCTGGCCTCAGCCACTTCCCTTTCGTTCTGTGGCACAGCTCATTAAAATTTCAGGAGTAAAAAAAATGCACATTTGTGTATTTAAATGCACATTTGTGTAATAAGTCTAAATGCATTTAGGTTTTAGAGTTTGTCAGCTGCAACTTACGGTGAGCTTTTGAGGACGTGGTTTGGGTTTCTTTCCCCTACTTAATTACACCAAAGTAAACCCAACACCAGGCAGGGTCAGGGACGTGCTGGTTCAAGACTGAAGTGTGAGAGAACAGCTTTTACAAGGAGGAATTTTAAGCCTGCCCTTGGCCTGGAGCTGCCCTCCTTGCAGGTGCTGTTTGAGCCAGACCTTGAGCACGTGAATAAAAAGCAGAGCCTGACTACAGCACTCTGCTTTATCAGCCCAGGCAGAGATTATGGAAAAGAGTGAAAACCAGTAATTTCACTAGAATTGTGCTTTATCTTGCATTTTATTTACCCAACACTTAATTAGTAGCAGGTAAGAGCTGTATTAAAGGTTTGCTCTTCACTGGGAATCGCAGTCCAGAAGAAACAGAGACCTGAGCATCAAGCCCTGAGCTGCCAAAGATGCTCTTCACCCAAAAATGTCAAAGCACCGTGCAGATCCACCTAGCCAGCCCCCACGGGACACCAGGGATGAGGGAAGAGACACCACATGCATCTGAAGCAGCAAAGTGTCATTATCCACCCTGGAATCCAGCCAAGCCCCTCTCCTCCTGCCCCTTGGGATCAGCACAGCAGTTGAGGAAGGAAATTCAAACCAGGATTTTGAGAGCCTTGGTCAAACACCCCTTGGGCAGGTGCTCCCAGGTGCCCGTCGCAGCCCCAAATCCCAGCGACACCAGGCCCCAAACTGGCTCCATACCCACATCTGGAGGCCCTCAGCCACACACGAGAGGGGAAAGAAGTTTCCAGGCATCTGGGCACACAAAGCTCCGAGGATGTGGCGCCAAGGGCTCGGCCCTGCCAGAGGCAGCAGCTCAGCTCCGGGCGAGCGTGTGCAGCACTTGGGCACTCAGAGAGGAGCAGGAGTGCAGGGTCACCCCGGGGGCCCCGATCTTGGTCTCCCAGCATTCAAATCCACAGGCACACAAGTCTTGCTTGGCTGCTTCCACGGCCAGCGGGGAGGTGTCTGCCAAGAGCAAGGCAAGAGCAGCCAGCGAGTCAGCTCGGCCACTGCAGGGAGAGGGAAAGGGCCATGGCTCCTCCAAACACAGCCCCTGGCACGGGGCCAGTGCCCTCAGGGGCTGACACACATAAATGAACACTCTGAATCGGCCCTGGATGACACACTGCAGCCCACAGTGCCAGGCCGTGCTGGGACACATCCCACCCATCCCTCCAGAGCCAGACCAGGGCTGGCAGTGATTCCTCTGCTCCCAAACCTGACCCCCCATCCCACCCAGGGCTGCGAGGAAGAGGAAGATGCCCGAGGGGCTGTTACTGACCTGGTGGCAGCAGGGTGATGCCACAGCCACCCCCACCGGCCCCGGTCAGTTTGCTGTGCAGGCTGTGGGACGCTGTCACCTGGCACAGCCTGTCCAGGGAGGGGTGGCCCACTCCAAGCACGTTTAAGTGGTGTTGGTTTATGTCGAAGAATTCCTAAAAGCAACCACAAAGAGAGGGGATGAGCACACATCGAGATAGAGGCTCTTTACAGCAGTGGCAGTCCTGCCTTCCCACCCTTCACAACCACCTCATTTCTGCAGAAATTTGGCCACCAGCACCAGGAGCAAGGTCAGGCCAGAGTCTGAGCTCTGGGCTGCTCACGTGCCCCTGTCCCCCATCACGACTTGCACTGACAGGGGTACCACAGCTCCTGCACCTCCCAAGAAAATCCTGATCACTGCAAGCTGCCAGCAGGAATTTTTTTCCAGAGCTCTCTGATGCCTCTCGACTGCTTCTCCTCTGCCCTGTCACTCGAGTGCTGAGCAGGAGGCTGTGCAAGGCCCCTCACCAGCCATGAGAAGGGCACTGAGCCAGCAGCTCTCATTCCTGGCTCTCACCCTGCCCTGCTCTGCTATCCGTCTTGGCAAAGCCTAATCCAGGGACTTCTGACACGGCTGAGGCATCGCTGGAGAGGTGACATGGAGGGACCTCCCCGTGTTTGCTCTGTGCAGCACTTCTCTCTCCTCACGGGCAGGGCCCGGGCTGGGAGCCAAGGAGCCTCTTGGCAGCACCACGCTGGGAATCTGGCGCCCAACTCAAGTGGGGTCGAGAGGGTCCTTCCCTCCAGGAGCAGCACAGGCCCCTCTCTGAGCGAGCCCACGCTCCTGGCAGAGCTGTGGGAGCATTCCTGCCACGCTTCCCAGCCAGCCAGACCCGCTACTCCCAGAGGAAGCTGCCCCAGCAGCAAATTCCAAACAGCCCAAGGGACGGACAACACCACACAGACATGGAAGTTACAGCTTCTCCCCTCCCATTTAGGACAGGTGAGGAATTCAGGAGCAGAGGGAAGGGCTTGGCCTGTGCTTGGAGCAAGTCTGGAGCAGGGCCAGGGGCAGACACCGGCTCCCTGGGCACCACAGGGCCCTCCCAGCCCATCAGCACCGGCAGTGGAGGAAGGTTGTTCTCAGCAACACTGGTCTGACAGCCCGACTCCATCACCTCCAAAGCACGTGGTGGCTCTTCCCAGAGGGTGTCACAAGCCAGGAGCCAGCCAGGACGGGACCAGTCCCAGAGAGGCTCCCTAAGAGCAGCCCTGTGCTCCCTCCCCCAGCAAGCGGCACTGAGCTCTTCCCTGCAGCTCCCGGTGAGCCGGGAGGGACTCTGTGCACAAGGGAGCAGCAGGGCAGTGTCAGCCACATCCCCCTCCCTCAGCTCCACCTGGGAATCCTGCCAGCACCACACAGGAGGGGACATTGCAGAAAGAATCTGCCCTCATCCAGAGCATTTCTGCCCGGTGTTTAAGGAACTGTGGGAAGAGGAAGGAGCTGGAGGCAGGCAGAGCTCAGCCACCACCCATTCCAGCCTGGGCAGGACACACATCCATCCAGAGGTCTCTTTATATGCCTGAGTGAGGGCACAGCACTGCCTGTGATGATCCAAGACACCTGTCATCTCCTGATCCAAAATCTGCCAGGAATCCAATGACAGCTTATGACACACTAGACTAGTTCCATGGTTCAAAAACAGCGCTGGCCAGAGCTGCACATCTCAGAAACAGCCCAAAAGATGTATTTTTATATATATGTGCTGCATCTCATCAGCTGAGCCTCTGTGGGCTCTTCAAGCACAAGACAAAACAACAAGATTCAAGACAGGAACCTGCTCACCGCGGTGCTGCTTCCCGGGTGTGGGACACAGGGATGCTTTGGCATTTTCCATGTGAGGATCTCAAGGCACAACTCAAATGATGCCCCCCTCTTCCCTGTCCCCCGACACTTCTGACAGCCTGAGGATGTGGAATTAAGATGAGGAGTTGTGTGAAGTTGTGCTGTGAGCAGACTGCAGACCTCCCCCAGCCGATGGCAGCTCAGCCCAACCCGGTGGGTCCAGAATTCCACCATCCCCCTGGTGCAAAGGGAGCAGGACTGCGCTGTGAATCCCATGGGAACAACCCAGAGCAAGAGCAAGGACAAGCAGAGGTCCCTCTGAGAGCCAAGGGGAGGGATCCAGACGCCAACAAAGGCTGGTACCAAATGGTTCCTCAGTGTCCAAGTTGGCTCCCAGGGCCAGGCCAGGTTTGCCTCAGCTGGGACACGGCCACACGTCCCTCCCCCACGGTGCTGTGGAGCAGCATTACAGCACTCTCAGCACTTCTTCCACTCAGAAGCCTGTTCCTCCCCCCTCCCCAGCCTCTTCTCTTTGAGCAAAGCCAAGAAGAACAGATCTTTGTGCGCACCTCGTGCATCAATGTCAGGTCAGCTCTGGGCACAGCTCTGTCTGTGGCTCTCCGGAGCCAGGATGAGCGTGGAGCACCAGGAGCTGGCTGGGAACCAGTCAGTCCATCACAAACCAGTGGCTCTGGGCTCTCTCCTCACTCCAGCCCTGGCAGTGACAGAGCAGTTGCTTCACAGGCAGCGACTGCCAGAGCCGTGGCACGGAGATCACTCAGTGTAAGAGAAACAAACCCTCCAGAGCCACGGGTCCCCAGAGCCCCAGGCCTGCTCCCTCCCTCCCTGCACACAGCTGGGGAGAGGCACCAGCAGCAGCAGCCTCTGGCTCCTGGCTCCAGGAAGGGCATTAAAAGCAGCACACCCAGACCACGGTTTCGCTCGGAACTGAACATTTCCTGCTATCACTTTTTTTTTTTTTCAGACCTAATGTTCTTTAAATGACATTTTGATGTTCAACAGTAACAGTGGCTAAAAATACTGGCGAGCAAGCCCCTTACCTCCAGTACAGGGTAATGCTCTGGTGATGGATTTGCAGGCATCGCTTCCAGAACACTTTGGCACTCCTGAGAAATGGCATCGATGGAGTCCAGCACCGGGTTCATTATGGCAGGGAACTGGAAAGGGGGAAGGAGGGATGTGAGGTGCCTGCTTGCTGCTCTTCCAATACCACTGGGAGGAAACTGGTGCCAGTCTCTTTGAGCTGGGCAATTCCTCACTCATTTCCCAGAGCAGGGCGATGGTAACCTGCTCCTGCCTGCAGAAAAGGGAGGAAGAGAAGGAAACAGGCCAGAGGAAGGAACTGCTCTTTCCATGGTTGAAAACTGGTGATTTTAACTCCTGTTAAACCAGAGGAAGGGAGGAGATGAGCTGAACCCCCATTCCCAGGCAGCTGGGAGATGGTGGCCACAGGAGGGATCTAAGTCCCAGAAGATCCCTGTGGGAACTGCAGTCCCACATGAGGGTTATCTCGCCGAGGTTATCCCCCACATCTCCATCCCACAACCACCTGCACCTTCAGGATCTTCTCCTTGACACCAGCCACCAGGACCTTGGTGCTCCGAGGGACTTTTGTGTTGGTCAGCAAGATCCTCAGAGTGGGCACCCTGGAAGCAACAGGAGACAAGAGAATCCCAGAGCGCTTTGGATTGGAAGGGACCTTAAAGCTCATCTCATTCCAACCCCCTGCCATGGGCAGGGAACATCTCCTGGCCTCTTTCCTCCCCAGTCTCCAAGGCTACAGCTTATTCTGCCTCAAAAGGTCTCTTTGAGCACGAACCCAAGATAAGGAGTCCCATTCATTTCACAAAACTTAAGCAGGTGTTTCAGTACTGGCTGGGTTCAGGCTGGTTCCTCCTGGATACAAGGAACAACTGTACCAGAGCTATAAATAGGACTGTAATGTATTTACTGAAATGCATGTTTTTCAAGCAAATTTTTTCCTTTGAAATACTCTCTACGAGGGTAGCCAGCAGTGGCCATTAACTGCTAATAGAGCAATTTCATGCACTGTGAAAGATTTTAATGGAGTCAGATTATACTTCTCTGGCAGGAGGCAGAGGGAACACACAGGACCTGGATTTCTCTCTGCCAATGTGTTTTCCCACCACCAGGTAAGCACAAAGTTCCCCCTCCCCACAATGTCATTTGCTGCCAGGAGCAGATCCATTCCTGCTGCCCATAATGCCATGAAATTAATATTGATCCTTTGTGCTGTGTTCATCTAATGTCAGATAATGACCAAACGTTTCAATGCCCCCGTCCACCCCAACAACTGAGGCTGCCCACGCCCAAAATGGGGCTGCAGAGCCCTTCCCACACTCCAGCCATCTCCCATCATCCTCATACCCTCCAACACCCACCCAGAGCCTCTCTGACACGTTCCACCCACCGTGTGTGAGGGTTATTTTTAAACTCCAATATTACCTCTTTAATGGTGTGATTTTTCCTGCTTGGTATCTCAGGGCTCCACCTAAAGTAAAATACATGTATTGTCTCAGTACGGAGCGAGCTGAGAGATAACACAGAAGGTCTTTCATCTTCAGAACCTCACCCAGAGCCTGTGACAGTAATTGCAAGAAACACCAGCTAAATGAACCATGTTCTCCAGCAGCACGGCCCTGCCTCACCCTGCTGCCTTAATGAGAGGGTCTGGCTGGACGTGCTTAACCCAAGGCCTTTCCCTTTGCTCTCCTCTCCTCCAGGATCACATCAAACAATTTTTGAAAAGGCAAAGAGTTTGGTCAGCATGAAATCTTTCCTGGGAAAAAAAAAAAAAAACCCCAATCCAGAACCCAGCAGCGATTCCCCGCGGCAGAGCCGAGCACGTGGGATTCCAGGGACTGAACGTGTGTGAGCTGGTGTCAGCAGCCACCCTGCAGCACGGAATTTCATTGTCCAGAAGGAATGTCTCACTTGGCTCCCACCCTCACAGAGCCACTGCGATTAGGTCTCATTAGAAAGATTATTAACAGTCTCCAAGGACACTTTCAAAACACTGGGAAGTCGCTGCTAATTGAAACTAAATGACAGCTGTCCAACTGCATTTTCCCCTGCATTATCCCTGGGACAGGATTAGGGTTCTTTGTTCACTGCAGAATGTTTAAATATCAGTTCTTTGCAGCGAGGTCTCTGCCCCGTGGCACCTGCCGGGAGGGGGGATAGAGTTCTGGTGTTCCTGCAGCCAGCTCCCAACATTCCAGCTGGCTCCAGGCCCAGCTCACAGATGGGGCAAACTGAGACAGGGAAGGATTCCCTGTGCTCAAGCCAAAACAGGGGCCTAAATTTGGGAGTTTCTGCCCGGGAAGCAGCAAACACACCTACCCCAGGTGCCAACAGCATTATCCACACCCGACGGATTGCCATGGATCACCCGCTCCCCTCGGAAGGCCCAGCTGTTAATCAGTGTCAGCTCTTCTTCTGTCCACCTGGAAGGCAAGGAAATGACTCCAACACAAACCACTCCAAACCAGTGGATAGGGAGGGTGCAGATTCAGGGGGAAGATCCCAGCCCTGGCCTGGGAAGATCAGATTTCATGGAATTCAAGTCCAGACTCATCCCCACCTCACCAAACATGGTGTGTTACCACACACTGGAAAGGCTGAGGGAGTTGGGATTGTTCAGCCTGGAGAGGAGAAGCTTTGGGATCACCTAATTCCAGTGCCTGAAGGGGCTACAAGAAAGATGGAGAGAGACTATTCCAAGGGCCTGGAATGACAGGAAATGGGGAATGGCTTAAAGTTCACAGAGATTGACAGGTTTAGAGTGGATACTAGGAAAAAATTCTTCCCTGTGAGGGTGGTGAGGCCTTTGCACAGGGTGCCCAGGGAAGCTGTGGCTGCCTCATCAATGGAAGTGTCCAAGGCCAGGTGGGATGAGGCTTGGAGCAACTCGGGGTAGTGGAAGGGGTCCCTGCCCGACCTGTGCCAGGGCCTCACCACCCTCCCAGGGAGGAATTCCCAATATCCCATCTAATCCTGCTCTCAGTCTGAACACAAAAACACACCTCTGACCCTCCCTGCACACCACGAGCCCATTCAACAGGTATTCCATGCTGGAGCAGAGGCACAAATGCACATTTTGGAAAAGCCTCACAGAGTCTTGCAAGGCAAGGCAGAAACCCCAAGAGCCACCTGCTACCCAGAAACCGTTTCCCCTTCACTCCCACTTCCCTGGGCTTTGGCTGAATGGCTTTTATCCACGTCCACACACCTTGCATTCCGCTTGCCAGGGTTTAATCTGGGAGCACTCAGCAAACAGCTCACACCGGCAGCCTCAGGAACAGGAGTGCTGCAAACCACTTGTTTTTAATCCTCTTTGAGAGGCTGCGATTCCTCCCGACGCAGGAGCCTTTCTATCCCGCTGTTCTTTTCTTGCCACGGGAAGCAAGACCCTTCTGAAGTCTGACACCCCTATCTCTCTGCACACCAGCTGGAAGGCAGGAATTATGCTGGATCCATGCTGAAGCCCCGGAGGGCGAGCAGGGAATGAAGACATCCTCGCTGCTCCGCTTGGAGCTGCCCTTTCATTTCCCAGTTTGGGAGATTTGCTCGAGCACAGGGGACAAAGTGCTCCCACCAAGAACCTGTTCCTGGGCCAGGCTGCAAATTCTGGTTCAGAGGCAGAACACAGAACCAGCCCCCGCCTTGCTGTCTCACTCTCAGCCCCACACAACAGAGGTTCTGCCCCCTCCAGCTTTGATTTTTAACAAACAGAGCCTCCTCTCACATGGGCCAGCACCCCAGGCTTCCAAAGGTGAACTCCAAGGGCAGAAGGAAAGAAACTCTCTTTCACCAGGTACTGATAAAAGGGAAAGACAGGCAGGAGATCAGGAGGAAACGTAGCACACGCAGAAATAAATTCATGGGAAATGGGGGAAAAAAAAAAAAAAGCCCAGAATGGATCCTCAAAGTCTCAGAGCAAAGCCTGGAAGATGCTCAGAGACACAGGAAATTGAGGTTGAAAAATTTCAGTGTGTTTTATTCGACTGAAAAAATAAAGCTTTCCCCCCCGCTTTTAAACAGGAATGTTTATCTGACACTAGACAAGGGAGACAGAAGGAGTTTTACAAAGTCTCTGGGACAGGGCTGGAAACACTGGGCAGGGACAGCAGATGGGCTCAGGGTGGTCACAGCCAAGAGAGACCAGGAGAGGTGGCAGTGCCAGAATTCGTGCAGGTAAAAGGAAAGGTGGGGCACAGGCAGCAGAGCTGTGCATCCCAGGCTGGAATTTCTTACCTGGCTGTGGATTCTCCCTCCTGCAGCGGGCAGGAGATGGCTCCACACACCATGAGCAGGGCTGCAGCCAGGCACACAGCATAGGCAGCGCTGGATCCCAGCCCTGCTCCCGTGGGCAGCTCCGACCACACCAGGATATCCACGCTGGGAACATCCCTGGAACACAGACACCCAGGGACTGACACAACCACCCCGAATTCCAGCTCCAGACAACATCCAAAAGGCAAAGGAGGCCAGTTAGGACTGATCACAGGTTGAAAACTGGCAACATCAGCACATGCATCTGACACACAGGGGCTTCAGGAGGGCTCATTCCCAAACAGATCGCCCTGGCCAAGCCATTGTGCTGGAATAAAGCCTTCCTGAACTGGATCCATGATTGGCACAGCTTGTCAGGCTGCTAGCAGGGGTACTTGGTAACTAAATACCCGAGCAGCACCATAAAGAGCCCCTTCAGAGACTGCTGTAAACTGGACTTTAAACATATTCCTGAATAAAGTATAAACATCCCAAATCTGTAATTGCACAGCCACGTTCCACTGGAGCAACAGATGGTGGGGAAGATGGAACATGGACATATCCATGTCCCTCTGCTCCACTGAACACACCTGGGTTGTGTTACAGACCCCAAAATCAAATCCCAGGAGCTTTTCAGTGCTGCTGAGTGACAGTTCCAGTGCCACCCTGAGACTGCAGGGAAACCAAGACCCAGCTGCACATCCCAGTTCTTTAACCTTTGATTTCTTGGACAAGAATATGGAAGTTGGGCTCTGCTTTGGTTTCTGACACTGCCCTGAGCACCCATCCAGTCACACTGAGATCATCAACGGTGCTGGGCAAGGCTGGGAACTCAGCCCAAGTTCTCACAGATTTAGGGAGATTCAGCCCATAAAGAGATCAGGCTTAGTTCAGACAACATAGTCACAGTTTATTTCTGGTTTTCCAGCCTAAGCCAGGATGCCAGGAGCTGCCTGCTGGAGAGTGAGGGGCATCTGTGTTGTGACTGTGGCATGAACTGCTCTGGTTTCAGCCCTCAAAACGAAATGAGAGCAGAGACTCCCAGCTCACCTGCCTGGGGCACCCACCCACCACCAAAATTTTGGGGCAGGAGGAGAGCCTTACCCATACTTAGCAGAAATAGCCAGGCACATATACAGGAAGGCAAGAGTAGCAAGGCTCTCTGGAGCTGAGGCTCCAGCAGCAATTCCAGCAAACTCCCTCAGTGCATCCAGCTGTTCTACGCTGGGGGACCTGGACTCATCACAGTCAGCTATGGAAGCAAGCAGGGGAGAGTTTAAACACTTAGAAACCAGGGAATTGTTACACTGAGAGCAGTATTTACAACAAAACCTTCTGTTACAGTAGGCAGAAACAGCTGAAGCCAATTCCAGGTTCTACCTGAGGACTTGTGATAAAATAAAAGCAAAATCTCCACCAGCCACCCTGAAATCCCAGTGCTTCCACACTCCACACCTGCAACTGTTTCCCTGCCTACACCTCCCAGTGCATCCATCCTTAATCACCACGGAAAACTTGGCAAGTCACAAACACTTCATTAAAGAATGTGGATTTTGGAACTGGGATATCCTGGGGCTCCAGCCAGTACAAGGTGCTGCAGAAATTCCAGTGAGGGCTGGTGTGGGACAGACAGGCAGGAAAACAGGCCCTGTATCCCTGACTTCCCCAGGAGCCCCCAGCTCTGAGCAGCTTCAGAGAGGCTCCTGTTCAGGCCCCACCAGTAACGCACTGGGATGTGGACCCAGTCTGGCTCCTGCCTGTGTCACAGCATTGCCCAAGCCACAGCAGCACAGGAACAAGTCCCTGGAATCCAAAACAGGAGGGGTCAGAGCCACGCACGGACACCTGAGCATCAGCGGGGTCACAGGGGGCACATGGGGGACGTAAGTAACTGAGAGGTGCAGGGACGGGTCAGTGAAACGCACACCGAGCAGGGTCAGAGACAGCGAGGCCCCGAAACACGGCAGGGAGGGACAAATAACCCCACGGGGGTCCCTGCAGAGTCACCCCACGGGGGTTCTGCAAGGTCACCTCACGCGGGGGGTCCCAGCACGGTCACCGGGGTGCAGAAGGCACCGAGCAGTGCCGAGAGCCCCCCGGCCCTTGCCTGCGATCCGCCCCCGCAGGGCCTGGAGGCCGGGGGTGTCCCAGCTCCTCCGGACGCCGACGCCGGGCAGGGAGACGCTCAGCCGGCCCTCAGCGCCGGGCCGCAAGCGGAGAAACGTCCGCAGGTCCAGCGCCACGGCCAGGGCTACCTGCGGGCGGAGAACGGGGGGTCAGCGGGGCCGGACATCCCTTACCAAGCTGGGCACCCCTTACTTTGCCCGGCGTGCCCTCACCTTGCCCAGCACCACCGCGTGCTCCCCGTGCAGGATCACCTTCCCCGGCGCCGACACCGCCACGTCCCGCGCCCACATCGCCGCTGTCCCACGGCCGGCGCGGACTGACAGCCCCGCCCGCCAATCGGGGCCGCGCCCTGCCCCGCCTCCCTGCGTTCAGCCAATAGAAGAGCGCCC
>VZRQ01000717.1:72859-101457 GCA_013397975.1 Machaerirhynchus nigripectus
CCCTCCCCGGCTGTCCCCTGTTCCCCCCGGTGATCCCTCACGGTTTGTGCCTCCACAGCCCCGACCACAGCGCCGCTCCCGAGCGGGCCCCGAGGATCTACACGAGGACGGGAGACTCAGGTAGAGCCCGGGGGGCCCCGGGGGCCGCGGGCAGAGCTCCCCACCCGAGCCCTGAGCGCCTCCCGCCTTTCCCAAAGGATTCTCCAGCACCTTCACCGGGGAGCGGCGGCCGAAAGGCGACCGGATCTTCGAGGCCCTGGGAGCCACGGACGAGCTGAGCTCGGCCATCGGGTAAGGACCGGCTGGGAGTATCCAAATCATATGGAAAAATCATGTTATGATTTCTTCATTCCCAGCTAACTCTGTTTTGTTTTTTTCTCTCTAACCAAGGCTGGCTGGTGAGTTTAGCAGTGAAAAGGGCCACACATTTGTTGATCAACTTCATAAAGTGAGTATTAATGATAATCTTCACACAGTGCAGTCCCTTATCTGTGCTATTAACACATGAACTCCTTAATTTTAGCCACACTGACACACAGGAATTCAATACATTTAGTATTTCAGTATATAAATCTTTAAGACTCCCTTGATTGCTCTCTAAGAAGTAAATTCCTTTAACCGAGAAGGAAACTGGTAGATCAAGTGATTAGTTATGGGCTGACAGGCTCACCTCTAGGTTTATTCAGAGATAAGTCAGATCCACATTATGGACATGAGCTTTGTTGCCACAGGCACGAAATTGGGGCACAAACTAACCACGTGGGCACAGCAGTGACACAGGTCCTGCCTGGGCAGCCCGTGAGTTTGGCTGATTGGCTCTGCCGGGCACAGGAGTGCAGAAGGCCGTGGCTGGGAGTGACAGCAGCTGTGATTTTTGTCCAGGTCCAGTGCATGCTGCAGGATGTGGGCTCCAACCTCGCCACGCCGCTCTCCTCAGCCAGGGAGGCTCACCGGAGTAAGTCTTGCCTTTCCTGGGATGGCAGGACTTGGGCACAGCCTGGAGTGGGTGGTGGTGATGGTGATGGGATGCTGAGGGGTGTGTTGGGTTTCTTAGGACTTGCTGATCCAAGAAAGCCAAATTAGAGTTCAACTTGTTGACCGAATCACGTTTTTTCAGCCGATTCTTCTTTCCCCTCTGTAGAACGAACATCTTTCAGCGAGAAGCCCGTCCTGGAGCTGGAGCAGTGGATTGACAATTACTCAGAGCAGCTCCCTCCCCTCAGAGCCTTCATCCTGCCCGTAGGTGCTGCCTGTGCCCCTCACTTCCTTAGGGTAGCCCTGCTCCACTGCTTGCCATGGGAAAACAGGCTGGGAGACTGCTATTTCCATAGGCAAATGCCAAGAGAAAAGCAGAGACAAGGAGCTGGAGTTACATTTCCCCACCCTACTGCACTGGGATGTCCCTCCCTTGCCTGGCCATGGCACAGGGATCAGTTCCATGTGTGTGAGAGGTGCTGAGCCCTCGCAGGGAGGGAAGGGGGGGCTGTCCCTGTTGGTGCAGACACTGAGCAGTGTTTCCTTGCTGTTGCAGTCCGGAGGCAGGAGCAGTGCTGCTCTCCACTTCTCCCGAGCCGTGTGCCGCAGGGCTGAGAGGTGGTGAGTGCTGCGCTGGGAAAAAAGGGGATGGGGACACCCCGGTGACAGCAAACCAGGGCACTGGGAGCCAGCAGCCAGGGCTGGGCTGGGCTTGGGGCTTAAGCCAAGCTGCTGTTTGTTTAGTCCAGTTCCAGGAGTGCAGGAGGCACAAAGCCAGGCCCTGTTCTTCCTTCCCCTCAGCTGGGTCATCCAACCCAAACCTCATGGGATTCTGCAGCCCCGTCCAACCTGGCCTTGGACACTTCCAGGGATCCAGGGGCAGCCGCAGCTCCTCTGGGCAGCCTGTGCCAGGGTCTCACCACCCTCACAGGGAAGAATTTCTTCCCAATATCCCCTCTAACTCTGCCCTCTAGCAGTGGGAAGCCATTCCCCCTTGTCCTGTCACCCCAGGCCCTTGTAAATAATCTCTCTCTGTTCAGTGATCCCCATGGATGAGTATCCTTGAGGGAGCAGAGCTGGGGGCCTCCAGGACAGACACAAACATTACTGGCATCATTTACCCCTCCCAGATCCCTCTGAGAAGCAGAGATCCTTCACATGGGGGAGTCAGAGTGGGGACCCCAGGGGAGATTTGGGGTGGGGAGAGGCTCCAGCAAATTGCAGCCCTTTGTGCACTCAGAGCTGGGAAGTTAAACACCAACATTTCCATTTCCTTTTCCCAGCGTGGTCCCTTTAGTCCAAGCAGGGGAAGCAGATCCAAACGTGGCCAAGTATTTAAACAGGTAAAAAAATAAAACCCCAAACCCTTGCTCTGTCCTACTGAAGCATTCCTGTAGCTCTGGGGATAAAACTGGGGGGTTTTGCTTCTCGACAAGCTTCTCTTCTGGAATAAGATCCCTGGTTTTCCTGCTTTTCCCTTGCTTTCCAGGCTCAGTGACTATCTCTTTGTCCTGGCACGTTACGCTGCAATGAAGGAAGGGAAGGAAGAGAAGATCTACATCAAACCTGAGCCATAGCTGGGAGCTGGAATGTTTTCTCTTTGGTCATGGAAAACTAAATCCAGTTGACTGCTTTTGTCCATTGAGGAAGGGAAGGAGAACAAGCTTGGGCTGGAAATGGGAGCTGCCAAGAACTTCCTTGTGAGAAAACCAGGACCTTGTTGATAAATCCTGAGAGGAACAGAATCACAGAATATCCTGAGTTGGAAGGGACCCAAACACAGCTGTTCTGTTCCCTGGGCCTGCTCCACACATCCCATGTGGGGATGGCTCTGGAGTCACCGCTTCTCCCAGGTGGGAGCTGGGGCAGGAGAATTCCAGTAACATTTTGGAGGTGCCTTCATTTCCCTGGGCAGCAGCAGGTGCTGTGGGAAGGCTCTGACAGGACTCTGAGGGATGATGAAGGGAAAACAATCAGCTCCTCCTTTGAAGCCACAGTGCTCGTATGGAGCAGCAGCTGGAGGCGTTTGGGAATTGTGTCCGCAACTCTGAAATAATAAATGTGAATCTCCTTGTACCAAAGGGCCACAAACTGTCACATTTTAACACCGAGCCCTGTGTGCTTTGCTGCTCCAAGTCCCTTCCGATCCATCAGGCCCGACTGGAGCTGAGCTGTACAGATTTACAGGAATGCACCAAGAATTCCTTGGCTCTGGCTGCCTCTTGTTGTGCATGTGAGGAATGTCTCCGTGCTGACAATCCAGTGCATCCTCTGCCAGGAACGGGGCTCACAGGATGGAGGTGGTGAAGCAGGAAAGGCCAAATCCCAGGGTCTTGCGTGTGGAGGTGACTCCGTGTGGAGCTGCCCCTCGGAATGGTAGGACCAGCTGCCCCTCTGGCTGCAGGAGGAGCAGAGCTTGGGGTTTGGAAGCACTCAGGGCACTGAGGTTGCAGGAAAAGGGGTTGGGATGAGAAGCAGGGCCCTGCTGGAGCTGGGTGAGAGGGACAGCACCCCGAGGGTTCCTCCCAAGGTGTCCATGCTGACCCTGGGAACGTTGCTCCATGGAGCCCTCGGCAGAGCAGGCTGGAGCGAGCTCACACCCACATCACACCCACAATTCCAGCTTTGCACTCAAGCCCAAGCTGCTTCCAGCTTGGAAATACAACTGGGAGGAATCCATGTGAACCCTGGCAGAGTAATTTTTCCCCCAGGGAATGCTGTGGGCTGCGAGGTGGTGATGCCCAGCCAGGGCTTGTGCTGCTTTTAGTGGGGCAGCTTTTAAATCCAACCTGCCCCTTCCCCTGTTCAATTATTTGAGTAGAAACAACCTTAAACTTGTTCTCCAAAGAATCTCTGGCTCTGTGTCCCTGTTTGGCCAGTGAGGAATGCCCAGCACTAACAGATCCCCCGTCTCATCACTCACCTGGGTTTGAGGCAGATATTTCATGGCTCTTGTTAACGCACATTTTTCATGGAGTAATTTTCCAAGCCTCAGCCTGGAACACATCCCAGTGACAAATGCTCTGGATTTGGAGGGTCCCATCAGCTGCAGTGTCACCTCAGCCATTCTCTCTGCCTGCTCCATCCAGTTTTACGAGAGCTCCGGCTCCGAGACTGAACCTCAGGAATCAAGAGGCTTTTCAAGTTTAATTTAATAAAATCCTTTGCAATATAAATTCTTCATGAATGCTCCATAAATCAGCTCAGGGAGGGATTTATAGTATTTCCTTTTTTTTTCCAGCTGGGGGGAAGAAATCTCATGGCTGTTTTGGGACCGAAGCTGGCATTGTTTGGATTGCAAGGAGAAATAAATCAGGCTACTACACTTAACATGATGGAGAGATTAAATTTACTGGGGGTGCTCCCAGCTGCCCCCTCCCTCTCCACCCACAGCAGTTGTTTCTGGAGGGCTGAAGCAGAGGGAGATGCTGGGGTGACCCTCATGTGTCACTAAGCAGGGCTTGACTTTAGGACGGAGTTGAGACAAGGGTGCAGCTCAGCAGGGCTGGGCCAGGGCCAGGACATTCTGCCCTGAAAGTTGTCCCCAAGGTCACAGGACAGCCAGGAGCTCTTGAGCTGGGGCGGCTCAGCCTGGAGAAAAGGAGGCTCAGGGGGGACCTTGTGGCTCTGCACAACTCCCTGACAGGAGGGGGCAGCTGGGGGGGTCGGGCTCTGCTCCCAGGGAACAGGGACAGGAGGAGAGGGAACAGCCTCAGGCTGTGCCAGGAGAGGCTCAGGTTGGACACCAGGAGGAATTTCCTCATGGAAAGGATGGTCAGGCATGGGAAGGGGCTGCCCAGGGAGGTTTGGAATCCCCATCCCTGGAGGTATCCAAGGAAGGCCTGGACGTGGCGTTCAGTGCTCTGGGCAGGGATCGGGCACAGGTTGGACTCGATGGCCTTGGAGGGCTTTTCCAACCTCGCTGATCTTGGGATTCTGTGATTCCTCTGGTGCACCCTCCTCACCAGGGTGGAGCAGAGGCACAGGGCAGCCGAGCTGCCCCTGCTCCCGACCCCACAAGGTCTCAGCCAGGCAGCAGCAGCAGAGTGACCAAAACAAAACCCAGCCTTTAAACCAAAGAAAGCTCCCTTGCTCTGGGCTGGCAGTTGTTTTTCCAAGCTCTTTGTCTCTTCCCAGCCCTCCCTGCCATACAGCATAGGGATTCCAGTGCCTGCACCTCATTAATATCACGGGGGAAGGCAGATGCTTTGTCCAGGCTGCCCGGCTCCAGCGCCCAGCAACATTCCTGCCTCGCAGGGTGCCTGATCCGGGATCGCTCCGGAGCTGCCAGCACAGCCATATGTTGCTAAGGGTCGTTTATTCTTGTTTGTAAAATGTATGGCTGCTCCCAGCTTCCACACTGTCAAAACGAGAAGAACTGGCCCCAAAATCTCTTGCTGCATGATTGGATCAGACGCCCGTACATCTGTTAACGCTGCAGGAGCTGTAAAACGGAATAAGTTGGGCTATAACTCAAGCACCTCGATTACCACCACGATGTGGGAGCAGCCGAGCGGCTGCTGCTCCGCCAGCAATGACACAAACATCCATTGTGCCAAGTCAGATGTAAATTTACACAAGGCGGCATTGCCTGGGCCAGGGCTCGGAAGGGAGGAGAGGGATGAGAGCCCCCACCTCGACGGGATGTGCTGGACCCCCAGCCCGGTGAGTTTTTGGCCCTGGAAGTGGGGAGCCAACAGCTTCACTGGAGCTGCAGGAGCAGACAGGACCACAGGTCCTCCAGCAGGGTGAGTCCCGTGGTCTCACAAGCTCCTGAAATGCCCATTTAGCCTGGAAATGGGCAAGGAAAAACCTTCCCCATCCCAGAGCAGCCCAGGGGAGGAACCTGTGCCTAACAGGAGCAGGTTGAGCCTGTCTGGGGAGGAAGGGGCTGTCTGGGTCCCTCAGCTCCCCCTGTGCTGCAGCCTGGCCCAAAGTGCCCATCCCAGTGCCCACCTCACCCCTGTGCCCCGTCCCTGCCTTGGCAGGGCGGGCACAGAGAGGCAGAGTGACCCAGGAAGGGCTCAAACCACCCCAAGGAAGATGGTAAATGTGAGCAAACACAAAAATGACCTGCGGGGACATTGTACCTCCCGCTGCTCAGGGATGAGGAGACCGGAGCACGGCACAGCCTCCTCCTCTCCATCCTAACCTAGAACCTAGCACAGGGCACAGGTGTGGAACCGGGGGATCAAAGAGAAGGAAGAGCAGCCTGTGGTGTGAGCCAGGGCTTTGGGACAGCCTGGAGGAGCAGGAGAGGGGCAGCAGGAGCTGCTGTTTGCTCCTGAACACCCCGTGCCTGCAGCAGGTTGGGACACCAAGCTTTGCTCCGTGCCAGCACCAAGGGAGCACCAGGCTCCAGGGATCCCTCCCAGGCTCCAAGAATCCCTCCCAGGCTCCAGGGATCCCTCCCAGCTCCTCACCCCGCAGTGCCCAGCGTGTGTGGTCCTAGTGGCCGGGATAACCACGGCCACACCTCACCTCGGTGACCCCGAGCGATGCTGTGCCCGGATCCTGGCGGATGCCAGGGAAGCAGGAGCTGTGCAGGCCTGGCTGCTGCCAGCTCTGCCTTGGCAGCAGCTGCTCTGGGCTTGCTTTTTGCTGTTCCTGACAGTGCCAGATGCCTCTGTGTCAAAACAATGGCACTTGCACACTGACTGGGAGCCTCTCCCTCGCTCCCACCGTGCTCCCGCTCCCGGCAGAGCCAGAGAGCCCTGGGAATTGGCTGGGGGGGCAGGAGGGCTCCAGTCAGGGATGGAGGGCCAGTGAAGGGCTCCAGACCTGGAGTCAGAGGGAAGCTGGAGCAGCAGGCACAGCTCTCACTCCTCCAAGGAGCTTCCAGAGTCAGGCCTGGGCAGAAACACTCAATATTACAATATTCTAACATCAAACCCCACGTCAGCTCCAGGGGCTGCTCCTTGGGGCTGCCCCCACTCCTGCGCTGGGGGATCCCGCTTGGATTTCCAGCCCGTTTCCCTCTCCACCAGTGGTCCCAGTCACCACCCCCAGATGTGCACCGAGCATTGCTGATCCCAGCACCTGCCCCTGCATCCAAGGAGCACCGACACCCTGAGGAAGGACTGAAGTCACAGCACTCTGCAGGACCAGCAGAGCTTCTCCAAGCATATCCCCAACATGAGCAAATCCTGCTTCAAACAACGTTGCCAGGTTCCTTTGGGCTCAGCAGGCCTCGTACCCCCCATCTGGAGCATCCTGTGGATCTCAGCACAGGCACCAGGAACCAGCCTGGCAACAGGAATTCCCATGGGAGCAGCAGGCTCCATGCCCAGCCTGGCAGAGACTCACGGAATCCCAGGCTGGTTTGGGTTGGAAGGAAGCTTAAAGCTCATCCCATTCCACCCCTGCCACGTGCAGGGACACCTTCCACTAGCCCAGGCTGCTCCAAGCCCTGTCCAACCTGGCCTTGGACACTTCCAGGGATCCAGGGGCAGCCATAGCTTCATGGGGAACCTGTGCCAAGGCCTCAGCATCCTCGGAATAAAGGCAGTGCCCTCTGAGAGGTGCCAGGGCCCCAGCGCCCTGCTCTGCTCTGCCAGGAGCATCCCACCAGCACATTCCCTGCCCTGGGAAAGGAGCAGGACACACCCAACCACCTGAACTCATCCCAGCTTTATTTTCTCTGCAGGTCAGATGCACAGGGATGGAACCAAGGTCTCCACGGCAGCAAGGCTTGCATAGGAAAGATCCTCCTGAATCTCCCGTGGCAAAACCATCCCTGGGCAGGATCCACGGAGCAGGGAGGGACTGACACACCCGCTCAGGGGTGTTACAGCCTCCCTGGGATGTGGGAATCAGCCCCTCCACAGGAATCCTCGCCTGCATCCACCGGGCATTTCCCAGACATTTATCATATTTTGCACACCAGCTCCAGCACGGGAGCAGTGTCTGTAGTGCAACATCTCCAGGTTTGGAGGGACAAAATTAAGTCTGCAGTAAGATCTTTCCTAGGAATTGTATTCCTGAGGAACGAAGGGAAAAGGGGGAGCAAGGATTTTATCTCAGTGTTCAACAACTCACTTCACTGAATGCTCATTGTGCTCTAGTCAGACACACTGCGCTTCCTAGAAGGAAAAGGAGATTTTGGGTGATATTTAAACTGAGAGGTCCAAGGCAGTGCCTAAACCTCCCAACTATGCAGTCACCAACTGGTTAACACCAAAATGTTCTATGTATAAAAAAGAAAAAAAGAAATTTACTACCATCTTTAATTTCTCTGACTCACAGCCCAGTGTCCTGAACCCTCTGGATGCAGACATTCCTGTCCGCACCAACACTTCCCATCACTCCTGGTTAATCTCACTGATTTGACAGAGAAAAAGGATCCTGACGTTGCTTTCCAGATGCATTTCCAGGCATTGGTTCTAAAAAAAAAGGTTATTTCTCTGAAATCCATCTGAAGCACGACAGGAGGAGGATGAAGCCAAGGCCATCTCGCTGCTGCTCGGTGCCGAGGGTTTTCCGACCCCTTGGAAATGCGGAACATCGTGGTTAAGGGGGTTCTTGCAGAGCCCAGGGTGTGGAGAGCTGTGCTCTGCTGAGCTCACCTGGGGACAGGAATCCCGTGGGACGGACCAGGCAGGGCAGCAGGAGAGGTGGGATACGGCCAGGGATGGGAATGAGGACCCCCAGTGCCACAGGGAGGGAAGGAGGGAAAGAAAACCCTGGGCAGAAGCCACCAGCTTGTGCAGGAGCTTGTTTCACCTGAGGGGTGAAGGGGAGGAGGTGACTGGCTTTTAACCCTGTCCCCAAGAGGGCAATGCCATGGCTCTCCTCTGTGCCAGAAGCCCAGCAGAGCCAGGACAGCCCAGGAGCAGCCCAGTCTCTCCTCTCTCCAGCCTGGGCCAGGGCAGGACTTGCAGCAGCTCGAGGGACCAAAGGTGGGAAGTTGCAGAGACACTTTGTGAGCGTCTCAGAAATGGCAGGAAGGATCCACACCTTCCCAAGTCACCCCCTGCAAAAGCTGCCTGCTCCAGGCAACACCAGCTCACAGAAATAAGGCCAGAAAGAGACAAAGAGACCAGAAGAGTTTGGCAACAAAGCAAATGTGGCTCTTCCACAGAGCCCCTGCCCTGGGTCCGAACAACTCCCTAAGAAAGGGCCTGCAAACACAGTGAAACTTCCATCCCACAGGGATTTTGCCAGTGGAGGTTTCCAGAGGACTTGACACGTTCCCCCTGTTCCAGAGAGGAACCTGCCCCACCTGAGCACTGGGCAGGGGAGCCCGAGTGTGTGCCAGCTCCTGTCCTCTGGAAACCAAGGAAAATGAAACCTTTCCTGCTCCTGAGAAATTGAGACGTGACCCTTTCTATCCCAAGGCCTGGGTCTGGCAGAGGCACAGCTGGCTGAGCCCACTCCTGTTGCTCCTGCCCTTAACCTCCGGCATTCCAAAACCTTCCCGAGAGCCACAGGCTCCATCTGCTCCCGTTTAACCTGCTGCTTCCCTGGGATTCCTTCTCCAACACACATCAAGAACCCTGCAGGGGCAGGGATGCCTGGAATCCCCCTGTCCTGAGTGAGCAGTGCCCGTCCGGGCACTTCCAACGCCGTCATCTCCTCGTGGGCTCTGTCATCCCTCTGCCTTTGTGCAGCTTCCCAGACTCACTTCCAGCCAGCCCAGCTCCTGGGAAAGGAAAAAGCAGCACTGCCATGGCAGCAGCTGCCCAGCCTGCCCAGCCTGCTGGGGGTCTCACTGTCACTAATCTGAGTGGCACTTGGAACGTTCCTTCCGCGCTCCCCCGGGGTTTGCTTTTAAGGACGATTTCCGTGGGTGTCAAGTGAGAGGGTTTGGGGTCAGGCCCATTCCCTCCTCCAGCCTGGAGCCGTGCCTAAGAAAAGCCAGCCCTGAGCCCAGCAGCTCTTCCCTGGATCCCTCTGAAACCTCCACTACCAGCTGCCTGTCCAGGCCTCGAGCGAGCAGCCGGCTCCCGCGGAGCTGCTCCGGGCTCCACGCGGGAAGGGCTCCCCTTCCAGCAGCAGCTCCAAGCCCCATCCCGAGTCCAGGCCGTGCCTAGGACAGCTCGAAGCCGGTGTTCATGCTGATGGCGTAGCGCAGCTTCTCCCGCAGGATGCTCTTCTTGCTGTAGTTGGGGAGCTTGAGGAGGTTGAAACACGTGGAGGAGGTCGGGAGGCGCCCGCCCGGCTCCTTCTTGCGGATGGTGAAGAAGCCGCGCAAAACGCTGCCCAGGGTGTCCCCCGTGTCCTGCAAGGGCACAGAGCTGGCACCTCCTCCCGCGCTCCTGGCACGCAGGGGGCGCGGGGCACAGGTGCCAGTGCAAGACCCGGCACTGGGAACAGGGAGAGCCGAAGCCCAAAGCTCAGTGTCCCCGCCCTCCCCAAGGAGCTCTGCTTGTAACTCGATGCCTGGCACGGGCAGGGTGTGCAGGGAGGCAGGTGGGACACAGGGAGATCCCAAGGAGAAAACACGGCTCTGGAGGAACCCAGGGAATTCAGGCGGGAAGAGCCTGGAGCTGCTGTGTGTGGGTGCAGCCATGAGCGTCCTGCTGGGGTGGGGTTGTTTTCAGGTGTAGAATCCCAGAATGGTTTGGGTTGGAAGGGACATTTAAGCTCATCTTGTTCCACCCCTTTCCACCATCCCAGGGTGCTCCAAGCCCCATCCAACCTGGCCTTGGACCCTTCCAGGGATCCAGGGGCAGCCACAGCTTCTCTGGGCAACCTGTGCCAGGGCCTCACCAGCCTCACAGGGAAGAACTGCTCCCTGATATCGAATCCTAACATCTAATCTTCCCACATTAAGGGTTTCCAGGTCAGATGGAGGGGAGGAAGCTGGGCAGGGAATTCCCAAGCCCCGAGAGCAGGACACCTACCTGGTCATCAGACACTTCCACACAGCGGATGGAGAAAGGAGGCTTGAGGTAGGCAAAGCCCAGAAGTGGAGGCCTGGAGCAGCTGGTGACAAACTGGAAAGTGCCACATGGTGACGATGGGAGCAGCGAGGGCAGGAACAGCCACACCCAGCACTGCTGGGGCTGGCACTGAGCACCCCCCAGCGTGTGTCTGACAGCCTTTGGGGAGTGCCACCTCTGCAGGGGCATTCGTGGTGGCACCAGAGCTTTCGCAGAGCTCTGCCGGGCACTTCCAGCTGTCAGGAATTCTGGTGCTCCTTCGGAGAGCACCCAGATAACTGGAGAACAGCCCTGGCCCCACCACCCCAGATCCCAGCTGGGCAGGGATGGCTCCTGACTCACCTTGAGGAACATGGCTCTCTCCTCAGGGCTGAAGTCGTTGGCCAGGATGTCCCAGAGCCAGATGATGACGCGGTGACTGCCGTGGAAGCCCCCGTAGTACACCGTGTGCTTCCTGGGGAGGGAAAGGCTCTGACAGGCCTGGCACTGCAGCAGCAGGGGCACAGGTGCTGGAAGGATCACTCGGGTGGGATGGTTTGGGTTGGAAGAGACCTTAAAACTCATCTTGTTGCACCCCCTGCCATGGGCAGGGACAAATTCCCATCGCCCAGGTCGCTCCAAGCCCTGTCCAACACCTGCCACGGGTCAGGGTTCACTGCTGACACTGAGCCCCCAGCACTTCCCAGGCACTTGATCAGAGGACAGGGAAAAGCAGAGAGAAATTCTGCTCCCAGGAACCAGTGGAAGAAAGGAGCCCTCCCAAATGAGCCTTAAGGAACACGTTCCAAAGCTCTGTTCCTGTCTGCTCCTCACATTCCAAGGAGCAGCAGCAGAAGTTGCCCACAAGTCATTGTCCTGCCACCTCCCAGGAGCTCTGCAAAGGAAGGGCTCCGCTCCCAGGCCAGCTGAGGGAGGCCCAGCAGCCCCAGCTGTCCCTTACTTCAGGTCCTCGAGGTCGATCTCAGCGTTGTCCCCGGAGATCAGGCGCTGCAGCTCCGGTGCGGAAAACATCCGGATCCACTCGGGCTTGATGATGGACCTGAAGCCGCTGATGAGAGCTGCAGTCTGGCTCTTGATCTGGGTGTGCATCCGGAAATGGGCCATCAGGTGGATGTAGCTGATCCTGTGGGACAGGGCAGGTGGCACGGGGCACATGGAGCAGTCAGGGGTACCCACCACCCACCACTGAACTGTCCCTGACGTGTTTCTCCAGCCCCAAAAGGACTGGGACAGCCTGGACAGGGTTATTCTTTCCCCCTACAGGCCCTGCTCTCTATTTAAGCAGATGAAGATGTTTTTCTGCCCAGATTTTGGCCCTTTCCCCTCTCTGGGACTCTGCTGATTTCTCAGAGCTCCTGCCCAGCTCAGGGACTAATTGGATTTAACAACCCCTTGATCAACCTTGGCTGGACACAGCTCCAACTCCTTGTAACAGCTCAGCTCTCCAGGCAGATTTTCCCCTAGGTCTGACCAACAGCTCACAGTGCTCTGCTGCCCCATGGCTGGACAAACACCACACCAAAACCATGGAGCAGATTCCCACCTTCCTGCAGGATGTGGGAGAGGTGAACTTTTTGTTAAGAGGGAGGCTCTTCCTCTTCTCACCTCCAGGCAAAACACCTGAACTTGCCGATTCTTCTTCACACAGACCCCACCACAATCCCACTGACCTGGGTGAGGTCATCCCAGCAGCCCCAGGCAGAGCTGGTTCCAGATTCCCAACACCTCTGCTCCCTCCCAATTCCCAATTTGGGTGCAAAAGCTTCACATTTCTGCTGTAAATGACTAGAGCAGCACCCAGGGCTTTCAACTTTCTCCCTGAGCTGACTTGTGACAAGCCAGAGGAAGATCCTTTCAAATGCAAACTCCCTGGTCAGAGCTGGAGAAGGGAAAAGCCTGGGAACATCAGACTGCAGAGCACAGATCCGGGTGGGATCCAGCTTCCATTTGTCAGGAGAAAGAGAACAACCCCCAGATCACCAGTTCAAACACACATTTGCTTAACAGATATTCCATCCTGCTTTTGTGAGCACCGAAGGGGATAGGGAAGAAGGGGGAAGAATAAAAAAAAAAGGAACAAAAAGGTGGGGTTGGTTTGCAGGCTCCGGAGTTGACATTTCTGATAACGATCTAAAAGCCGGTTATCTGTGAAAACAGCCCCGGGGCTCGGTGTCTCCTCTGATTTCCTGGCTCTAAAGAACGACTGTCGAGTACATTTGAATTCAGCACTGTCTGCTCGGAACACGGTGCTTTATACAACTGCCACATGTTATCATTCTGAGGAGATCTGTCTGCTCCAAGGTGTCTTTGAGCATCTGTGCCCTCTGTGTTCACGACTGTGTGCCTGAATTGCTTTGAATCCATCTGTCTGTATCCATCACCATCATTAAATCCTGCAGAATCTCCCTGACTGGGTGCCTTTGACCTCAGAAGTGCTGTTTCAAGAAGTGAATTGTCAATTTTTATTTTGCAAATCAAATTTAATACAATTCCTGCCGATGAACTGTAACCAGCAAATTCTATTAAGATATTTATGTGCTCCTTCTCCTCCAATCTATCTCAATTCATTCCAGATGCAAGCCCAAGGAACCAGAATAAAGTATTTTGCAGTGGTGACCTTAAAAATCTAATTGCTGTACTTACTTATTTTCATTGGTAACGGGAATGGTCTTCCCTCCAGGAACAAGTTCATGGCAAACCAGCTGAGGGAAGAAATGATTGGATTGCTAATTACTGCCTGCAACCACAATGGAAGGAAATGCCATGCTAAGCTGTTACCTCCCCATAAAACATTTATTTTTACAATAAAACAGCAGGATTTAAAATTTAAGTAATAATCCTGCTTCTGCCTTGAACCAGTTTCACTCAACTATTAACAGGGTAATTGAACAGTAGGAACTCCAGCTCTCCCACCAGTGGAGGCAGCCCTTCTCCCAGGAAGCCTCCTCTGCAGTCTGATCCATCACTGCTGAACCACACACCAATCAATTCCGAGAGCCCTGGGCGACTGTCACAATCCCAGAATCCAGAGGCTGAGCAAGCTCAGAGAGCTCAGTGTAACAGCACAACCCAAAGCTGGCTGATCCACGGGTCTCGTGCAGGAGCTCCTGGAGCTCTGTCCCTCCAGGCAGGAAGGATCTCCCAAGGCCTGGTGAGCTCCTCCAGCTCAGGGACCCTGCAGGTGCTGCCTGCAGAGTCTCGACTCATCTTTGCCCAAGCTGAGGCAGCACATCCTCATTCCCACACTACAGAGGCCTCTGTGCCTCGGCTCCGGGTGAATTCCAAGGTCAGAAGGGAGCCCAGCACAGGGAATGAGCTCAGCTGTGACACGGCTGTGGCTACAGGGACACAGAGTTCAGTCAGGGTGACCCCACCTGGCTCCTTCAGCATGACCAAAGCACTGGGAAAACAGCAGTGCCTGGGTTGTTTTCAACCTTACTCAACCACAGCCTTCAGTGTCTCATTGCTGGGCTCCATATCCTGCTCCTACCTTTGTTTTTCACATGGAAGAACCCTCCAAGCTGAAACCTCCAAGCTGAGGCAGCAGCAGGTGTCCTCCACGGCTCCCCCCATGGAATTTGCAGCATGACACTGCCAGCAAAAGGCATTTTTATCTTATCTCTCCAGATTTTCCAGCTCTGCACACACAGCTTCACGAGGCTCAAGTGCAACCAATGCTCCAAGCCTTCCTAAGGGACTGACAAACAGCTTTTCCTTCTCTAGGCCAAGAGACCTCCTGACACACTCGGAGATTCCCTGACAGAAGCATCCATGTGGGAAGAAAAGGAATTTCTCCCTACTCACAGGTTCTTCTCTTAAGAGGGGAACACCAGTTATGCAGGGGAAGCCTTAAACACTTTTTCAGCCCTGGCAGCAGAAAAATTAACTGTCAGAGGGGAACCTTTTCTTGTGGAAAAAGCTCTTCTCTGCCCACAGGTAAACACTGGATCCCGTGGCTGAGTTCAGAGAAGGTGAGCCAGCCTTCCAGGGGAATATGAAGAGGGTGTTTGGGACAAAGCAGAGGTAAGTCCAACAAATCACTGAATAAAAACCTACCTGACCCATCACATCTTCATCATAGGACAGCGTCAAGCCCAGGTCACTGATATCACCATCGTAACGCTGGAGAACAACAGGGAGAAGGGGGGAAAAAAAAAGGGAAAAAAGGTCAGGGTTCAGCAGCAGAACCACCAGTTATTCCCAGGGGTTTTTAAAGCAGTACCCAAAAGCATTTTCTAACAAGAGGCAGCAATCAGGGAGGTGAATGACAGCAAAATTAGTGCTCAAACCTTAATTGAAGTGAGATTTTTGTAGAACTCCGAGTCCAAGGAGGGCAGTTCATCCACGGAGCTGTAGAAGACGCTGTGGTGGTGCCCGAGGAGCTGACTCAAAAAGAAGGAAGCAAATGGTACATCCACAACTATTCCCTGGGGACAAGAAGAAGGCACAGGGTAAGGCCCTGCCACATACTTGTGGTTGTGGCATCTTTGGTCACCTGCAAGGCAGATCTTGTGACAGGGAACAAGTGCAAAGAGCACTCTGCAAGGCACCAAAACCAGCTACAAACCCCACATCCTCTTAAAATCCATTAATTAGCAAGGCAGGTGCAAAAAGGCACCTGGGGAATTCCATGTGTCCTTTAAATGAACTGCCTTACGTGGTTTGAACTGAAAGAGGGGAAATTTAGTGAGATACGTGGAAAAAAATCCTTCTCTGGGAGGGTGGGGAGGCCCTGGCACAGGGTGCCCAGAGAAGCTGTGGCTGCCCCATCCCTGGAAGTGTCCAAGGCCAGGTTGGATGGGGCTTGGAGCAACCTGGGATAGTGGAAGGTGTCCCTGCCCATAGGAAGGGGACTGGACTAGAAAATTCCCTTTCAACCCAAATCACTCCATCAGAGAGTCATTCTGTCATTCCATCCTCCTTTTTGCCTCATGCCTTTAAGGCATCCACAAGTGGATGTTTGTAAGGTGTAACATCAAAAATCCAGGCTGGTCCCCAGCACCACGAGAAATAAGCAAGGCATGTCCCAGGTTTTACCTCCAAGATTATTTTTAATACATGCCTGAAGAAATTCCAGCCTGTTCCACTACCAGGATCTTTATCCAAACCATTTTTCCAAACTCTTCTCTTCAATAACATCCCCCCCAAGCAGGACAGATGCCCTCAAAGGCGCCATCACTGACAATATCCCAAGCTGGTGCTTGTGGCTCACCTCATACACAGCCTTCCCAAGCATCTTCCCTACAAACTCAAAGAGCTGCAGGTAGTTCTCATGGATGTAGGATGTCGGGGATGGATACAGCCTCTCATCACCACTGGTGGTCTGCACACAGAGATAAGAGCCCAGTGAGCCAGCATGGCTCTGCCTGCACCAGGTCACCTCAGGTGGCACCTGCGTCCTACCTTGAACAGGTTCAGTGCAGGGTCAAACACCTTTTTGATGATCTCTTCCAGGAACTCTTTGAAGACTCCATCTTGATCAATACCAGCCTCATCGACCCCCAGGTCATTCACAAACTTCACCCTGATCACTCCCTTCATGGCGTTCTGGGAAAGCTGCCGGAGCTGTTCGTATCCATCCTACACACAGCAGGAAATCCAGAGGACAATCCAGAGGGAGACACGTGAAACACCCACCCCGAGATGCAGCAGAGACAGGACACAGGCCCACCACAGAAATCTGCGTTTGCCATTGAAACTTGACTTCAAAAAACCCAGCATTTTTCCCAAGTCAAAATTCCAGGTCAGCCAGCAGGCTGAGCTGAACGAGGGTCCAGCGTTCTCCTGGAACGTCAGTTCTGGGAGTGGGTCCCTCAACATCCACAGAGAAGGTAAAAACACACCCCCCTGCCCTGTTTTTGTCAGGTCAGGGTGCTGCCCCGTGGCCTGGCTTGTGTCCCTCACCTCGAGCATGCGGGAGCGGCGGATGGTGATGTGGGTGACGTGAGGGGACGCCGAGCTCGTCTCCACCAGCCCCAGCTTCTCCTTCTCCTTCGTGACCATGTTCCGGAAAAGCAGCACCCTCTGCAAAAAGAAAACCAATGGAAGTCCCCATCCACAGGGATCCTAACCCTGCAGTGCAGCAGGGATTTGGGAGGCTCCTGACACACAGAACTGCTGCCGGCTGTCCTGATCCCAGCTACTCCCTGGTGCCACTGTCATCCACTCACTCCAGGCAGCTGCGCACACAAATCAGTTCTGTCCCAACACAGAGATCAAGACATTGGAAGGAAATACACTGGGAAGGGGTGAGGGCACAAATCAGGTCTCTCTCAATGACAGAAATCAAAGACATTTAGAGGAAGTCTATTGGGGAAGGTGAGGGTGAAGGAGAAGACGTTATTTCAGCTGGCTCCATGTCACAAAATGCTCCAGACACGTGTCCCTCCCACCCCAGGCCACCCAGGCCATTGATTCCCAGCCTCCACGCTCTGCCCCCACCCCACTCACGTTCTTGTGGGGAATGACGTGTGGGATGTACTGCAGCAGCAGCTGGGCTCGCTTCTTGTCCTTGTCCAGCTCCTGGAAGAGCACGCTGGGTTTGAGGTCCCTTGACAAAGAAAGGCAGAGATTCAAGAGACCCCTGAGGAACGCCCGGGTGTGGGACACGGAACTGGTAGTGATTCCAAACATGACTGAAGTGCTCAGTGTACACACTAAGAAGGTAAAAAGGGCCAGGAATACCCAAGCTCTCGGGTGCTGAGTCAATTTTCAAAGCACCACCTAAACCTTCCACCAACAGAAAAAAGCACAACACCAGGGGTATCCTCACTGCAAACACAGGCAGCAGTTCCCACCTCGATCCCACAGGCAGAATGTTAGGAAGGAATCCCAAAGCAGGCCCCCCAGAGGATGTGGAACAGTGGGAGCTGCCCAGGATCCCTGCCCTGGGACACTCACTTGCGCAGCCAGTGATCCTCGGGAGCGAAGCGCCGGCGACAATCCCGCTCGTACAGCACCATGAGCCAGCCATGGACAGAGTGGAACAGCTCCAGGGTCTCCCCTCGGGCATTTTCTGCACAAAAGGAACAAGGCAGCAAAGTCCAGGCACCCCTGGCAACAGCAGGAGCCACACCTTGATCATCCTCCCCACAGTAACAGCGCTGGGGTGTTTTCCTGACCCGCATGGCCTCCGCAGGGAAGGATTTTGTGCCTCTGGGAAGACAGAACGTCTCTTCTTTAAACAGAGCTAATCAAAGCCATCTCATTTCACATCAAAACTGGACTATCTCAGCTCATTACCAGAGAGCTGAGCTGTACCCAAATTATACCAGCAGAGAGATCCACAGCGGATTCTACAGAGACCCGAGCAAGCTGCTCTGCCTGGTCACAGCACTGCCCCGCTCTTGTCCAACACATGGCCCAGCCTTGCTACACCCCATCTCTGCCAAAAACCAACGTGCCCATCGTGTCTGTTACACAAATCCTGACTGGAAATAGGGAAGTGCTCTGGATTTGGCGCCAAGCATGATCGTGGCATCTGGACATCAAAAGACTGGGACATATTCCCATGCTGTAGAGCTTTTTGTGCCAAGGAATAATTAGCAGAAGCTTCAAATTCCAAAATTAATGCCATTTGTGGTTCTAACAGTAACATCAACTCAAGCTACTGGAAGTACTCACCTACAATTCCATCCCAGATCATCTTAAACACAAAGGAATTCAGGAAAGAGGAGATGGTCACCAGCTCTTCCAGCTTGAATGAAATCTGCTCTTCGTAGACCTCGATGTCATCCAGAATCCTGTCAGAGCAAACAAATGCAAATGCACGAGTGTAAATTTAATTCCCTGCTGAAATTTTCATAAAGGCACATTATCCTTTAGCAGCAGCTCTTATTTCTATGACAACTGACACCCATGAGGATCTAAAGTCATAAACAACCAAACCTTATTTATGGATTTTGATTGAGAGAAGATGGTATGAGAGGCTGACATACAAGCAAAGTCAGTGGTTCAGGTTTAAAAGGACCTTTTCCATTCCCAAGAAAATTTTTGCCTCATTCAAGCTGAGAGAACTGTCTCTACTGACCAGCAAGGGCAATTTTCCAGCCTTTTTCCCATCTTTTGTGTTGTTTCTTTTACCCCCCAACCAGTTTTGTTACCAGCTGGAAGCAGCACACGGCTGAGGGGGGAAAGGCCCTTTTGAAGCCCTTTATTTCTCAGGACTCAATCCCAAAAGCTTTACCCTGCCTACTTATCTCCATGAAAAGACAGAAAACCTAAACTGTTTCTCTTGAACCTGAAGGAACAACAGCTCCACGTCCCAAATCCAGGGATCCCCATCCATGTGCTACCTACGTGATGAGGTGGCGGGAGCAGTCACAGAAGAGCATCAACATGGCCAGCAGCCTCTTGGATTCCTCTGTGTCGTTGTTCAAACACTCCAAGAAGAGTTTTAACCCCCCCTGTGGTCCCAGCTCACAGATGAAAGCCCATAATTTGGGCAGCAGATCATCCAGGTAAGTGAGACCTGTGAAAATACCAAGTGCACTCAGTAAGGCTCACTCTGCTGCTTGTGAAAGCTCTGAGAGGTGAGACTTGAAGCTGAAAGAGCCTTCTGCAAAGCAGGAGAGGAATGTGAGCACCCCATTTGGCTCGCAGGCCTGTCTGCACTAACAGGAGATGGACAAGCACCAGGAAAACACAAAAAAAAAGCTTTTACTGAGGCATTGTTTGCACATCTTAATCCTTTTTTCCCCCTAATTCTTTTGCAACTTTAGAAAAGAACGAATTCCTGTGATCCCACATCCACCTTCGGGATGAGACACAACAGAGCTGCACCCATGGTCACCACAAAGCACCCAAAGCTCTGGACTCACTCCCTGCTCTACCCACGAGACCAAAGCAGTGCTGATCTCCTCCTCCACCCCTTCCCAAGACAGGCAATTTGATCTCAAGACGTATGAAAGCGTTCAGTGTTTCCACCACAGAAAGATTAATATTGCAGGCTCCCCAAAAACACTGACTCAGGGTGAAGGTTGAGAAGGGAGTAAGCAAGGTTTCATGAGAGGAAAACCTGCTTTAATTTGTATTCTGGAGAGTCTGTGCTTGATCAAGTGGTGCTGAATGTTATTGATCCCACGGATGATTCAGGATGGAACAAGCTTTCCCCAGACAGTCAATAACCTGTTGGCAGTGATAAAACTCCCAACAAATCAACAGAAATAAGAAAATCTCTTTTTTTCTCTCCACTGGAAAGGATCTGAGCAGCACAGAGGTGCCCTGACCTGTGAGGATCTGCAGGCGGATCTGGGTGAGGGTGGTCAGGGTGGTTTGGTACAGGACACAGATGCTGCAAACCTTCTGCACCTCGGCAGAGTCCACGCGCTTCCCTCCCACCGGCTTCAGGATGTTCCGCACTGAGGCCGACTTCTGGAAAGCTCTCTTGAACAGGTCTGGGGGCAGAAACACAGCAGGAGTGCCAGAGGGCAGGGTTAGAGGGGATATTGGGAAGGAATCCTTCCCTGGGAGGGTGGGGAGGCCCTGGCTCAGGTTGCCCAGAGAAGCTGTGGATTTCCTTGGATCCCTGGAAGTGTCCAAGGCCAGGCTGGATGGGGCTTGGAGCAGCCTGGGAGAGTGGAAGGTGTCCCTGCCCATGGCCCCAGAGGGGCTTTAAGATCCCTTCCAGTTCAAACCATTCCACAGCTCTATCCATGTTCTACGGGACAAGGTGAAAACAAAATGAGCTTCAAGTTCCCTTCCAGCCCAAACCACTCATGATCCATGGTCCTGACTGCAACAATGACCACAGGATCCAGTGCTATGGGCAACAGCTAGAAAATACCAGATTTACAGTTATCTCATCCCAAATCCTCTTCTGCAGGGCCACCACGCCTCAGTGGTGCAGGAGCCAGCTTCACCTTGCTTTCCACATGGGAAGCAGAGCTCCCATCCTCTCTTGGAAGTCTTAAGTTTTGCCAAAAGCACTTCAGCAACTTGAGAAAACGATGAAAAACTGCTAAAATAAGCAAATATATTCCTAGCACCAAAGAAAGACACTTGCCCCAGGTCACAGAAGCATTCCAAAGAGGAATTACAAACAGGAAAGATCACATCCCCACCTGAGCAGCAGCAGCTGCAATTCAAAGCTTTTGGCTTAAGTGGAAAAGTCAAAGCCCTGCGCGTCTGGGAGAGAGATCCACGTAAACACACACACACACAGAGACCAAAAACCCCCACAACCCTCCAGAACTGACTTTTCATAGGAAGGCTGTTCTGAGGGGAGACTGCCTGTGCTGGCAGCTGAGCTGTCTCCTGATTTTCCAGCAGTTTCTTGCTGAGCACATCACTGAAGAGGATACGGATCATGTGGACTCCCCAGAGGTGCTGCAGCTGCTTGGTCAGCAGGGGCATGGACTCGTTGAGCCTGGAAGGCAGGGCAGGGGGGCAGGTTAGAAGGCAGCTTGGAATGAAACACCAAGCAGTGCTACTGATCCATTTAGCTCACAATCCAAACTGGAATAGGCACCCAGCCTACAGCCTGTGCTCACAGGAAGAGCTGATGTGTCAGGGTACCAGTATGGCCACTGGTCACCAGTTTAACCACACTCCATGAACTTCCCCATGGAATAGTCTGTGTAGGAATGCTACAGTTCACTGTGCAGCTAGAACCCGAAATAGCTGAGGAATTATTCTCACTGTTCATCTCAAAACATAAACCACTTTGCAATATATATTAAAAAAAATTTAAAAAATAATAAAAGGAGAGGCTTCATCATCTCTCCCCACTGAGGTCCTTCCCACTCACCCATAATCCACAGTCTGTGAGAACCAGCCCAGCACAGGGTGCCAGTGGGTGAGGTTGGACTTCTTCTGGGACACGTACTTCTGGCAGTAGGAGAGCATGTGGATGAGCACCCCCACAAAATGAGCTGTCTCCTCTTCCAGCACCTGGTCATTCAGGGACCCCAGGAACACCAGATTGCCTGGAGGAAGGACCAGCACAGCAAGGCTTAAGGAGGAACAGATGCTGTGGGACAGGGGGTACAAGTGAAGTGAATCCTTTCCCAGTCCCAGGAATTTGTGTCAGTAATGATCTCAGAGGCCACACTGCAGGAAGCCACTTCCAGCACACATCAATCCCTGAGGTGACAGGTCCCTTTGGCCAGCTTCCCACCAACACCTTCTACAAACTCCTAAAAGCTACAATCCATGGTTATCCCAGAGTTCCAACTGGTAATATTGTTCCTTTTGCAGAAATGTGGATTTAAATATTTCAGCAGCATTTAGGGGAGGGAGATCCAAGTCTGCCACACTCCAAGACTTGCTCAGAGCCCAAGTGAAGAGTTGGAAGAGATGATGCTTCACAGTTCAGCATGACATGGGTACAAGAGCAAATCTCTGGCCTTTCCTCCCTTTGCAAAGGCCTGAAACCTTGTTTGTAACATCCCAAAATACACCTCAGTTACTATTTAGAGAAAGTTACCAAAATAACAATTAAAAATGATGAGCTGGAGGCAGCTCTGCCCCATGGAGAAAGAAGACCTGACCCCAGACTCTTTTCCAAACTCAACAGAAGTGCTGAAGGTGCTCACCCAGCAGGCAGAGAGTGTGACTGCCCTCCAGGCACACGCACACATCCCGGCACTGGGATTCTCGGCTCAGAAACAGGACGAACTTCCGGAAGAGATCGTGGGATTCGATCACTGCCAGGCGCTGGAAGACAGGATGGAGGTGCCAGTGAGGCTGGGAAGCACCACATTGCCACACCTGACCTGCCAGCACCATTTGGCACTGGCTCTTCTTCCCAAATAAAGCAGCAAGTTGAGGTGTTGCCCCACAGAGTGTTGGACACGGAGCTGGGCTGGGAAGTGAAACCCCTGGCAGGTGAACAGGTCATGCTGGAGTTGGAGCCAGACCTTTGCCATGCTCTGTCTGCAAGGACACAGGATTTGCCCATTTGGCACAAAACCTGCCTGTCTTGCACCAAGCAGATTGAATTGGATTAGTGGGCACCCCACAGAGCCTCTGCCACCCAACAGGGTGATTTTGGCTTTGGCTCTGTCTATGGTTACGGGAATGGAAGAGCAAGGACGTGAAAAATTCCAGCTGTGGGTCATGGATGCCTTTATTATTTATTTATGTAGGGATTTTAGGGCAGTTCAGCCCATCATCCCACTGGTGTTAATAACTTCTGCATTAGAAACCCAGAGTATTTGTAAGGCTTCCACAACAGAGAGGTGAACCTGGCAAAGAGAGAAATGCCAAAGCTCTGTTCCAAGAGCTGATAAAATGGAATAACAAGTGGCCTGGTGTGATAATCAACAGATTGTGGGTCCTCTGAGGTCACCCACTTACCTCAGGGGTGAGAGTAGCAAGGTGAGTCATTATAGCAGGCACAGACATGACATGGATCAGGAAGGACCTCAGCAGATTGTCTGAGAACTGTGCAGCAACCACAGGGCTACGGAGAGAGAGAGAGGGAGACACTTCAGGGCTCAACCTGACCTGGGAAAGCAACACAGCCCCCAGCTGAGCCATCCAGAACTGGATCCTGGGAATTCCCTCAGCAAGAACCACAGAGAGATGGGATGGGACAGGCTGGGTTGGAAGGGAACTTAAAGCTCATCGCATTCCATGCGCAGGGACATCTTCCACCAGACCAGGTTGCTCCAAGCCCTTTCCAACCTGGTTTTGAAGCATCCCAGGGAAAAGATCATTCACTCACACCTCTGTTCTCACAGCAAGCTCACCCTGAACTGAACTGCACCCTCAAGTTTAGGCTCACACTAATTCCTGACTTCAAGCCACTCTGATCTGGAAAAGGATGACAGCAGAGTGAGACATTTGCCTAAAGCAACTTCCTCCCTCGGGGTGATATTCTCAATGGCACAAAACCACTGAAAGAATGAGAAGTCTTTAAAAAAAAAACCCATTAAAAAAGACAAGTTTGGCTGCAAATCCCCCCAGGCAGCTGCAGCTCACCGCAAGGCAAGGGAGAAGATGGCAGTTAAGGAGCCTTTGGACAGGGAAGGTCTGGATCTTGCCAAGCCATTAGTTAGCAAAATCTGGAATGAAAAAAAGAAACCAAAACATAAAAACCCTGTACTACTCAGGAAAAAAATAACATTATTACTCCTGAAAGACATTAAGTTTATTTAATGCAGAGAAAAAGAACACCAGGGCAGCCTAAAATCCAGTTCTTACAAGTTATTTGGCAGAACTAGAAGGGCTTCAGGTTAATAATGGCAGGAAAGAGAAACTGCAGTGAAATCAGACACTCTGCAGGACTTATTTCCCTCAAACCTGTGCTCACAGGCTTTAAAAATTAACAGGCAAGGCTCGGAGCTTGGTAATGTAATTCTTATTTAAAAGATTGATTACATCAGTTCCTTCCCCCAGCAGAGCAGCAAGACAACCCAGCCCATACAATGTGGGAAAATTATTTAGGACTTGGCCCCGTCCATCTCATGGTGAGGTGATTAAGCAGGATTTAGGTTCAGCAGCAGTGACAGAAGGGGAAAAGGGTGGGTTTGGTCTCAGGTGGGGACACTCTGCTTTACTTGAGAAACTTCAGAGACTTGACTTTGCTGGAGAAAAATACAATTATGCCCAAATCACCAGCAGCTCCTCCCCTGAGACCCCAGCACGGATCCAAAGAGCTGCTCAGGAGAGGGGCAGGGGCAGGGCTGGGGCTGGTGTGGTTGGACTGTGGCAGCTCAGACTGACCTGCAGCACGGAGTAGAAGCCCTTCTGGTTCAGGTGGCCCATGATGTTGGCACAGATGTGGTTCATGGCAGGTCTCAGGGTTTCACCTTTGGGTTGAAGCACTGATGTCACTCCCACAGCAACACAGCAACTCCCCCACATGAAGGTTTGTCACTGCCCAAGCCCCCCTGGCACAAAGCCCTTGTCCTTCTACACAAACCCAACATTCTGGCAGCATTTCACACTACCTTGTCTAGGCTGTAAGAGTCTCCTTTCCACCCAATACTTGTTTGCCTTCTCTACATCTATTTCCTACAAAACCCCAGAGCTAAGAGCACATTCCTTTATCCCCTGAACACTTCCTGGGGTGGAGGGGGGGGGTTGGAATATTATAAAAATGCTGTAACAACTGTTGGTGTCCTAAGGGAAACAGCCTGATCCCAAGGGGAACAGCCTGATCCCAAGGGAAGCCTTGTTTTGTGCAAACTCAGGAGCAGAATGAATCCTTGTGGCAAACAAGGTGCAGAAACAGAATCCCAAAATGGTTTGGGCTGGAAGGAATGTTAAGGATCACCCCATTCCACCCCCTGCCATGGGCAGGGACACCTTCCACTATCCCAGGTCGCTCCAAGCCCCATCCAACCTTGGACACTTCCAGGGATGGGGCAGCCACAGCTTCTCTGGGAACTTGTGCCAGAGCACTCAGTAGATTTGAACACCAAGTCCCAAATCAGTGGCTTAAAGACTTGGATGCACTAACCTTTTCCCCGGAGGATTTTCCAGGTGGAAGTGTCCGTGAAGGTGACCAGCATTGTGAGGTGCAAGTTCACCAGCCTGGAGTCCTGCAGGATGTCAGGCTGGGATGACAAAGAGCAGGGTTAACAAATCCACTGAGCCTTGTGCCACCTGCTACGTGCAGGGGGAGAAAACACAAAAAATAGGCCTCACCTTGAGCTGCTTGAGGAATTCACAGCAAAACCACAGGATGTCTTTGATCTGTTTGATCCAGAGGAGCGTGAGGTCCTTGGAGAGTGCCAGTGACACGTACCACACCTGAGGGAGGGGGGGATACACAGAGGGATCAGGGTTTGTGCTGCTGCTGGGCAGAGTTTGGGAACTGAACCCAGCAGAGGCACCAAGATGCTCCTCTCCCCAAATTCCCTGGTCAAAGCACATCAACCACCCCAGAAACCAAGTGTCCTTTAACTCCTGGGGCTGCACAGAGTAAAAATATCCCAGGGATACTAAAAGACTTGTCCAGGCTTTCCCTGTGGGATCTCCACAGTGCTCAGGGGCTTCTGAAAGCTAAAAATTCCTTATTAGCAGGGTAAATCCCCACACAGAGAGTTAAAAATAACCACCAACCCCTCCCCACTCCAAACCAAACCCCCCCTGCTGACCTTGGGCTCGTTCTCCACATCCATGCTGTTCAGGATACAACGGCACAGCTTTTCAAACCTCTGGGAAAATCCAAAGGTGGAATTAGTTCTAACTACAGGAAGGGCTGTTCTGGAAAAGCACGAGGAACAGCTCAGCAGAGGGAGCAAGATCTCTGTCTCAAACCAGGAAATGTACCCAACACATTCCCTACAGGAATCCTGATTGCTCCTTCCCTGGGAGCACATCAGGTCAGCCTGCTGCTGTGCAGAATTCCCTCCCTGGGAACACAGGGCTTTTTTGGGATGCTGTACCCACAGAAAACTGCATTGGAGCACAGAGATTAAAAAATCCCCCCACTGCTGCTGCCATTGGAACACAGCTTTCCATTTCCCAACTGGTTTCCCTCCAGTCAGCCCTCACAGTTTCCTGGGGTGAAGATCATCATTTCAGGGCTTCGCTCTGAACCCACAGATTCAGGGCATGGTGAGAAGAGCTGCTGGGATACAAACAGCCTTCCCTGTGCCAGCACAGATCTCTGGGGGCTGCCCCAGCGTACCTGCCTGGGGAACTGGAGTGTGCCAAAATCCCCAGGCTCTGCTCAGCTCCTGCAGCTGGCACAGCCACCAGGAAAAACATCCAGTAAAGGATGCCCCGAACACAGAACCGCTGCTGGGAAATTCAAAGCTTCTCCTGTTTCATTCCTACAAGCAGATCCCTTCAGGAAAGGCCAGGGGACAGAGAGAACATTGCTGAAGGCAAAATACATTGCAGGAACCTCCAGGATCACTGGGTAAGGAATTAAACATATTTAACACGTTAAAACCTGTCCCCAAAAGCAGAGCAGGATGTCAGGGCAGCGTCCTCACCTCCTTGTCCTCCTTGGGACTGAACACAAACAGCAGCTTCCTGGCAATCCTGAACACAGACAGGGCACTTCTTTTACTTGGGCCACATTCATTTGTCCCAAAGAAATCATCCACCTCTCTCCTGCGAAAGTGGGAAAAACGAGGAGTCAAAAAGCAATCATGGAGCAAAGGCAGAATTCCCTCTCTGAAGGGGCCCGTGAGGAAGATGGAGAGAGACTTTTTACAAGGGTCTGGAAGGACAGGAGAAGGGGGAAGGGACTCAAACTGACACAGGACAGGGTTAGATGGGACACTGGGAAGAAATCCTTCCCTGTGAGGGTGGAAAAACAAGAAGCTGTGGCTGCCCCATCCCTGGAATTGTCCAGGGCCAGGCTGGACGGGGCTTGGAGCAACCTGGGCTGGTGGAATGGAACTCCTTGGCAGGGCTTTGGAATGAGATGAGCTTTAAGGTCCCTTCCAAGCCAACCCATTCCACGACTCCGTGAATCCCACACACCTGATCTCCCTCTGCAGGTAGCAGCGACACAGGAACCTCCTGACCAGAGCCTGGAGCTGGACTGCAGCTCTCTCCTTCTCCTTCAGCTCCCGCCGCTCCTCCCGCGCCTGCCGGGCCTTGTCCAGGAACTGGGCCCTGGAGGACTGGCTGGCACTGAACATGGCTGGAAGCTCTCAGGGAGCAAAGGATCCTCGCAGTAAACACCTGGAAAACCGGGAGCAGAGTGGAAAAAAAACCCAGGCAATGGCAGTTCTCGTCTGCCTGCAGGGGAGGGGAGAATCCGACAGCAGAGGGAAAAGTGGGAATAAAAAAAAAACCCAGTGACTGTCACGGGGCTGCAGCAGGGACACACAAACACTGGCAGGGAATCCTTCCAGCACAGCCCACAGCCTGCTGCAAGCTGGGAGATTTTAAGTGGAAAAACAAACAAATCAGTGCTTTTGACATGGTGCTCCACTCCCTGCACTCCACCTCCCCTCTCCAGCCTCTGCTCTTTCCTTGGAAACAGATAAGAACAGCTTCCCGGCCAGGGACAGGAGGCAAAGGGCACAAGGGACACTGATTTATTGCCACTCAGCAGATAAAACACCCAGAGTCAACCAGAGCGTTATAAATAGCAACAAGGAACTCACCTGAGGGGTCACTTCTTCAAGGGAAGCGTGCGATGCTCATTTACACACGCACATGATCCCCATCCCGAGGCTTCCGGCAGCTCCTGCATGGACAAGCACATTCCCTGCACGTGATTTAGGGATTTAGACCTTCCCCTCTGCAGTTCCAAGTCCTCGGGACCCGATTTACCTCTCGCTGCACCCGCAAGGAAAACGGTAAGTGGGAGGAGAAGCAGCACCGCGGCTCGGCGGCGCAGCTGGGGGGGGAAGGGATAACTCCACGTGTGACAGCACGGAAGAACAAAGCGGTCCGGGGCGCGGGGAACCGGAGCAGGTGCCACCCCCGAGTAGGGTGGGCAGGACCCGAGAGCCACCCACAGCCCCCGAGCTGCGCAGCACCTCCCGGGACTCGCCTAAGCCACAAGCAGAGCAGCCACAGAGCCCTCTCAGCCTCTCTCACAGCCCCCGCATCCCTCTCGCAGACCCCCAGGTCTCACTCCCAGCCCCTCCGGGCCCAGGCTCCCACGGCGCCGCTCACCCCGCCGGGCCCCGGCGCTGCCGGCAGCCTCCCCGCAGCCCCCAGACGCTCACCCTCGTCCTGGCGGACACCGGGCCGGGCGGCCCGGGCCAAGCGGCCCCGGAACCCCCCGGTCCCTCCCGGTTCCCCCGCCCAGGCCGCGGCCGCAGCCCCCTCCTCGCACTCGTGTCCGCGCTTCGCGTCCGGCTGCCAACCCGCCCC
>VZRQ01000717.1:102137-160919 GCA_013397975.1 Machaerirhynchus nigripectus
CCCAGAGGTTGGGGCGCTCAGAGAGGGGTCCTGGGGGGGACTTTGGCCCCCGGGAGTCGGGGTGGCCACGGTCCGGTCCCCAACGTGCCCCTTGGCCTGGGGTCGGTGGTTTGGGGAGGGCAGGGCAGAGCTGGGATTTGGGGTGCAGGGTCGCGCTGCAGAGCAGGATCGATCCCCTCTGGAACCCCGGGCCCATTCCTGCCCAAGCTGGGGTGTTCAGGTGCCGGAGGGAGCTGGAACGTGAGCTGAGGTTGCTGCCTGTGCATCCCAGAGAGCTCCCGGGCCATGCCTGCTCCTCCTGCTCCCTCCCCCTGTGCCACACGACTCCGGCTCCGCTGGGATTTGCCGTGTGACACTTTTGAGTTTCATGGCAGTGGAGCAAAAATCCTTGGGTTCAGCTCCTCCCGGAGCCGTGGGAGCTGGAGGAGCAGGGATGGAGGCTGTTAATTATCCCACCCTATCCCATCCTGAGGGAAAACAACCACGGAGGCTCCGAGTGATTAAGGGTTTAGCGGCTCTGGGGGCATTTGTGGTGCTGAGCCAACGTGTGCCTGTGCCAGTGTGACCTCGGTGACAGGGAATGTGGTTGGAGGCTACTCTGTCCGGGTGGATTTTGGTGCTCTGAGCAGCGTGGGAGGGCAGGGAAGAGCAGTGGAAGCTCGTGTGTGCTCTAAGGGAAAAAGCCTTGAAGACCTGTGGATACTCTGCATTTTAACACTTGGGAATCTGTTGGTTTCTGCATTTGGACCCACAAGAATTATCTGCCCCACTTGTGTGTGTTGGGAATTGCCCAATCCCGTCCCAGATTATTGATGGAGTAAGAGCTTAAGCTGTGGGAGTTGTGTAAGAAATGAAAGCAGTTGTTGTGGGAAAGTGTTGGCTCTGCAGTGCAAAACCCGGCTCAGCGTTCCCGGGGCTTTTCCCGGGGAAAAAAATGGGGCTGAGTCCATGAACGTCCTTCAGTTCCTGACAGTGAAACATGGAAAACACTTGAGAACTTCACAGAGAGCCCCGGGAGGAGCCCAGGTGTGAAACACCAACACGGGGTCGGGTGTCACACTGCCAGGGTGGGAGCTGCTCCCTTGGGCTGGGGGCTGCTCCCTTGGGCTGGGGGCTGCTCCCTTGAGCTGGGAACTGCTCTCTTGAACTGGGAACTCATTCCTTGAGCTGGGAGCTGCTCTCTTGAACTGGAAACTCGTTCCTTGAGCCGGGAGCTGCTCCCTTGAGCCGGGAACTCCTTCCTTGAGCCGGGAACTGCTCCCTTGAGCTGGAAGCTGCTCCCTTGAGCTGGGAGCTGCTCTCTTGAACTGGGAACTGCTCCCTTGAGCTGGGAACCCCTTTCCTTGCAGGAAGAGATGTCGGGAGAGAGCGTGGTGAGCTCAGCAGTGCCGGCGGCCGCGACGCGCACGACGTCCTTCAAGGGGAGCAGCCCCAGCTCCAAGTACGTGAAGCTGAACGTGGGGGGGGCCCTGTACTACACCACCATGCAGACCCTCACCAAGCAGGACACCATGCTCAAGGCCATGTTCAGCGGGCGCATGGAAGTGCTCACGGACAGTGAAGGTAAGGATCGGGGTGCTCCTGGTGCCCGCCGCGTCCTTCCTCGGCAGGCAAGGTCACAGGGCTCGTGGAAAGGTCAGAGGAAGTTCTGTTTGTAGGCGTGGAGAGAGGGTTGGAGGGATGGAGGGTCTCTCCTACAGGGAAAGGTTGGGAGAGTTGGGATTGTTCAGCCTGGAGAGGAGGCAGCTTTGGGGTGACCTAATTGTGGCCTTCCAGTGCCTGAAGGAGCTACAGGAACAACAGAGAGAGAATATTTTAAGGGCCTGGAGTGGCAGGACAAGAGGGAATGGCTTCCCACTGCCAGAGAAGAAGTTTGGATTAGATATTGGGAAGAAATCCTTCCCTGTGAGGGTGGTGAGACCCTGGCACAGGCTGCCCAGAGGAGCTGTGGCTGCCCCATCCCTGGAAGTGTCCAAGGCCAGGTTGGACGGGGCTTGGATCAACCTGGGCTAGTGGAAGGTGCCCATGGACTAAACAATCTTCAAGGTCCCTCCCAACCCAAACCATGCTGTTGTTCCATGGTTCCATGATTATACAGCTGAGAAAAATGTGGAACAAAAGACAAGGATCACCTGAGTGGTTGCCTGAACAGCAGAAGGACACTAAGAAGTGCCAAAGCTCCTGCCAGGCCCAGGTGGCACCTGGAGCATCTTTTCCTTTCAAAATACTGACACTAAAGCTCTGCAGCCCATGGAAAAAGGTGGGGATAGTGATTAGGAATCTGTGAGTTGGGACTTCCTCTTGGAAGTTCAGAGTGCCATTCCCTCTTCTTGTCTCCTTGGTTGTAAATGAAATACAAAACATTCTCTGGACATGGCTATTTATGATGTAAAAGCTGATTTTTTAAAAGGAAACCATTTTCTTGTGGGACTCTTGACAGTTGACTTCCCTAAAACAGACCCAGTTGCAGAATTTTCAGAAAACTTGGAATTTTATCTCCATCTTCCCACGTTGTGGGTGTGCCAGAGTTTAATTGGAAGCTCAGTTTTATTTTCACTCGGATGTTTTACCTATAACAATATTTAAGAACCTTTGTCTTTAACAACAGCCTCTGCAAAGCTGAGCCTGGAGGTTCAAACACCTCCCTTGGGATTAGTAAATTGTGATTTGAAAATTTTATTTGAATTGGCTGAAAATAGAGAAAATAGAGAAAAAGAGAGGTGGGTTGGACTGAGTTTTGAGTGCCTCAAAATAGTCTATTTAGAAGTTTATAGGGCTCTTGTGATAAGCTTTCCTGAGATAAGAGGAAATGGATTTGAAGGAAAAAGTGTAAAAATGCAGCCTGATTTGCTGAATATTCCTGGTTTAGCCAGGAATCTTTATATTTAAGCTGGGGAGAAAACAAAGCTGTGTTGTTCCAGGTGTTATCCCAGGCCAGGATAAAGCAGGAACGTGGGTGCTGTGCTTTGGGGCTCTGGATCAAAGGGATGCTTATCCTGGATACAGACCATAGAGATTGCATTAAAAAAGTCAGTCTGTGGGTCAAATTTGGGAAGAAAAACCTGTCAAATGGGAATCAACACCTTGACTGGGAACACTGGAGGGGTGGAAATGTTGTGAACCCTCTCCCTTTGCTAAACTTGAGGTAACTCCACGGGGATCTTCCTGTCCCTCCCTGAAGCTGCTTCAGTAAATTTTGATAATTCCAGACTTCCCATGGTTGGAAATAGATGGGAAATTCCAGATTCATTTTGGAAGCCCACCCTGGTGTGATCCCAGTGTCCCAGGCAGGTCCAGGAGGGCTGGTACATCCCATTCCCAGGGCTCAGAGGCTCTGGAAGCGCAGGTGCTGTTTACACCCCAAACCTGAGGATAACTGAAGTTTCTCCTGCTAGAATACCGTGTCTGGGATGTAAAATCACAAGTTTGTTTTGCTGTGGCTCCCACGGTGTCTGTGTGGGGTTGTTCCATGGAACCAGTTTGTGTTTTAGTAGGAATTAGATACTTCCTGTATGTTGTAACACAGACACTCCCATTGCAGCAGTTCTTGCTTTATCTCCCCTTGCCTGGAAACTGGGACAATAGCACTGGGGCTGCTAAAGGAAACACTTTTTATCTGGAATTCTTCAAAATCCTCCCAATTGGTCACACCCAAAACCTGGCACCAAACGAAAAGTTTGTTAGGAAAAGAAGCCAGGCTTGGGGAGCAACTGGAAGGAGTCGGGTTTAACCAGTCTGGAATGTGGCACACGGGGTCCTGCTCTGTGTCTGGGATTCAGATCCCAGCTCCTCCTCCCAGCTGAACAATTCCAACCTGCTGCTCCTCGGGCTGGAGGAGAAAAGTCTGGGCTTCTCTGGCTGTGGGTGGCAGATGATTGTTTTCAGCTTAGAAATTATTGATGAACTGTAGCAAATCTGCATATTTGGAACATTTCCTTTGGATGGTAACGAGCAGAGAGAAGGATGTGAGTTTTCCTGGTGCGTCCACCTGGTTCCAATTCTCTTTTTTTTCCCTGACTCCCTACTGCTGTTGATGGGAAAGCTGTTCCTGGTCCAGCTGCTGATAAGAGAGTGGAGCCTCAGGCAGTGTCCAGTGTCAGGCTCCTGTTTCACCTGCCGGGGCTTGGTTGGAAAATGTTGTCTGGTTTAGCTGGACTGTTTGGGTCCTGTCCCTGAGAATTCCTGTAAGACAAAGATGAATTTCCTAAAGGTCTGATGTGTCCATGGACAAAGGCAGTGAGGGGAGGGGGGGTTCTGCCCCTCTGCCCGGGTGAGACCCCACCTGCAGAGCTGCCTCCAGCCCTTGGGCCCAGCACAGGGAGGATGTGGAGCTGCTGGAGCAAGTCCAGAGGAGGCACTGGGATGATCAGAGGGATGGAGCAGCTCTGCTGGGAGAACTGGGATTGTTCAGCCTGGAGAAGGAAAGGCTCAGGAGTGACCTAAGTGTGGCTTCCAGAGCCTGAAGGAGCTGACTAAAAGATGGGCCTGGGAGTGACATGACAAGTGGGGAATGGCTTCAAACTGCCAGAAGGCAGGGTTAGATGGGATATTGGGAAGAAATCCCACCCTGTGAGAGTGGTGAGGGACTGAGATGGAATTCCCAGAGAAGCTGTGGCTGACCCTGGATCCCTGGAAGTGTCCAAGGCCAGGTTGGACGAGGCTTGGAGCAGCCTGGGATAGTGGAAGGTGTCCCTGCCACTGGCAGGGGGTTGAAACTGGATAAACTTTAGGTTCCATTCCAACCCAAACCGTTCCATGATTCTATGTTCCATACAGCTCATGGATTCTGTGTCCCTTCCTAAATGGATCACAGGATGTTTTTGGAACACTGCAATTAAAAAAATAGCTCTAAAGGACTTCAGCCCACTTGTTGGCTCTGCTGTGGCCGAGTGGCAGCGTGGTCACTTCCCTGTGACTCATCTCCTTGGGGCTGTTTGGGGGGACCAGAAGGGTTTTTAAAGCTCTTTTAGTGGTCACTCAGATTTTGCAACGCTGCTGGAAGTCTTTTCTCATCCCCACATGAAAATGAGCAATTCTGCTGCAGTTTCACCATCTGTAAACATGAAGTTGCAGCAGATTTTTGCAGCCTACGAGGAGTCACAGAGGAAAACAGAGGAGTGTGGGGATGGTAATTCTGCTCTCAGCTGGCCCTTTACCTTTCTTCGTGCTCCAGTGAGCTTGGGAAGCAGCTGCATTTGTGGATTATGGATGTCCTGGTTTATTACCATGGCTTGTGCTTCCTCTTTAGCACAGAATCCCAGAACGGTTCGGGTCAGAAGGGACCTTAAAGCTCACCTTGTTCCACCCCCTGTCATGGGCAGAGACACCTTCACTAATCTCCCACTAAAATGAGATTTCTTGCTTTCCATACTCTGCACTGCCAAATGGGCTTTTTGCTGCTCTGGCTGGATTAGGCATTAGCCTGGATCAGTCCTTTGTTCCATGATTTCTGTCTCTAGTTGTGTCTCCAGTTTGTTGTTCCAGCCTGTAAAGTCACACTTGGAGCACACATTGTGTTGTCTGTGGACAGCAGGAATGAGGGAGCTGGGGAGCCTGGAGTGAACTGCTACAAAGTGTCTCCTTTTCCCTCGGAAAGGGCCGTGTTCCCTTTCCAGCTTGAACCAAATGTTCAGACTTTCCTCATAATTCCATTCATGCAGAACACACAGGGGCTGCTTTAACCTACTTTCCTTATTTGTCCAAAATATGACTCCTTCCCCACAAGCGTTTCCTCGCTGCATTCCTGAGCCTCAGCCTGTGAGAGTGGCCATCTGTTCACTCACAGGGAAACTCCAGCCTCGGCACTGCCTGGCTTTTCCAGGGTCCAGCCTGATTCCAGCAGTGAGAGGTGAAATGTGGATCCTGCACCCACAGCTTTGGTTGTAGCTCTTCTCTTCCCCGGAGAAGAGAAAGCTCCAGGGAGACCTTGGAGCACTTAGGGACTCCAGGAGAGCTGGAGATGGACTTGGGACAAGGGATGGAGGGACAGGACACAGGGAATGGCTTCCCACTGCCAGAGGGCAGGGATAGATGGGATATTGGGAAGAAATCCTTCCCTGTGAGGGTGGGGAGACCCTGGCACAGGCTGCCCAGAGAAGCTGTGGCTGCCCCATCCCTGGAAGTGTCCCAGGCCAGGTTGGACATAGCTTGGAGCAACCTGGGCTAGTGGAAGGTGTCCCTGCCCGTGGCCAGGGTGGGACTGGATGATCTTTAAGTTCCCTTCCAACCCAAACCATTCCATGGTTTTCTTCCCACCACGGTCCTGAGCTCCAGGGCCGGGGCTGTGCCGCACCCTCCGCTCACATTCCCTGTTCCATCCTCACCCTCCTGGTTCCATCGTGTCCTTCAGCAGTTTGCTCTGTCGAGGCCTTCTGCCATATTCATCTCAGCTGGTCCTCACCGTGGCCTTCCTGTGTCCCCAGGCTGGATCCTGATCGACCGCTGTGGGAAGCACTTCGGGACAATCCTGAACTACCTACGGGACGGGGCCGTGCCGCTCCCGGAGAGCCGCCGGGAGATCGAGGAGCTGCTGGCTGAGGCCAAGTACTACCTGGTGCAGGGGCTGGCAGACGAGTGCCAGGCAGCCCTGCAGGTGGGCACGGGGCTCAGGGGCTGCTGGGTGTGGGCAGCATCGTCTGGGCAGAGCAGGGTTTTCTCCTGGTCTTCACGTGGTGGTTTTGGGGGCTGGGATGGAAATTAGAATAGCTCGTGTTGCCATCTGCTGGAGTCTGGTCACATCCAGGGAAACCAGCTTTTTCCCAGAGCTGCTGGGAGTCCCTTGTGTACTTTGTTAAGCTCTGAGTTTCCCATCTTGGCTTTGATGCCACTGTCACTGGTGTGAGAGAAGCCCCATTCCAGATCCTGCTGTTTAACTGGGCACAGGATTTTCAGTGGTGGACAGCAGGAATGAGCTTCTCATGTACTCCCAGAAGAATGGTGCCAGCTACAGCCCAGAAACCACCACTGGGACAGACTGGACACTGACCCCTCAGCACAGATCATTCCCAGGAAATGTGGCTGTGCCCTGGGATCTGTTCTCACTCAGCTGCTGTTTGGTCCTTGCTCCCACAGAACAAGGACGCCTACGAGCCCTTCTGCAAGGTCCCGGTGATCACCTCCTCCAAGGAGGAGCAGAAGCTGATTGCAACCTCCAACAAGGTGAGAGAGACTGGCATGTGCTGTGGGGAGAGCTGGGGGTGTCCAGCCTGGAGAGGAAAAGGCTTTAGGGAGACCTCAGAGCTCCTTTCAGTGCCTAAAAGGGCTCCAGGAGAGCTGGACAAGGGATGGAGTGACAGGATAAGGGGTGATGCCTTTAAGATGAAGGAGGGCAGGGTTAGATGGGATATTAGGGAAAAATCCTTCCCTGTGAGGGTGGTGAGGCCCTGGATCAGGTTGCCCAGAGAAGCTGTGGCTGCCCCTGGATCCCTGGAAGTGTCCAAGGCCATGTTGGACGGGGCTTGGAGCAACCTGGGCTAGTGGAAGGTGTCCCTGTTCATGGCAGGGGGTGCTGATAAGGCAGAGGGAAGATAAGACTAGATGAGGATCCAGTCCCAGAAGGGGTCAGGAGGGATTGCAGCCCCATTGCCAACCTGTGCATCACAGGTATGCAGCAACAGCAGTAACACCCCTGAAATCCCACTGGGAATTTGTCATTGCAGCTCCTCGGTGGGGCCTTGGGCTGAGCTGAGGTTCCAGCTCTGGCTGTGCTCCCTGGAACTCAACTGTGCTTTGTTTCTTACAGCCAGCAGTGAAGCTGCTCTATAACAGAAGCAACAACAAATATTCCTACACCAGGTAAGTGACTTCAGCTGGAATTGCTGGAAGTTTTTCACGGACTAAAATCCACGATAAGAGTTTCCTTTTTCTTCCCCCGGACCCAATGACTGGTTGGTGTTGGCAGGCACTCCATTTTTTCCCCCAATTAATTTAAAACTGGAGTCAGAAGGGAGTCTGCTGCCATCAATGGAAGGCTGAGGCTGTGCTGTTTCTGTGCCAGAGGAGTTCCTCTAATCCTTAGGTGCAGCTGGCAGAGGCTCCTGGCCAAGTGCTGTCTGCATTCCCATGGATTGCAGCAGGGTAGCTGAACACAGGGAGCTTAGTGAGTGCTGAAATCATCAAGTTGGGAGCCTTGTCCCCTTTCCCTTATTCCCTTACAAGTTTCATGCCATAACAGTGCCCATCCAGCTGGTGCTGAGCTTGGGAAGGGTTTGATTTGGCTGGTAGGATTTTGCACCCGGGTGAAAGGGCCGTGGACAGTTGTTCACAGGGCTGTTGCTGTTGTATTGCTGCTGCTTCAGGTTTTCCTGCCTGTAGTAGTGAAATAATAACAATTAATTTCTTGGCTTTGCCCCTTCCCTGGAAGTGTCCAAGGCCAGGTTGGATGGGGCTTGGAGAAATCTGGGACAGTGGAAGGTGCCCCTGCCCATGGTAGGGGTGGCACTGGATGGGCTTTAAGGTCCCTCCAACCCAAACATTCCAGGATTCCATGATGCAGGAATCTGGGTGCTCAGGGCTCTCAATGCTCGCTGCTCCCGCTCTTTCCACGTGCTCTGTAAATTCCTGCTGCTGCCTCCATCCCACAGCAACTCCGATGACAACATGCTGAAGAACATCGAGCTCTTTGACAAGCTGTCCCTCAGGTTCAACGGGAGGGTGCTCTTCATCAAGGATGTCATTGGGGATGAGATCTGCTGCTGGTCCTTCTACGGGCAGGGCCGCAAGCTGGCCGAGGTCTGCTGCACCTCCATCGTTTATGCCACCGAGAAAAAGCAGACCAAGGTACAGGAAAAGTGGGAGTGCTCCAGCCTGGCACCCTGACAGCTGAACAGGCTGGCACTTGGTCATTGTTCAGCACCTCTGGAGGATAATCAGTGCATTGAGAGTGGGGCAGCACCTGGAGCTCATGCTGGAGGTGGAGGAGGAGCTGCCTGCTCAAGGGCAGGTAGCACTGGGCAGTTGGGGTATTCCATAATGCACTGTGATATTCCATAATGTTCAGCCCAGCTCTATCTTCAGATAAACTTGTGCATTTAACCACGTTTAAGTTTGGGGGCTTGCAAGTAGAGGATCTAGGGTTGGAACTAAATGATCTTTAAGGTCCCCCCAAACCCAAACCATTCCCTGGTTCTACACCCCCATGTAAGCAGGGATCCAGCACTGGCACCTTCCCTGTATCCTTCCCTTTCCCAGGAGAGCTCTGCCTGGTTCTGGTAAAAACCCAACTGCTTGTTGGACTCAAAAACTGGAAGCAAATAATGGAATAGAAAGGATTGTGCCTGAAAGGATTTCTGTGGCTGGGGTGCAGTTAAGAAATGGTAACAGCAGGTGCCAGGAATCCAAACGGAGGTAACCTGGTGCCTGCAGCGGGTGACCTTCTCTTCCCTGCCTGCCAGGTGGAGTTCCCAGAAGCCCGAATTTACGAGGAGACCCTGAACATTCTGCTGTACGAATCCCAGGATGGGAGGGGGCCGGACAATGCTCTCCTGGAAGCCACAGGAGGGGCTGCAGGGCGCTCCCATCACCTGGAGGAGGATGAGGAGCGGGATCGCATCGAGCGTGTGCGGAGGATCCACATCAAGCGCCCGGATGACAGGGCCCACCTGCACCAGTGAGCCTGGGGACCCCCTGGCAGCTCTGGGGAAAGGGGCTGCCCTGCAGCAGGACCAGGCAGTGCAACTCCTGTCCAGCACAGTCTGTAAATTGTGATTTGTAACAAACTCTAGGTTATTTGGGGTATTTAAATGCGGTAGTTGTAGGGCGAGGATCAGCGAGGTTACTGGGCAGCCTGGAAGGGCCTGTTGAGCAGCTGGAGAAATGCCCGGAATTTTTAGCACTCTTGTCGTTGCTGTTTTGTGCTGGAGAGGAGGAGGACTGGCTTCCTGAGGCTTTGGTAATGATCCTGCACTTTAAATCCAAAACAACAAACAAAAGCTCAGCCAGCCACCCTCTTTCCCTCCAGGCACTCTCTGACCCTCCTGGGATGGGGGGAAAGGCAGGGATCTGGACCCAGAGCTGCTGCACAGCTCCCTGGCTCCTGGGAGAGAGCTTGGGAGTGCCTTGGGTGATTCCCCAAAGGCCAAATGGCACAGGCTGACGGGAGTCCTGGAGTGCTGGGGGCAGAGGGACCCTCGGAGCAGTGGGAGGGAGCAGGGGCTGCTCCCTCGGGCTCCCCACAGCTCTCGGGATCTGCTCCTCCAAGGGTTCAGTGGAGCTTCTGCAGCACATCCCTGCTTTACCCCTACGGTTCAAGGTTAAAATTCCTCCCAAAGGAGGAGGATCAGGAGAAAATTGTCCACGGTTGCTTTCCCTGGGAGCGATGTTGGTACTGGTCAGTGCTTAAGAGCTTCTGCCTGAGCCTGGATGTCGGCTGTGGGGTTGGTTTCCAGCAGCTCCCAGGCAGCAGGAGTCCCAGCAGGTTCAATCCCCCCCATGCAGGGGGTTCTTGGTGGGGGGCAGCAGCCCTGGTTCCCTTCTGGAACTGATCCAGGAACGTTCCCTTGCTCTGAGCAAGGGGAAAGAGAAGCAGGCAGTGACTCAGAGGCAGATATTCCCTGTTTGACTTTATCCTGAGGGTATTCCAAGTCTTCCCAGCCACAGCAGCTGTGTGTGGAAGGGCAGAGCACGGAGAAGGCCACTGCACTGTGGTTTTCTACGAGTGCTCTTCTCTTGTCCATGAATATTTTATCTACCTCCTCGTCTCCTGTTGCCTGTCCTGTGGAGTCAAGTGACAGCACTGGTGGGAGCTGGGGTGTCATTCCACAGGGCTGGGAGCAGAGCCACAGCTGTGCCAGTTCAGGTCACCACTCCTGGGAGGGAGAGAAACCTGAGGTAGGAAGTGTTAAACTTGCACTGCAGCAGCACCCGTGGGTGACACCGGAGCACTCTGCCCTGGGCTAGAGTTTCTTTCGACCCTTTCTGTGGAATATTTCACACTGGCTTTAACAGCCAGACTGCTCTGGAGCAGCAGCTCTGTGTTGCTGCTCCAAGGATCCCTGCTCCTGGCTTAGGGCTGCTAAGGACATGGGAACGGTGTGAAAACCAAAGGTGCTGCAGCAGCACCAGCCACGTTCCTCTGTTCCATGGAGCTCAGTGGTAGAGGCTGAAACACACCACGAAGTGGCTGTACAGTTTTGGATCATCAAGTAAAGCTCAAAAGATTTCAAAGTTAGTCTGAGGCCATCTTTCTAGTAACCAAAGACTTCTCCACGTTGCAGGCAGCTGGTGGCTGTGGCAGGTGGGGGTGTTGTACCTGTCCCCTCTCCTCTTTCTCCTGCAGCTGCTGATTGTTCACTGGGAGCTCCACAGTTACCCTGAGGTTCAGCAGCTTCAGCTCTGTCCTGACACCTCAGGGCTTCCAGTTTGAGTTGTACAACCCCTGTTTGCAGCACCCTCTGGGGCTGGAGCAGTGCAGAGCGGGAAGGAGCCAGTGCCTCTCTCCTTTCCCCTCTAGGGCTGGGATAAGCTGGGGGTGAGGCAGCAAAGTCCTGGATTGCTGTTTTCTCCAGCACTGTGTACTTCGACACGTGCTGGTGATCACTGGGCTGTTACTGGGCATCTCAGCATCTGGAACAGCCCTGCTGGGGGCGGAGGCTGTGCCTCAGCAGAGGGTGAAGAGGGACCAGCCCCAGTCCTGCAGCAAACCCTGCTCACTCCAGCTGGGAGCTGCTCCCCAGCAGGCTCAGGGCAGCTCATCCCTGGCTGTGCTGACCTACCTGGAGGCCCCAGTCCAGGGGGGCAGAGCAGCTTCAGCCCCAGGAGGTGACACCAGTACTAAGCACCTGACAGGTCACAGCTACGTGATTAACTTCTCTGTAAATAGATCCTTAACTGGCTTCAGGCTTTTCCCTTTCAGGTTATGCAAACTAAGTTCTTAAAAACCAGGGGAGGGCTGTTTTTAATCTTTGTACAGCGCTTTGTAGAGCCGTTGGTTTAGCAAAATCACTCCAGGAGAGTTTAAATTTCAATTTCAGTTTTGTTACTGCATTTGTGGGCAGACTCTGCCTTAACTCACTCCTGAGCTCACCCTCTGGGTGCTGGAGTGGTGCAGCACAGCAGCCACTGTGCTGTCCTGGGGACTGTCCTTTACCTGCTGCCCCTGTCCTTGCTCTGGGCACACCCTGGTCATGCCCCTGCACAAATGCTCTCAGTCCTGAGCCTCGTTACTCTAAGTGGTTTTGATCTGAGCTCTCAGGTGCAGCTGGGGCTCAGGGCAGGTGTCCTGGGCACAAGCAGCTCTTCAGATTATCCCTCCCTGCCTCCCAGTGCCAGGGAGAGCAGAGCTGGCTGCTTCCATTCTTCCAGCACCAGCAGTGCCAGCACAGCCCAGGGGAGCTGAGCAAAGTCCCCCTGGGGAAGGGATTTTGTCCCCTCCCAGCTCCTGACACGGCTGGGGCTGCACGAGGAGGGGACAGAGACCAGCCCTGGTGCCCCCTTCCCCCCTCTGTCCCCATAGCACCAAGCAGCTGCTCCTGCACTTCCCCAAGGCAGGTTTGGATCCCCTGAGCCCCAGCACCCAGGGAAGGCTCCAAGCTCCCATCCTACCTTGGAGCAAAGCATAGGTAGAACCTTTCAGTCTTAATGGAATTGTTTCATGGACAACAGCAAATTCCTGTTCTGTACAATCATTCCCACCTGTCCAGACTTCTGCACAGAACAAGCTTCAGCTGGATTTCAGTGTATGGTTGATGTTTGCAATATGTACTTTTGTTTTTTTTAATATAACACAATAAATTAGAAGATATTTCATATTTACATGCGAGTCACTTTATTACTTGCTTGAAGCTCGATGGGCTGTGGGGCTGGAGGAACTTTTGGGATGAAATAATCAGATCTCCATCCTAATTAACGTCAGCATGACCTCCAAGCCCTTCCTGTGGGAGAGGCCCCAGCTTTTGGGAGTCTCTCTGGCCAATCGGCCCTGAGAAAAGGTGGTTTTAGACCAGGGTTAACATTGATCTGCACTTTTTGCAGTGCTCCTGAGTAGTGACTGAAAGTACAGCTCGAGAAGCCTTTTGGCTTGTGTTCTAATCCTTCCTGACCTCTCAGAGATGGAGATTTTACCTTGGAACTTCGGGGATAAATGTCCCTGTGACCGTGTAACGAGCGTCTCCTTCTGGGAACGTTACAGCAGCATCAGGGATTTTTATTTACCTAGAGTTGAACAGTCTTAAGCTATAAAAAAAGAGCCTAAAAGATGCAAACAAACTCTCAAATCACAGCAGCCCTGTGGCATCAAAGATTCCAGGGGAGATGTGAGGGCTGGTCTCATCCTGCAGGCTCCTTTCTGTTCCAGCCAAGGCAGGGACTGGGAACAGGAACTGGTTCTCATCAAGACTTTCTCGGGGTTGACACCTGGGAGGAGAAGAGGAAGGAGCTATTAATCAGGAATCCTCAAGGTGCCTGGGAAAAGAGGTGGTGGTGCAGTTTCTATTTGCCCATTGGTACACAGAGGCAATTCCCTCCATCTCCAGTCTGCAGGATGGAGAACTTCACCTGGAATTCTTCCTTGGAGCTGTCAGCTCCTCAGAGGACCCGCTTGGGTGACAAAAAGTGCCTTCCCTCCGTCCCCCTACCCATTTCAGGCACAACTTGGTCGAGGGAGGCAACAAGAGGTAGAAAACATCACCTGAGGCCTCATTTTGCAGGTGCATGTTGAGTTTGGGTCAGGCTAAACCCTCTTAAGTGCCCACACCAGGAGCCAGCCTTGCTCCCCCATCCCTGGGACAACTCCTGCACAACCCCTGCAGCTGCAGCCCTGAGCTGGGGACACCCATCCCTCGTGCAGGTGACACTGACGGGGTGCTCCCTTCCTGCTTTGGGAGGGGACTCAGTCCCTCCTGGACTGCCAGGAACGGGGGGGCTGTGCTCTCTGCAGCTGGAGATCCAAAGGAGGAAGCGCCAGGTGCCTCCCTGAGCTTGGGTGAGGCCTTACCACTGTGAGCTGTCCAGTTTTGTCCTTGAAGACCTGAGGCTCCGGCCCCACAGCGAACACCATGGTCCCCTCCTTCCCGGAGCCGATGCGGAACCGGAGGCTGGAAGCACAGAATCCCCCTGGAGAGCTCTCCCCACAAGAGGCTTTACTCTAAACCCCCTTTATTTCTGTTCCCTGGGCAAATCTCGTTAGAGGAGCAGATCAGAGCCTCCAGCTTAGGTGAATTCCCTAAACAATTGCATTATCCCAGCGAGCCGAAGGGGTTATGAATGGAACAATGCCCAGCCCGGGCTTTTGAGTGTTCCTGGTGCAATTAAGCACTGGAAGCTAAGCAGATCTGACCTGGAGGAAAGCACTGAGCACACCAAATCTAATTAGGGCTGAAACGCAAAGGCCGGGCTGAAAAGCTGGGGCAGAAGTGCAGGTTTCACCTGCCAGCTCCCATTCCTGGGGAGGTCGGAGACACGGACTGCATCCACCTGCCAGGAGCTCGGGGCTGGGACTGGGAGGATCCTGCAATCACATTTTGGGCCTCCTCAATCCTTCTGGGAGAGGAGTGTTTGTCCTGAGGTGACCCAGCTGGGGCTAGTGGGATCCCCTGTGGGACCACCACAGCCACGACCTCACGCCCAGGTCACACCAGAGGTGGGCTCAAAAAAAAAAGTGGGCTTAAAGTCCAATCACCTAGAAACAACTTGGGTTTATGCTGGTGGGGCATGGGCAGCTCTCAGAGCAGAGCAGCACCCCTAGCAAAGTGCAAACACCATGGAAGCAGGACTCATGAGCCTGGGAAAAGTCCGGGGAAAAGAAAGTTGGAATGCTTTTTAATACATTTTCTCTCAGTGCACCCCATCTCTTCTCCCTGTGCCTCTGGAAGTCAGGAAAACAGAGATGCTGCTGCACCAGGCCTGCCCAGCTTTGGGCACTGTCTGCTGGGGTGATGTCAATAGTCCTGACCTAGCCCAGGCCTAAAAGATTTTTCCACAGAACCCGCCCAGTGCTACCCATCCACCTTCCTGCCTTCCTCACCTTCCCTTCACCACTTTCACGACGCTTTGCTTGTTGGCCAATATGCAGAGCTTGGTCACCGTCTCAAAGAGGTGCTCACACTGCAGTATCACATCTCCCTGCAAACAACAAAAAAAAGAGGGATGAACTCAGCTGGCATCACCCCAGCACGTGGTGGTGCAGAGAAAACTCCTTTGGAATGCCAGAGCGGTGAGTGCTGGGCAGAAGTGGCCGATTTAAACACCTTTTCCAGGGATTATTTAGGATTTATTGGTTCTAAAAAAAAAGGCAGGAGCGCATCCAGAGAAGGGGATGGAGAATCAGGAGGGGCTGAGGGAGCTGGGTGGGCTCAACCTGGAGAAAAGGAGGCTCAGGGGGGACCTTCTCACTCTCCACAACTCCCTGACAGCTTGGGATTCCAAGTGGAAGTTTTCATGTTGAGACAGCAAGAATGTAAAGGCCTGGCTGATTACACACTTAATAAACACCAGGAATTGTGTCATTCCAGGAATTTATGGGATGATACCAGAAGCATCAGCCCCATGACCTCACTTTAACCACCAGCTCACAGGAGCCACGTCCCAATTTCCTACCTTCTGCTTGTTGTCCTCAGGAACATGAATGACCACGATGCCATCGCTCAGGTTACTGGTGGAGATCCCTTCAAAAGAACCCCAAAATTAGAGGAAAACCTACCAAACCCAGCTCCACACCACCCTCAGCTCCTTCCCCCAGGAGCAGCGACTCCAGCCCCACGTGGTTACAGGGGAAGTCACACTCCTGAAGGAGGGCTCTGTCCTTCTGAGAGTGAAGAATATTCCCATTCTTAGAGCAAAACACACAAAGCTCCTACTTTGATTCACTAATCTGAATTTTCAAAATACCTTCTGAAGGTCCCTTTATTCACCCACTGTCCATAGCACAATTCCAACAGGGGTGATTTAAACCCCTGCACGAGCTGTTTGCCCCAAACCTTTCCAGAAGAGGGAGAAGGATCCCTTCTACTTCTGAACTGTACTTCCAGCAGTGCCAGGATTAACAAATACCCACAAACCAAGGTAGGAAAGTTTTGGGTTTTCTCCCCTCTATGCCAGTAGAAAGTGATGTCCTCTTCCACTTAAACATTTTAAGGAACTCCTACTCATAAAATCATCCTTCCAGGCTTTGTCCAGCCCCCAGGAAGAGAGGGATAAATCATTCAAATGCCTTTGCAAGACAAAGTTTCAGAATTTCATCCTTCCTAAAGGATGTCTGGCAGGACAGGAAGCCCCACAACAACTCCCAGAATCATCACGGAATGGTTTGGGTTGGAAGCAACGTTAAGGACCATCCTGTTCCACCCCCTGCCATGGGCAGGGACACCTTCCACCAGCCCAGGTTGCTCCAAGCCCCACCCAGCCTTGGACAATGACTCCCCCTGGTACCTTTCAGTGTGGAATACTCGATTTTCTGTTTGATCTTGGCCATCTCCACCACGTAGGCCGAGCTCTGGGTCAGCACCAGGAGCCGCTCCCGCGCCTTGAAGCCGTTCCTGTCATATTTTATCACGGGGGTCACATACTGAAAACAACGAGTCGGAATCAGCATTTCCACTCCTGCAAGCTCCCGCTCCAGGGGTTTGGATTTTCCTGACTGGAAGCAGCTCAGCGAGGAGCAGCTCTGCCCGTGGAGCTGCAGGTCCCAGCTCACAGCAGCTGTGAGCTCACACAGGGGTCTGGATTCCTTACACTGGGAAATTCAGGAGGCAGAATCCCGTTCTGGGAATGATGGGGCCCCTGTGCCCTCTATCCCACGACCATGGGAAGTGCATGGACACTCCAGCTCTGCTCCTGCCCTGGCTAGCAATGTTCTTTAAGCTTTCATTAAAAGGAATCTTAAATAACTTTTCACTGGGTGTATTTTGAGACCCATCTCCAATTTAAAAGCAAGGAAACAGTGGCTCCACTGCTCTTCATCAGCTCCTGTGTGAGCAACCAGCTCCAGGACTCTGTGAAGGTAATTCCAAGAGTCCTGTCCTTCCCTTACCTTGATGTTCTCCCCACGGATGAGCTGCAGCACTTTGGGGTTTAGGTCGTTCTCTTCTGAGGAGCAAACCAGAAAGAGGAACTGGGCGTGGGTGACAGAGCCACAGCCCCAGACAGACACTCCCCGCCCCCCAGCAGACACCAGAGAGCTGCTTTAGCTGTCTTCATCCCAGCTGGCCTTTCCCCCTTGGAATGCTCCCTTCCAAACTGAGGGTGGTCACCTCCAGCTGCTCCCAAACCCATTTTGGTGCCTTTTCCTGCCTAACAAGTAAATTCAGACCAGGAGTTTCTGCTTGTTCTCCAGTCTTGCTGTTGGTTCAGGCCGTGATCCATGCCAGCCCCCAGGGAATTCTGCCCAGGATTATGGCTCTCTGTCCCAGAGAGATCCCAGTCCCCCAGTTTGAGAACAATCTGGCAGATCCATCACTGCGCTCATGTCACTCGATGTGACAGAGGGAGGAACTCCAAAGGCAGGTGATGCTGCCTCTGCCAGGAGGGAATTTCTCTCGGGAAGGAGTCCGTTTGGTCAAGCAGGACCTTCCCGAGCCAGGAGCGCGCGGCTGAGGCCTCCAGGGGTTTGCTGAACTCACTCAGGCGGGTCTCCAGGAAGGGCTGGCTGAGGCTCTCCAGGTATCCCTCCTTCTTCCCGCTGAAAACAGCGCTGGTCACCACCTTCTGCTGCAGCTGATGGGAGAAGGAACGGCCTTTACCCTCGGAATCCCTCCACCGGGAGCTTCAGCAGGGACAAGGCAAAAGCTGCTGCTCCACAGCGTCCTTCCACCCACGCGCTGCCCACCTGACTCACGGAATCTTGGAATTGTGCTGCGCTTCTTCCGGCAGCTTTGGGTTATTCCTGTGTTACACCAAATGAAGGGGTAGGCAGGGAAAGTCCTACAGATTTCTGTTATTTATGGGTCTTTCCCCACTCCATGGAGAGCAGTTTTCATGCCATAAATTAAGCCCCGTGCGTCTGCTCTGTCCATTATGAGGGACACTGGGGGAAATCCCTGGCTCCAGGAGTTTTTGCTCTCATCCCTGAAGGGACTGATTGGAGCAGCAGGATCAGAAGGTGCTCCTGTGCTCCAGAGGATCCTCATGGAGCAGCGATCGCTGTTTGAACTCCCACATTTGCATTCCAGGCGTTGGTTACCTGCGCTTTCCTCTCGGCGGTGAGCCCTCGGCAGTATTTCCTCACCAGGTTCCTCACGCAGATTTTCCGGAGCATCTCGGATGTCTGCATTAAAAAAAAAAAAAAAAACCAGGAAAAAATTAAAGTAGGGAAGTTGAGCGAACAGCTCTGTCTGTGCCATGAGCCTAAACCACCATGGGATTAATTTTGTCTCTGCTAGGGCTGGTGAGTTCACCTTTCTGCCGGTGCATTTTCCCTTTTTATTGCTTAAACCAACACGGAGCTCCCTCATTTCTGTTGGGAACACCAACCACTGTGCCATTCCTACCATTCCCACCCCAACACAGCAGATCTGGGGCTTCTCCAAAGGCTCTGAACAGAGGACGAGCCAGCAGCAGATCATTTTCTCCCACTGGGAATGTGCACACACGTGGCCACCAAACAGGAGCCGCCTCCACCTCTCCCCAAGCCTCCAGAAACCCTCACCTCTTCCAGGATGGAGGGAGGCTGGAGCCAGCTGTTGTCCAAGACGTTTTTTGGGAGGTGGTCTCGGAGCTTCATCAGGTAGTAGTACTGTGAGAGCCTCACAAAGTCCCTGTTCTCCGGGCAAAGGGGTTTCTTCCGATTGATGAAGCCGTTTATGAACCTACAGAAAACATCCCGTGACCTCCAGAAATCCATGGAATTGAGGGGAGGGACGGATGACACACCACGGGCTGAGGATCACTGGTGTGAGCTCAGGTGCACTGAGGGTCAGCCATGGAAAGCTCAAGCTTCAGAATATTCTAAATATTAACAGTTTTTTCCAAGTTGGCCAAACCAGGGTGCTTTGGAGCTTGGAAGCAATCAGCTCTGCTTCAGGAGCAGGATGCCCAGGAGTGGAGAGGGAGGATGAAGGGAGTGGAGGGGCATAAGAAAAATTAGGAAGAAATCCTTCCCAGTGGGGGTGATGAGGCCCTGGCACAGGATGCCCAGAGAAGCTGTGGCTGCCCCTGGATCCCTGGAAGTGTCCAAGGCCAGGTTGGATGGGGCTTGGAGCACCCTGGGCTAGTGGAAGGTGTCCCTGCCCATGGCAGGGGGTGGCACTGGATGGGCTGTAAGATCCCTTCCAACCCAAACCATTCCAGGATTCCATGGCTGGGAAATATGGTTGGGACAGTTACTTCCTGATGGTCTGCACCGCCCACGTCCTCTTCTTGGCAGCCCTCCGTGCCAGGGCTCCTCTCCAACAGGCCTCCAGCTTGATTGCTGCAAGAGGGAATCAGTCCTGGGCCTTGGCCTCCTTGTTTGCCCAGCAGAAGTTAAAACTGGTTATTTTGCAGCTCTAAAAATCAGCTGGTGGGAACAGCACGTTTGGAACGCCCTCTTCTCCGTGGTGGATCCAGCTCCACCTGGGCTGTGGGGCCCAGCATCAAGGCCAGGCCTTGTCCCTGCTCCTGCTGTCCCTGCCCACAGTCCAGAAAGCTGCTTTGAGCCTGCACTTTCTGTCAGCCTCCTGTGATACGAGGGGTTTCTCTCCCAGCAGCTGATGATCAACCCCCAGGCACCCCAGAATGTCCCCTCAGCCCCCAGGCACCCCAGAATGTCCCCTCGTGTGGGGCAGAAGGTGCTGCTGCTGCTGCTGCTCCTCAGAGCTGCTCCCACAGCTGAGGCCAAGAGCAGCTCGTGGTGTGAGGATCCAAACAGAACTAAAGGAACCTCTGTAAATGCTCTGGGAATGCTCGGGGGTGCAGCTGCCACCTCCTCTGACCCCGACAGCCCCAAGTGCCGCCCACAGCACTGTGGATTCGGGACCTCCCAAGGCTACAGCTCCTGTGGGAAGCCCAGCCCTAAGAGAATCCCCCATTCCAGAGCCTGTACCTGCTTTCCTCTTCTTCTGGTACGCTCTTTTCCCGAGGAATCCTTTATATTTGGCCTGGAGTCTTGAAACTGGAAAGAAGGCAGAGACATCACTGGCTCCTGCAGGGTCAGGGCGCTGGGGAGCCGAGTTCCTGCACTCCATGGCACAGGGAACAGAGGGGCCACAACACTAACGGGACCAGGAGTGGCTCTGTAGGTACCGTGCCCTTCAGTTATGCTTTTCCAGCAGCTACAGACAGGTTACCCCCAGGATGAGACAGGAGAGATCCCAATCCCGAGGGAAAGGCACTCGGTGCACCTGGGCATGGACAGGCAGGACTCATAGGGCTGAGGGGCTCTAAAGGAGCCACATTTCCAGGGCTCAGGTGGGGATTTCTCCCCAGCCTGGAGCAACTTTTCTGAGTTTTCCATGGATTCTGCAGAGCTGTGCAGACCAGGGGTCTCAGCTCTTGCCATGGTGCACAGAATCATGGAATGGTTTGGGCTGGGAGAGACCTTAAAGCCCATCCCACTCCACCCCCTGCCACGGGCTGGGACACGTTCCACCATCCCAGGTTGCTCCAAGCCCCATCCAACCCAGAGCCAGGAACAAGGATCCCCAGGCTCCTCTGCCCCAGACCAAGGGAACTGGAACCTTACTCAGCAGGTGCTTTCTGTACTCAAAGGCATCCTCCGTGGCAAACAGGGTCTTTGGGAAACGGATGAATATCTTGGTTCTGAAAAAGAGAGACCAGGAGCAGGTTATCCGTGGTGAGCCATCCCTCCAGATGCCCCGAGCAGGCTCAGAGCCCCCCAAACAGTTGTAATGCCACCCAAGCCTAAGCTGCCTCGTGCTGCCCAGGGAAGCAGGAGAAGCTGGAGCCCTAACCCAGAGATGGAAGAGACGAGGCTGGATTCAAGCTCCCATGGAAACAGGTAAAAATAATGAGGAAATTTGTGTATTTGGGGTTTTATCTCTCTCCTTGCTCCTGCCACAGACAGGACAGAGGATCCAGGATAGCAAACACTGAGCAGCAGAGCAGCCAGAGCAAGGAATTTACCTTCCTAATTTGTATTCCTCAGGCTTGTAACCGATGTGTTTGATGAGCCTCTCCACACCCTCTGCTGCTGGCCCATGCCAGTGTGGCCAGGTAGCTGGACAGAGACTTTTGTACCTGAAAGATCAGCAGGACATCAACACGAACGACCTGAAGTTCGAGGAACCCCCTCAAATTCCCTCTGCTTTGCTCAAGGCAGAAGATGCCAACGCAGATCAAAATGATGCAGGCAAGGCGCCACGTGCAAAGGGGATTTTTGAAGCAGAAGAGGATCTGCTGACAGCTCCCACCGCTGCGACTCGAGTTCTGCTTGCTCTGCAGCCCTCCGGAGGGCAGGATTTGCCGGGCAGAGGGGAAGCAGCTCCCTCACCTTTGCAGGAAGAGCTCGTACTTGCGCCGGTACGCGAAGCCGGCCCGTCTCACCCGCAGGTGCTCCATCAGCCCCAGGTACTTCACCTGGTGTCGGATCAGGAAATCATCAAACTTCCCTGGAGCAAGAGCACACCTTCACTGCTCAGTTCTGTCTGGGGTGGCTCACCCACGTGTCCATGAATTGAGGGAAAGCGGGAAGGGACCAAATCCCCGATTACCCACGGGGATGAATCTGCTGCCAGCTTAACCAAGCTCTTTGTATGTAAATATAAACACAAACACGTGCACACAACCTGTGCACGCTGCACCCTGCTCCAAACAAATCCCTCTGTCCATTCCTTGGACTCAGCAGAGTCTTCAGCCCCAGCCTTACCAGGCTCCTTGTTCTCGTTGGGTTTGATGCAGCGGATGTACGAGGGCTCCTTGGACATCAGGATTTCGATCAGGCTCGTCAGACTGTTTTTGAACTGGGTTGCAACCTAAGACAGCACCAAAAAAAAACTTCCTGAGCTCCGGAACTCTTCCCTGCAGGAACTGAAATCCACTCCCTGCATCCAGCTTAAACCTGGAAGCGAAAGCTGATGGTGCACTGGTAGCCTGGAGTTTTTTGGAGCGTGGTCGGTTGTGACAGGGCTGAGCTGGGGCGTTTGAGCCCTGGCCATGCAGCTGGACACACCAGGCAGCCCTTCAGCGCTCCCTGCTCCTTGGGGGATGTGTTATGGGATGTCACTTGGCTGGCTGCTGTCCCAGCAGCACCACTGCTCCGCTGCCAGGCAGCTCTCAGGGGTGGATGGCAGCAAAAAGTGCAGGAAACCCAGAATCCCACATTATATGGGGTGGGAAGGGCCCTCTGGAGATCACCGAGCCCGACCCCTTCCCAAGGCAGCGTCATCCAGAGCAGGTGACACAGGAACGTGTCCAGGTGGGTTTGGAATGACTCCAGACCCTCCCTGGGCAGCTGTTCCAGGGCTCTGCCACCTTCCATGGGAAGCTCTTCCTCAGGCTGAGGTGGAGCTTGCTGTGTTTTGGTTTATGGCCATCAGGACTGAGGAAGGGCTCAGGGGTTAAACCAAGACCTGGGGAGCTGAGCTGATATTCAGAGTTCAGACTAAATTCAGCACTCACAGTCTCTGGCCTCCTCCTGTTGTCCAGTTCCGACAGGAGGAAACAATCCCTCATGATGCTGTTCTTGGAGTTGCACAGCACCTGAAACAGGAGGAGATAAAAGTTGCCCTGTCGAGCAGCCCTTCTGCTCCTCCTGGGAGCAGCACAGGCCTGAGAACACGCACAGAGGAGCCTAAAGATCAGTGATATAGAAAAAAGGATGGTTTTGTTTGCTGCAGAGAGTAAATCAATCTTCTGCTCCAAGATCTCTTTTGTTGTGCTCACCTCCTTCAGGTTTCTGTACAGTAAATCGTTATTCTTCTCCAGAAATCCTGCAAAAAAAAAAATTTAAATTAAAAGAAAATAAAAAAGAAAATTGGAACATTCACACCCTCCAAATTCTCACTGCGGCCACACTTAAGACTTCCAGGTCAGAGCCTGCAGAGGGCAGGTGTTTTGTAATTCCTCTTCCCATCAAGTCATCATCACCCAACAGCAGTTTAGGAGCCCAGGAGCTCCAGCCTGGCTGCCTCTCACTCACCCACGGCGCAGTAGGTGACCTCTCCCGCGTAGTGGAGGAGGCGGAAATCCACCCAGTCGATGGATTTCCGCGTTTTCTGATCCGCCAGCTTGCGCCTGCCGGGGGAAAATCCAACAGAACACCAGGAGAAAGAGCAGCAAAGAGATTCCCTCAGCTTGGGGAGGGGCACAGCTGGGGGACGGCTGGAAGTGTGGGGTTCGGTGCTGTTGATGGGGCTCTGAGTTACGGCCCGTGATCGAACCATCACCTCTCCCCTCTGGCAGCTGAGAATGAGAGGCAGCTCCCATGAACTCCTCAGGATACTTGGGATACGTGGGATCCACTCCCTCCCATTTGGCAGCGCTCACCCATTCCAGAAATACTAAGATTTCTTCCCACAACATCCATTTAAATACATTTTTACTGCTTATGTGGGGGGGAAAAAACCACAGGCTGCCTCAACCCCAAAGCAAACCCGGGGGGAAAGGATTTCAGATATTTTGCCCTAGACCGAGAACCCAAATACAAAGGAGGAACCCAAATGTTCCAAGAATAGCAGGAATTTTTTAGAAAGCAAGGATTCCTGGGGGGGAAAAAAAACCCAAACAAGAAAAAAAGAGCAACTTCACAGTTGAAGTTTCAGCTTTGTAAGCAGTCACAAACAGCAGAGCCGAGTGTCACAACAGCACGTTCGTGTATCAAAGCTCCTTCCAAGAGCAGATCCCGTGGAAGGAGCTCCAGCACTTCTATTTAAAGCTTTTAATCAGGCAGAACAGCATTAAGGCACATTGTGGTGACAAGGAAGTTGGCTACAAATTTTCTGCTTGGCTGTGGTGGAGTTCAGAGCCGCAGGAACAGTGACGGCTCAGCACCGCGACTCTCAGCTGATGACTTGTCACAGCCCTTCAGCAGCTTCTGCAGGGAAGTGCCAGCACAGCCCGGCGCCAACATGCTCAGCTGCCACCAAAATGGGATCCAAAACCCCTCCAAATGGAGTACGAACCAAAATGTCACTCATCTGGGGGAGAGGAGCATTTTCTCTCCTCTTCGCGCTCCAAGCTCACACAGAACGAGATGGGTGTAAACATTTACATATCCCCCATTGGCCGCAGGCATTCGGCTCCTTCTCACATCATCTTCAGCTTTCCCTGAAGAAAAAATCTATGGCCAAAGCCATTTAACCTCCCTGGGCTAAAATCCTGGGCCAGGAGTCCCTAATTTTGGCGTGGAATGACAGACTCAAAGCTCAGAGTCACACAAGTGAACAGACAGAGCCCTGCTCACACCTCCCGGACCCAGCAGTGGAGCTTTCCAACATTTGATTCCCTCTGGGCTGCTTGATTCCCTCTGGGACAAGGCAGAGGCTGTTCCCTCCCCAGCCCTGTCGTGGATATGGGATGGGAAGGGTCCGGGATAGGATACAGAGGGTAAATGCATACGTCACGAAGTGGGCATGATCTCCTACTTTCTCTTCCAGCTTTTCCAAGAAGCTCAGATCAGTCGCTTCCCCAGGCCGTAAACATTCCTCATCCTGGAACAGCAGGCACAGGATCAGAGCTGCTCTAAGCTCATATTCCCTCCTCGACAACATTTAGTACAACTTTGTCCCACAAACCCAAAGCCCCATTGCAGGGGAAGCAGAACACCCCCCACCTTTAACTCCCCCTGAAACCTGATCCTCTGCCTTGTCCTCTGGGTGTTTGTTACAGGAATCTGTGTTTATGTTCTGGATAACACAGACCCATACCATAATTAGAGGGGAAAATGTGATTAAGGACCATTAGAGCAAGGCACAGGCCTGCATTTTAATTTAGCACAAACTCTGTTCTTACCAGGATGGAGATTATTCCTTTGTGCTTCTGCTCTACCAAGTCACAGATGATTTTGTTGTTAAAATATGGGATTGGTTCCCACTGGAAGAGGGGAAAATGGAAGAACAGTTTCAGATGAAGACCTTTTCTTTGCCATTTTTTAAGTTCTCTGGAACTGAAATCAGACCCGGCCTCAGATCCCACCGAAATGGGTGTTGTGAATTAGGATCAACTGAGGGAAAAGGTGACAGCACAGCGATCCATGATCCTGCTCCAGAGTTCTGCTTCCAGCAGCCCACACCATCCTCTTGTTCTCTACACCAATCCTCTCCCCCTTCCCGTGTTTTACACTGCTGGAGTCCCTCACTCTCCAGGGACACTGCCACTGCCGAGCATCTGAGTTTTGGGGAAGGTCCTACTCCTTCCTTAAATGATGTCAATTAAGTCTGGGCTAAATTGCACTTCAGAAGGGTTACAGAAGGAGAGCCCTGGCAAATCCTGCACTTCCCATGGGAACAGTAACAAACTAAAAAAAGCAGGGTGACTTTCATGTTGGTGAGCAAAAGCATTCAGTGTAATGGCAGCTCAAAGGGAAAAGGGAGGGGGAAATGGAATTTACCTCAATCCCTTCCAGCTCATATTCCTCCTGCTCTGCTTTCAGGGTCATCTCAATCAGCAGCTGCTGCAGCTTCTCGTTGCAGTAATTAATGCAGAACTGCTCAAAGCTTCAGGGAGGTTAAATCAGCAGCAGGTTTGATGTGTTCCAGGGGTAGCTTTGCTTCTTCCTCCACGGACTAAACCACCCATTCCCACAGAGACCAAACCCCATTCCCACAGGAATCAAATTCCCCATTTTTACACAGATCAAACCCCCATTCCCACACAGACCAAACCCACCCCTTGCTCCCACACTGCTGCACAGCCCAAACCAGACCTGCAGCCCAAGGTAAAGCTTTTCCTGGGGTCCAGCAAACCCCTGCACCCAGCTTTTACTCCTCTGTACCTTGCCCTGCTGGGCCGAGGGCACCCTCAAAAATTCCTGCAGGACCTCCCATGCCTCCAGGTCACCCCAAATCCCAGGAACAGCCTGTACCTGTTTGTGTCCAGCACTTCAAAGCCATAAATGTCCAGCAGGCCAATAACTGTTTTCTGGGTCGAGTCCTGCCAAAGACACCCCAGCTCTGCCATTGCTCCTTCCCTGCAGGTGGCTGCTTCCACCTGACTTCCAAACTTTCCCTTTGAGAGAAATGGCTCTGGAGAAGCCACTTTAAAGCAGCAAATGAACTGCTAAAACTCTCTAACAGAGAGTAACTGAAGGGTTTCCTGGCTCAGGGCTGGGGGACGTCCCAGCAGCAATTATCCAGCATCCCAGATATTTGGTGATGGGGGATGTGGGGCCTCTCTGGAGAAACTGCTCAGCGTTTTAGGAGCACTCAGTGTCTCAGAGGACCCCAGACAAGAAACCAACCTTGTTGGCAAGAGATCCATTGATTTTGTTGACGAGCCAAGTGAAAGTCCTTCCATAAATTGCCTTTGCCACGGCGTCCCGGGCGTAGAACGCCAGATCCACGTTCAGCGGGCTGAGCACCTGCAAATAAAGATATCCCAGGGAGGATAAACAGCACCGGGGATCAGAGCAAACTTCTGCACAGCCAGGTCACACCTGTGGCTTGGAGAAGCAGCCACACTGTCCTCCACCACAGCACAGCCACCCCTGGACCGCAGCTATTCCTGCAGGGGGCTGGAACGGGATCATCTTTAAGGTCCTTTCCAACCCAAAAGACTCTGGAATTCCTTGATTCTCCCCACAGCCTCACTTTCCATCAGTGTTCCTTCAGTCTGGTGCATCCCCAGTAGGTTTGGGGCACTACATTTTGGTGGGTATTCATTTAGATGAAGTGGGGAAATATTCTGACCTCATTTTGGTTTCATGTTATTACAATAAAAATACCAAATGTTCAAGGAGCAGTTTTTCCCAGTGTTCTTCTCTGTTTGTGCAGCCCACTCTCCTAGGAAGCACCGTGGACTGGGCAAGGGGAAATTGTTTGGCCTGAACTCAAGTCCCTGATCCAGCTTTTTAACAGCTCCTGCCTTGTCCAGGAATCAAATTCCAATACATTCTAGTTTAATGTCTCGGGCTGGAAGAAGGGGATGTGGAGGAGGAGAGGAACAGCCAGAGGGATCTGGTTTACACTAAGAACTGGCTCTTCATCCCCCCCCCCCCCTCCCCCCACCTGGAGGTTTCCCAGATTAATCTGGGACTACACAGAACCCACCCCGTACCTCCTCGGATCTGGCTTCGATCTTCCTGTGGGTGAGAGCTTCCTGCAGGATGGACAGGTGAGCACCCAGGAGCTGCAGGGAGGGAAATATCTGCACTCAGAGCACAGCCACAGGTCCCTGTTTGAACAAACAGCACCGTGGGAGCAGCGGGGCACAACCCCCAGCCCTTTCCCAGCCACCCTCATCCTGGAGCCACAGGAAACAAGGAAATCTCAGGGAGAGAACTCAGCACGGTTTGCAACAAGAGCTGGGTATTTTTAGAGCTATCCTGGTGCTTTTGGGAGTAACTATTTTGTCCCTATGAGAACATCACAGCGAGGTTAAGGTTTTCCTCCTAGCACTGGGAATTCTGAGCCAGTCTGGGCAGAGGCACCTTGGAAATCCACTTGATCTGCGTCCCGTCGCGGATGATGGCGTGGCCGTTGCTGTCCTCTTCAAACTGGATGTTCCCGAGGTGCAGGACACTGGCAACAATTCCAAAGAGATGCTGATAATGGGAGATATTCCATTAGAACACGGGTTCCCACAGCCCCGTGGGGTCCTGCTGACCTTTCCTATCATTAATTAACAGAATTTTGGCCGGGCTGAAAGGAGGTGAGTCAGAGAACCCGGTACCACCGCCAGCATTGTGCTCTTCACCGCCCAATCCCTCAACCCCGCAGCATCATGGAATCCCAGAATGGTTTGGGGTGGAAAGGAACTCAGAGATCATCCAGTGCCACCCCCTGTCAGGGCAGGGACACCTTCCACTAGCCCAGGTTGCTCCAAGCCCCGTCCAACCTGGCCTTGGACAATATCAGGGATGGGGCAGCCACAGCTTCTCTGGGCACCCTGTGCCAGGGACCCAATTTCTTCCCAATATCTAATCCAAACCTCTGGCAGTGGGAAGCCATCCCCCTTTGTACTGCCACTTGTCCAAGTCCCTCTCCACGTTTCTTGTCGGCCCCTTCAGGTCCTGACCACCCAAAGTGTGTCCTATTCCACCCTTAACCCCTCTCCCAGGCACGGCTGCTTCCATCACCCCAGGCAAGGAGCAGAGCCCCCCTCTGAAACGCCTTTGTTCAGTGCCTTTTAACAAGCAGTACCTCGATGTCTTTCTCAGTGAAGTCAATGATGGAAAAAGCTTTCCGGACTATTTTCCAGTCGTTCTTGTCATTGATAGAAAACACTTTGGCACATCGACCCTAGGCAGTAAAAGAAAGATGAATTAATACAATTAATTGGTAAAGAACATCATTATCAGCAGACACAGATACTTCTGGGCACACTGCTTTCACTCCCAGTTCCCTCAGCGAGTTTTTTCGCTGTTATTAATCCTGAATGTGGCTCCTTTGATCCAATCTTTCAGTTTCCACTGGAAACCTCAAACAAATCAAAGCCCTGAGTGTGGAGAGCATCACCATGAATCAGCTGAAGTTGTGCAGAGCTTGATCTCCCAGCCATGCTTCATATTTAGGGTAAGAACATCTTCTGCCCAAGCTGCATTTTCCATCCCAAATTCCTGATGGGAGCCACGGAGCCGTTCCAGCTCCCACTGACCTGGATGAGGTACGTGTACTTCTGGGGGTTGCGCTCCAGCCCGAGCCAGCACAGCAGATCCTTGTCTCCACCCTCCAGCAGCTGGTAGAAAATATGGAAATTCCTCTCTCCGTGGTTTTGGTGGACAACTCGGGATTTCTCAATCAGGTAGCTGAGGATGTGCCCTCCCACCGGAGCTCCCTGGCAGAGCAAAGCAGGCAGATCAACATCAAAAACACCACTAATCCCTGTGACCGCTGTTCTGCTACTCCCAGGAATGAGGAACAGGCTCAGGAAAAACCCAATTCTGCTGTCATTTATCTGCCACCTTTTGTTCAAGAGTGAGCATCCAGCAACAGTACAAGGATTTGCTGTCCTGTAAAAGCAACTCGAGCTTTAAAACTCTGGATCAGCTTTCCATGGAGCACTGCCAGGACTGCCAGCAATGCGGGAAGCTTCCAGGATGGATAACCAGTGACCTCACCTGCGAAATGCAAGGTCTGTAAAAACAGGGTCAGAAATGTGCAGGGTAAGAATTCATAAATCCTGGGCTGCCTGCTCGGTGCCCGGGAGGTTTCTCGGATACAGCTCCTTTTCCCAGCGCTCCACTGAGTTTGTTCTCACCTTGAAATCAAACTGGATATCCATGTACTTCCCAAACCTGCTGGAGTTGTCATTGCGCAGGGTTTTTGCATTCCCAAAAGCCTGGGGACACACAGAGAGGGAAAGTCACTTCTCACCTCAGTGGGAGCCTCACGCCCAGTTCCAGTAACCCAGATTTGCTGCTTCAGCTGAACCCCACTGAATTTACTGGGATTAAAGAAATACAGACTAATGCATTCCCATAGCTTTAATGTGCAATTCAGTGAAATGAATCATTGCTTTTTCTTATCTAACCTACAACTGAGGCCCCAAGGAGCTGCTGCACGGTGCAGTTTGCTTGTATTTTCCTGTACTTTCTTGTATTTTCTTGTATTTTCTTGTATTTTCTTGTATTTCTTTCAGCCATCCTCAAATCAAAACCCCCAAACTTAAATTTACAAACACTAAACACTATTAAATCCGAAGTATTCTTTCAGAGGCTGTGCCAATATTGGCCATTCCTGCCCAGGGTTGCTCGGATTTGCCAGGAACCCTCTCACAGCAAGGCCACCAACTCCAACCCTTCTGCAGTTTGGGCTTTTTTTTTAGTTTCTCACCTCGAGGACAGGGTTGGAGAGCAGGAGCCGGTCCCGGACGGTCTGCAGCTGCTCCGTGGTGGGACAGGTCACCGCGTAGTACTGCAGGATCTTCTTGGATGCCTCCGTCTTGCCAGCCCCGCTCTCCCCAGAGATGAGGATGAAGTGGTTGTTGTACTCATTGCACATCACCCTGTAGGCGTTGTCAGCTATGGCGTAGCTGGGATGGGCACAGGAGGAATTGGGAGGGGAAACGTCCGTCAGGAATGGCACAGGAGGAGGAATAGGAAAGGGTTTCCAGGAGTTTTTACTCCTAGTTTAAGGTTACAAGTATCGGACGGGGTCATAGAATCCTGAAATGGATCGGAAAGGATCTCAGAGACCATCTCATTCCAACCCCCAGGGACGCCCACTGGGAAAGCTGGGCTCAAAACTTGAGCCTGACTCAAGGCCTGACAGTAAAAACCAGGCCTAGTGACTGTGGACACCCTCCCCGTGGTGCCGGGACAGCCTTGCATGGAAATCCTGGATCAGCAATACCCACAGAGATCCCATGGGAACACTCACAGGTGTGGGGGCAGCTCGAAGAAGTTCACGCCCCGATAAAGCTTCATCTGAGTCACTGTGTAAATGTCCAGCTCCTGGTAGGGGTTCACAGACACGAGGAGGGAACCAATGTAGGTCTGCAGGGAGAAAGAGCCTGGTGGGACACCTGCTCCACCCCAAAATCCCCAAAGGAGGAGCCAATGAACACCTGCTCCACCCCAAAATCCCAAAGGAGCAGCCAAGGGANAAGGGACACGTGCTCCACCCCAAAATCCCCAAAAGAGGAGCCAAGGGACACCTGCTCCACCCCAAAATCCCAAAGGAGGAGCCAAGTACTTCAGGACATTATCCACAAACAAATGACAAAGATAGTACAGAGCTTGTTACGAGAGAACCAAACCAACCAAAACTCCTCCCAAACCAACACCAAAATCCCCCTGGTTACGAGTAAAGCTGAACCATGAGAGCAAGCTCAGAGCCTGGCATTTTGAATGCAAGGATTTGGGATCTCTTGGTGCTCCCAAGACCCTCTTCCTACCAAAGTTAACACAACACACAATAAAATCCTCAGCCCTTCCCAGACAAACCTTCTGTCTTCCTTCAGTCACAGTGTTCCCTTTCCCATTCCCTTCCTCTTTACTGCCCATCCTTTGCAAGGCAACCCTGAGCACGCTGAAACTTAGGTAATTATTATTTTAATTAGCTAGAGCAGACAAATTCCTCCCGGGCGACCGCTCTGCTCGGTACTACCAACACCTTGTAACACATGGGACACTCAGCTCTTCCTCCTGGACCTGACCAGCAAGGCCACCTCAGGGACACCTCAGCAGCCCCAAACCCCCTGGGCAGCAGCACTTACGTAGATGAGGTTCTCCTGGTAGCGCTTCCGAAGGTTGTTGAGGAAAGCGGCCTCGCTGGTGTGGGAATCCAGGAGGACAAAATCCTGCACCCCGACCTTGTCCCGGGCTATCAGAGCCCCTTCCATGTTGGCGTCGCCGTTCTCGTCCACCTCCTCCTTCTACAACGCAAAGGGGGCGGGGTACAGGGTGAGGAGAGGGGGCAGAGGGGGCCCTTCCCCAGGGACAAGTCAGCCTCGGCACAGGAAATGCCGAGGGATCGTTATTCCAGCTTGTCCAAGGATGGCAATTCCACACCACCCAAGCTCTTCACAGTCCAGATGTCCCTGTCTCGCAGCCTGGAAGAGCCCGGTCTCCATAAAAACTGAGACAAATCCAGCCTTGGAGATGAAGCTGGGACCTGGACACTCAGTAGCTCTGCCTAGACAGAGCTTTTGCAAGCACAACGTTGGAATAAACAGTGGGAGGCACCAGAAAATTCCTCCATTTCCCCCCTTTTTACAGGTCTGAGCATGAAAATGGAGAATCCCTGGAAAAGGCTGCAGGGGGCTTGACTTGTCAGCAAAAAAGATTGATCCCACAGCACCACTCTGCACAGGAATGGTATTCCCAGTGCTTCCCAGCAGCAGCTCCAAGGCAGCTTTCAGGGCTGGCAGCAGATGTCCCCACACGCCAGCGAGAGACGCGGCCACTGCTGATAAAACTGATCAGAGAGCAACTCGGGGACACCTGAACCCTGCCCAGCATCCCCCATCCTTCTCCAGAGGCTGAAAGATGTAAAAAAGGGTGTCCCTGACAAAACAGAATCCTCTTGCACCTTCCGCTTCTGTTTCCTTATGGTAGAAACTCACTTTTATCTGGGAAATTCTCACTGCTGAGGGTCAAGCTTGATTCCCAGGCTGTAAGAATAAACTGTGCTTTTTATTTCATTAAACCAAGCTGCTAATTTCATGCTGGCAAATAGAAAGCCATTTTTTGCCTGCATATCCCACGTGGATTTGTCTCCATCACACATATTTTACGGAAATACTGTGCTAAAGTTGGGTTTTCAGGGTCTCCTTTCGGTTTGTTTTTACAGACACCGGGATTACCCAGCTCGGAGACCAAATCCTATCCTAAGGCATAAACGAACAGAGGTGAATTCAGCACGGTTGGAGCAGCTTACCTTGGAGTAAATTCCCTCGGACTGAGCTCCCTTGGAGGGTTCCAGGCTTGGATAATTGGGGGAGCGAATGCGGCCGAGCGGCCGGAGCAGCTCCGGAGGCTCCGGGCTGTGATCACCAGCCCAGCACCTTTGCTGTTCTCCTCCTGCCCTTGGGGACACTGGCTTGTCCCTTTTTGCTGCTCCACTGCTCAAGGGGACGTTGTGGTTGCGTGTGAGGTTTTCAGCCAGCGCTGAAAGGACGGCGCTGCTCTGTTTGGGCAGGGCCACGAGGTCAGGTTCTGCCCCCCCCCCCCTTTTTAAAATTTAATTTTGATTTTTCCAAAGCAGAAGCTTCCCAAATTGGAAATAGGCACAAAATTGGATGTTCCTGCTGAGCTCCGGCAAAGCCTGACTCTGGAGGGAGGTTTTTGGGATGAGCCTGCAGGCCCTGGTGGACACTGGGGCTTGGTGGATTTGGGAGCAGAGTTGCACAAAATGAAGAGCAAAGGACCCAGCCACACAACCTCCTTTATGACTGAGCTCAGAAAAATCAGCTTTTAACCAGAATTTTAAGGTTATTCTCATTTTAGTCCAGCCTATTCTCTGCATTTGTCTCTTTGAGAGTGAGCTGAGCTTTGAGATTTATGTTCAGCAGCAACACGACCACAACACTCCAGAGAGAAAGATCCCCTGAAAGCAGGTTATTTAAATCAAAAATACATCGGACCTGCACTCACTTCACACACAAGGAATTCCATTTTTGCTTTGCTGACTGTCCCCAGCCCCAGGGCTGGCAGGACACAGAACTCCTCATTTTTCCTTAGCCAGGGCATGACCTGACTTTGATCACTTCTCTTTTCTGTCAGAAAGTTACCTACCCTTTTTCCTTTTAATATCAATATCCTTTTTTTTCCCCTCCTCTGCACGTGACCACTCTTATCCATTTGCTGTGCCTGTCCTTAGCTCAGGCTCCATTGGTTTGGAAGGCAAAATAAAGAATAAAGGATGGTTTTTGCTTCTCAAACTAACACCTGGACAGACCCCACTGCCTGTGCAGGGAGGAACATGGAAGGGGGAAAAAGAGAATAATAAAATTAAAAATAAAATTATAANATTAAATAAATTAAAATAATAATGATAATAATAGGATTTTGCTTCTGACAGAGCTCTCAGGACAAGACACTTTTCCCTACTCTCCCAGCTGGGAAGCAGGGAAGGATCAGCCTGACTCCCCCTTGGCATCCACCTGCTCAGGTTTCCATAACCCACTTCTCTCACGTGTATGTTAATGGGTAAATGACTCTGCTCCCCACCAGACAAAACCCTTGAACTCTTTCCTGGGCTATTTCGTGCCCACATTTTCTCAATATTTTGCTGGTGCTGATAATTTTACGATCCCAGCACCCTTTAATGCCCTGTCCCCACCCATTTCTGGAAGTTCACTGCAGGTTTTGTGCTTCCCCAAACAAGAGATGCCCCAGGACTCATCAGGGCACAGGATGATGTGATCCCAGCATGACACTGCTCTTTTAAAGGATTATTTTCCTTTCCTCATGGCTCAGGAGTCAGGAGATTTCCTTCCTGCCCAAAGACACGAGCTCTATCGGAGAACCTCTCCCTCACCACAATGAAGGGTTTTGCTTTTCCCACAGGGATTTGTCTGTCAACAGGGAAACTGCAAGGAGCTCTGTGGGATCACAGCACAAATTCCTGAGCTCTGCAGCTCCTGAGAAAGGGTCAGACAGCACAGGCCAATTTCTTTGACAAACTTTGCACCAGTTTGAAGCACGATCTGGCAAGAAAACAACCTTAAAAAACAGGAAGAAAGAAACTTTGCAAAATTGTTGCTTATCTTCACCGGAGGATCAAAACTTCATTTTTCAATTGATGTTTCTGTGGTTTAATGTCACAGAACAGGAGAGATGAAGGTACAGGGAGGAGGAAAATTACTTATGAGGGCACAGCTATCTTGGAAGCGCTGGAAAAGCCCAAACCGTGCAGGTGAGAGCCTCAGGTGGGCACGAGCTCACCCTGTGGACCTCTGAGAGCCTCGTAGCTTCCACCCACGCAGGGAATTGCACCAAAAGGTCCAACCCAGCCGACCCGGGTTTATTGGGGCCACCAATTCCACCCGCAAGAGCAGAAGATCTCCTCAAGGATCCTCCACACCCCCAAAGCATCCCGGAGCTGCCGGATTTCCCCTTCCACCGCCCCGCCAATTCCGAGGTGGTTTCATGTCGCACCTGAGCGCCGCTTTGCCCGCACCCTCCCCTCACCTCCTTGTCCAGCCCGTGCTGCTTCCACAGAGAATTCCCGGGGCTGGAGCTGAGGCCCACGGCCACCCCGGATCGTGTGTCGGGCTGTTTGCTGCTCCCTCCTTGGGCAGGGATGCGCCATCCTCTGCGTTTAATGAATTATCCAAGAGCTGTCAGCAGCCGAGCCCCGGGAGCTGCCGGCAGCCGCTCCAGGAGGTTCTGCCTCTCGCCAAAACACCCACGGCTGGCCCTGGGGATGGACCGATGGGCTCTGACCTTCCTCACGGGCAATTTGGGCCCAAAATAGATCCCATCGCTCGTGGCCAGGCTTCTCAGCCCCTTGCCACAGCTCCCGGCTTGGCTCCCACTAGAGGTCACTGCAAAACCCAGTTTAAGTCGCAGTTTCCATGGATTTTCCTCCTTTTTTTTCCACATGCAGCAGGAGGTTTTCTCCCCTCAGAAGTGATTTTCCTGCTGGACACCGACTCCCGCTTGGTGCCAGCTCTTCCTGCCTCTGCCCGGCTGCCAAAGGCAACAACAACAGAGATTTCCCCAAACGATTTCCAACAGGGTGAAACCCATCCATTTGGGAAATCAGCGATCCACGAGCAGCAGCAAGAGACCTCTCCATTCTCCAGATGATGCTTCCATGAATTCAGAGCTCCGTATTTAAGGAGCCTCCCACCCAAGTCCCACCTCGCTGGGTGACGAGCTCCTACAGGGACTCATGGTAGGATCAGGTTCTCCAGAAATGGAGGAGCCCTTCCTGTGCCACAGGATACCTCAGTCTTCCAGCAGCATTCAGGAATTGGATCTCTTTCCCTCTTGCCAGGCAAAAGTATTTCTGACTCATCCTCAGTGAATAAATACTGACGATGAACAAAACCTTTCAAAACTTAGAATGAAAAAACCCTCAATGAGGCACATTCTCACAGAGAAGTGGGAAAAGCACCTGTTTAATAGCCAGGTTGTTTAGACCCCTCTGTTTCCCAAGAGAATCAGGGTTGGGCAGCAGAAAGTTGATTCTTCCCACCCAGAGTGGGATTCTTTCCACCGCGTTCATGTTCTGATCTCTGCAAAAGATTTCTCCTTCCCAGCTGCCTCAAAACTTCAAGCCTTATTTAAGGCTGGACACAGGAATCCAAAAGCCCAGTTTGGCCTGTTTGTTCAGCTCTGCATCCATCAAAATCATGGAATATCCTGAGCTGGAAGGGACCCACAGGGATCATCCAGCCCAGCTCCCGGCCCTGCACAGACACCCCAACAATCCCACCCTGGGCATCCCTGGGAGCGGTGTCCAAACGCTCCTGGAGCTCTGGCAGCCTCGGGGCCGTGCCCATTCCCTGAGGAGCCTGGGCAGTGCCCAGCACCCTCTGGGGGAAGAACCTTTCACTGATATCCAACCTAAACCTCCCTGACACAGCACCAGCCATCCTGGAAATTCCTGTGACACCAAACTTTTTTTTTTAAGCCTGTTCTCTGTAGTTACAGCCCTGAGATAAAAGCAAATAAATGTGGTGCCACGGGAAGGTGCAGTAAGTGAACATCCCTGGAGTCACCTGGTTCAAAAGAGACACGAGATAAAAAATAGGCACGGGATTTAAAATAGACATGAGATTTAAAATAGACACGAGATTTAATAGAGTCAGGCTTGCCCAGCACAGCTGAGCTCGGAGCAGCACTGTTAACACACATTCCCTCAGGAACGTGGGAGCTCTGTTTTGGAAATACTCGTTTACTTCGAGAGTCAGCAGCTCCCTGACCCATCCTGCTCCCCTCGTGTGCTCCAGGAATTCGCTCATTAAGAGTCCTGGACTGCAGGGATCACAACAAGGAACCCCTCGGGCTCTGCTCCACCCTCGGCTCTCTGGAGGAATTGGCCTGAGGGGCCGTGACCACGGAGAATGGAAAAGGAAGATGTTCTGCCAGAGGCACTTGGCAGGGTCAGCGGGGGAGCACGGACACGTCCCGGCAATCCTGGATCTTCCTATGGCAGTGACCTCGAGGTCAGGACTCCAGCGCTCCGTAGGGATGCCCCGTGTCTGCTCCAGGAGCAGTCAGGACTCATCCCATTGTCCCCGAAGGAAATTCAGAGTGTCAGATCTTGGCAGCAGGACTTGGGGTGACACATCCCCACCCAGGAAGAGCAGCCAGCCCAGGGCAATGGGAACACATTCCCCCTCCTGAGGAAACCTTGGTGCGGCTCCCGAGAATTCATCTGCTCGGGTTAGTTTTCAGATCAACGAAAACCCCATAAAAAAGGGATCAAAGCAGAGCAGATTCCACCACAGGGCCGAGTCACGCTCGTCCCATCACAGCAAAGCCAGCAGAACAAGATGATTTTTAGATATTTCACTGAGATTTTTTCACAGATCTCCGGAAGCCTCTTTCAGATTTCTAACAGAACTGGAATGCTGGACATGGACCATGCTTGGGAATGCAGCAGCCATGGAAAAGGGATATTTTGTGTGTGCAGGGAGGCACTCGGGCTGTCTGGCCCTACTGTACACGCTCCTCGAGGCAGGAGAATTCATAAATACAATTATACTGTGGAAAAATTTACACATTGTAACCTAATTTCTTTTCAAAAGAATACAGAATAAGAGGGTTTTAAGGTTAATCAACAGCCCAGGGAAACGCCAAGAGTTCTTAAGGCCTCTTGTCTGTCTCCAGGGCATGGTCTGCTATAGACTTGTTAAAGGGTGACTGTCTGTCTTTCTCAATAGAGGAGAGGTCGAGGTGAACCACTTCACTTTCATAAATCAAAAGAAAGAAAAAAAGTGAGAAAATCTCCCGAGTTCAAACATTTCTTTAAACCCCAAACTTTAAATACTAAATGGGCTTCATGGCTGCCATTTTGAAAAACATTAGTTTGCCAAAGGACCCTTTTGATTCCTATTGGAAAAGCGAGCGCTCACAGATAATCCATTGAGAATCCAAACCCCCACAAAAGGCTCCCTGAAACAATCGCGGCGCTGCTGAAGGACAACATTTTTGTGCCCAAAAGAAAACATTTTAACGCGCTACAATCCATGACACATATATTCCTCCATTTCCTTTCAGTAATTATTCATTAGAAAACATTTAACGTCACTGCGGATTTCACACTGGGCAGTCTGCACACAAAGGAGAAGAGTTGGCCCATTTAGAAGGGGCTGAGGCCGCCTTTTCTCATCCCAGGAGCTCCAAGGCGGAGGGGGCTGCCGGACACAAGGGGCCGGCTAAATTGTGCGGTTAACGGTCAAAGCCCCCCTGCCTACTTTGACACTCATTTAAAGATGACGGGGAACAATAGAGATTTGTTCTTAGCAACTCTTTCTTGTGCCACGGGGTCCCCGTCGGCCGCGCCGGGCGCTCCGAGGCCTGCGAGCGGGGCCGGGGCCTGGGCCCACCTGCCCCCCGCGCTCCCCACTTTAACACAACGAGACAGGTAAAGAATACCGGCGAAAAGAGCCCCATTCAGCACGTCAGCTTGAATAAAACAATGGCCTGTCAGGTTCATGTGAGCAGCTCGGGTTTTGGGTGGGTGCCAGCGAGCCTGGCCCAGGTTAGGCGAGGGCTCGCCGCCCCCAGAATTCCCAGTTCGCACCAGTGCTCCCAGGTTACAGCAGGCGCCGAGGCGTTCAGGCACCTGACTTAGGAGCATAAAACACTTCTTTATAGCTTTTTAACTCATGGGAAGGACCCTTTTGCTGTCTCAGCTTCGTTCACACCCACAGAGGTGCTGCCCAAAACGCCGTGCTCATCCCTGCACCCCAGGCATGCTGGATGAGCGAGGAAAGCAGCAGCAATTCCACCTCCCTTGGGAAATTTAGGACCATGTGAAACCCAGCTCAAATCCTGTCAGGCCAGAGCACAGACACATAGCTGCTCATTCTCTCAGTTGCTGGCTTTTAGATTTAGATTTCAGAGTTTTCTTCATGCTTAGATTTGCTGCTGCTGCTGGACCAGAGGCAGCTCCTTAATGAGTCCTGAATCCTTATTAATTGCAGAACAGGATGGTTTATTAGAAACCATCAGTTACTGGTAAATTCCATATGCTCCAGAGCATTCCCCAGCTGACAGAGCACAGGATTTCCAGCTGGAAAACTAAAATTCAGAGTTAAAAATCCTGGGAATACGGCCGGGCAGATTTATTCAATTTCTAGGAAAGAGAAGGATGGTCCTGGAGATTCCGACAGTCCCTAAGGTGCAGGGAGAGGAGCATTAAACCACAGTAAATTCATGTGTTCCAAGGTGAGCACACCTCCAGTGTGTTTACAAGCCTTCAAGACAGAACCAAGAACCAGAGGAAAACGGCCCCAAAATCACATTTATGGACACAGCAAGAAGGCCACTGAAAAAGCAAGGGCTGGGATCACACCTCCCACAGGAGTGTTCCAGCACCCCCCAAAGACCAAACCCTTTGGGCACCAGGCAGCAGAAAGGAGCTGCCTGTGTCAGTCAGCATCAGAACTGAGAGCAGATGAGACGAGTGACACCTGGGATGACAAATCCCAGTCCAAACCAAGATTACAACTCAAGTTCCCACAGGAAAATCCAGTTTTTATCACTCCACAAAAATCAGGGGCTGTTTCCAGAACATCTACACACCAGAGATTTGCGGAGGCTGCAACACAAGGTCTGATTCAGGAACCCCAGCCAAGGTCACCCAAAGCTCACAGTGATTTAGGACAGGCCTTGCTCTGGCTCTGCTCTGTCAGGGTTGAGGGGACAGCAGTGCCAGGGCTGCAGTTTTGGGTGGGAGGAGCCGGAGGGGCAGCGAAGAGGCTGCACGGACTCATGGCCTGGCTGAGGATTTATTGGCAGGGCAGGATTTCAGCCGAGCCTGGAGACGCAGCCACGACGGGAATAAAGAGCAAAAAGCTCCTCCAAACTCCTCCAGAAAACATCTTCCAGGTTTCCTGGACCCCCTGCACACAAAGAACTTCAGTAACAAGCCTTTCAAGAGGCCACAGCAGCATTTCATTCTGGGAAATGCCACCTGGAGTCACAGGAGAGCCCCTGGTCCCCACTGGGGAGAGGGGCACCAGACCAGACCTGCAGCTTCAACCAGCAAAGAGACGCAATACAGGAGTGTCTGTAAAGGAAATAATTTATCTTTTCTTCCAAAAAAATCCCTTTCCTACCCCTCAAGGTACCTTGCAGTGCACCAGAACTGTTTTTAAGAGCGGGAAGGGCCTGGTTGTTGGATCTGTGAGGGACATCCGTCACTGCCTGCAGCTCTGAAGCCAAGGGAAGGGAAAGGGAACACTGTGCTCTTGGCCTGTTACAGCCACAGGGACAGAGAAGGGAAATGAAGCACCACAGTGGCCCCTCTGAGAGCATCAAAGGTTGGTTTTACTCCACAGCAAGTGTAGAAGGTGGTGGGGGGGGATCTCCAGCATTCCAAGGGTAGCAGGACCCACCCATCAGGGTCACCTAAGGGCAGCTCCTCTGGGTTTGGGTTTAAGGAAGGCTCGAGATTCCTCAGGCAGTCACAGGTTCCCGGGCTCTGGTGTTGCCAGCCCCCTTCTCCACTGATCAGAAAAAATTCCCTCTTCCTCGTGCAGGTGAAAGTCCTTCCCTCCTCTTTTGGTCCCACCATTCTCTCCAAAACACCCCAAAATCTCTTCTGCCTCTGTTCCTCGGAGAAGGACGACAACTCCTGCTCCCAGTCCAGTCCCAGCCTTGCCATTATCCAGAAATTCCCCGCTGAAAGCACTCATTAGCATAAAACCTTAGGAAGAGCCCTGAACTTACCCCACTTTTCCACAGTGCTACAAAAAGACAGCCTCAGACAAGCCAAGAAGGAAAGAGGGGGAAAATTAATCCCCCACACACACCTTCTGAAGCACAAAACTACTCATTCCACGTGGGAATGGGCAGGGCAGAGCAGGTGGAGGCAGAGGGGACTCAGCTGATTCCTAACCAGCTTCTGGATGGCTGACAGAGGGAAAGGTCATACTCTGAAACAGGGCAAACCTGTTAAAATGGGTCAAAATAGCCACATTTTATTGGATTTAGGTGCATGTTTGAATCAGAAAGTGTTGCTGTTCCTCGCCCTGAAACTTAAATGTACCTAAAATGAACAAATTTATTTTAAAGAGTCTCATACAAGGAACTTTATGAATTATTTATCTGGTTTTTTAAACTTGGAGCTCTATGTTATTTGAGGGAGTAGAAATAACTGCAGTGATTTAGATGGAAATGTTTCACATATTGAAAATAACACAGGGGGGCTTTGGAGGAAAGGGATGTGTCGCCTTTAGGAGACTTCCCTGCAAGAATTCCTCACTGAGGACTGTTTACAGGGAATGGAAATTATCCTGGCAGTCAGACTGAGTATTTCCCTGCTGCTGGATGAGGAGCAAAGAGAGGATGTGGGATATAAGCAGGGAAGTGGGGAGAAAGGAGAAGGCAGATCCTGCATCCACTGCTCTGCCCATGTCCCAGCTCCCCAGCGGAACAATTATCCCAGTAATTATCCCAGTAATGAATGTGCTCATCCTGTTTGCTGGAATTCTGCCTCGTGTCATCAATACAGTAAATAGCCAGACAGGGAGTCCCATCTGAGGGGGGAAAAAAGGCCCCTCCAAACCCAAGCCTTCCTGAGGAGGAATTATTTTTGAGCCTCCTGCCACCATTACTGGAAAGAAATTCCCTCATTCCTCCATCAGCTCCAAGCCTCGGTGGCAAGGTCCTTATCCCAATGGACAGACTGAATCTCCTGCTGAATTTTGGATCAGTGAACAGGGGGACCCACCACCTCTGACTCAGCCAGACATGCAGAGCACCACCAGAGCACCACATGCAGAGTAAAATTCCCTTCCGTGCTGCAAAAAGGAGAACTCCAGGGATTTCCCAGGTTTGTCCCACAGCCAGACACCCCCAGCAGCTCTGAGTTCAGCCCTCAGGAATTCAGCTCCCTGAGGGACCCCTTTGCCTCCCTCTCTGATGGGACCCACCAAAGCAAACCCACCGTTACCTCCTCTCCCTCCGTGTTCTCACCAGACTTCAGATGTGGAAGGAATTAATTGTGGCTAATTAAAAATTAAATCCTCCCTCGCCTTCGGTCACTGCATTTCTCTCTCTGCCTCAGCCTGTCACGCTCTGCCTCTGCCACCTTCTCTCCGGGAATAATTTCCTTCCTTCTCCTTGGCCTCTGCATCCAGCTCTGCCATCTGCCCCGCGGAGCCCGGCTCTGCTCCCAGCTGCCCACCTTGGCTGCAGCTCCTCTCCCGGTGCCTCAGAGTCTCTCCTTCCTTCCCTCCAGCCCCCCCAGCTGCAGGGCCTCCCTCCCTGCTGCCTCTCCCCAGCCCAGTCCCTCCAGGGAGCAGCTCCCCGGGAAGCTTTTCCAGCACGCTGCGATCCCCCGGCGCTGCCGCAGGACTGACCTTCCTGGGGTGAGCGTGGGCTCCGTGTCCCTCCCCAGCACTGACCGTGGTTTTCCACGGGAAGAGGAGGACAGGAGATGCCCAGGGAGCCTCTGAGCAGGTCTCAACACACCGATGCTCAATAAATAAACCAAGGATTAACCGAGTTCTTTTGCAGCAGGCGGAATATTTGCCGAGGAGACCACAGGAATTTCGCCCTCATCCAGTTCCTTAGGAGGCAGCTCTGGACAGAGAATGTCACGGTCACCTGGATGTCTGTCCTGCAAAAGCCATGCCCAGGTTTTGTGACGAGATTTGAAGGAGATTGCAGAGCAGCACACCAAGACACCTCTGTCCAAAGAGCCCGGCTCCAGAACCCCGGGAGCGTTTAGGAAAACAGAACTGGGCTGTTTAAGAAACCGGCCCGCACCAGTGGAAGCGGTGCAGTACTGCAGAATTTCCCCTGGAAGTTTTCCTACAGTCTATGATGAGAGAAACTCATCAGCAGACACCAAGAAACCTGCACCTTAATTAGAATTCGTTAGAAACCTTCCCATTTTAGCATCTTGTTGGGGAAAAAGAAAAAAAAAAGAAAAGTGGCTGGATTGATCGTGGAGTTCCATCTGTCATCTCCTCTGTCAAGGCTTCATTACCGTGCAAGTGAGATGTCATCCCAGCCCCAGCTTCCAACATCTTTCTGTGTTGAAGTCCAAAAATGCCATTAGCCAGCAGAGAAGGAAAGGGAGCATTTAGGAGCATGCAGGAACCGAGGAGAAAAGTCGCTCTTACCCCACATTGTCCAGGATAAACTCAATATGTATTTCGGCACCAGGAAGTTTGGGAAATGAGTCCTGATATTTGTGGCTGCATTGCATCAGTGGTGTGCTTTATAAAAATATAACTTTCAGATCATTATCCCACCATTAAACCTATAGAAATGCACCACTCAAATACATACTAACACAGATAATAGAAATCTTCAAATCCCGGAGTGATTGGCTTGGAAGGGACCTTAAAAATCCTCCAGCTCCAACCCCCTGCAGGAAATGCCCCATGGAATAAATCTCTCTGTTAATGCATCTCCCACTACAGCCACAATAATTTAAGTTACCTGGGCGTCCATCCTGGCTGCTGTTACCAATTATTCCAGGGAAACCATTCACCAGGGGCTTTGAACCTGGGTGAGGTCCCTCAGAACTCTGGGCAGCCGGGCAGGGACGACGTCCTCACCCGAATTGAGCACCTTTAATAATTTACTGGGACCAGGGACTTGGGCCTATGGCCCTTGCATCCACTTAGTGGCCACTTTTCCAAGATAAGAACTAGAAACTGTATCTTCCTCGAGATTAGGTTGCACCGGGCATCTCTGATGAGTCGGTGTGGGCGTTCTGTGTTAACTACAAACTACCCAAATTAGGGAGTGCAGCCTTTGGGTGTATTGAGCTGGGGCCATCCCTGTTTGATGCCACCATGGAGCAGGTGGTGGGTGCTCAGCTGCTCCTTCAGAACCCAGAGTGGCCGAGGCTGCAGGAGCTGCCCCGAGCTGGGAGCTTTAAGGTTAATAATGTATATTCCCTTGGTTATAGGATCTCCCTTCCGCAGGCTAAGACGTGCTTAAAAATTAACAGTGCAGATATCCCACAAAGCAGGAGCAGGTGCTAAGACTCCACATGAATCTTTCATGTGATTCCAACTCCCAGAGGCAATTTTAGCAGCTTCCCTGCATTGCTGCAGCCTTTGGGATCTCTCCACCTCGCCGGGACGGGGCCCAGGGTGGGTACGGACTTCCCCTGGAAGATGAAATTGGAATAGAACAGCAGGATGTTGTTCAGGATGAGGGCTCCACTCTCACATGCACATATTGAATTCTGCCTTTCTCCTCCGCGGGGTCCTGACGTGGTGTAACCAGATCTGGGCAGAGGCCGTTCCACCTGCACCTCGCCAGCCTCACTCAGCATCGGCTGCTGAAAAACTACACCCCGAGCTCCAAGCGATTCCTACAGCTCCTTCCACACAGAAAATGCTCATTAAATTCCTTCAGGATTTATCCCGTTCATTCCCTGGTGCGTCTGAAGCGTGGGGACACGTTGCTGTGGGTGTCTGAACTCGGAACAGAGGGCAGGGAGCACTTACAGGGCTGAGCAGCACCGAATCTTCAGGGTGAAAATCCCAGGGAGGAACTTCTGGCAAATGCAGGTCAACACTGCCAAGCCACTCAGTTTAGATCCTGGGCACCTTCCAGGAAAGGGAGAGGGAAATAGAGAAATTAATATAGTATGAGATGGTGTAATACAGAGAGGAAAAGCATATAAATGTGTGTTACTGACTTTGGGGCAGAAAAACGGAGGAAAACTCATTAATTTTAAATAAATTAATGTATTGGAGCAGAGCTGAGGGTGTCACGAGGAGTTACAAGAGATGGAAAGCAAAGGGCGCTCGTGGCCACTCCAGCTTTCCCAGTAGATCCAATTCATCCCTCCCAATTCCCTCTTTTGCTGACAGAAAATCCCAGAGTCCCTGTCTGGTTACATGGACAAGGAGGATCTTTTCAGTAAGCTGGCCTGGACTGTTGGATGTGCCATGGACATCCCATGTCCACCTGGACTGTTGGATGTGCCATGGATATCCCATGTCCGACTGGACAGCTGGACATGCCAGGAAGGTGTTACCCTGTCCACCAGAACAGCTCTGTTCTCTCTCACACAATCACAGCTGGAAGTTGCCACCAGCTAAAATAAAATCCCAAAGAGATCTTTCCGTGCCAGCAGTGCAAAGGGGAATTACTTCCATTGGGAGTAATTTCCAGTGGGAATTCCCCATTACTCAGGGAATGCTGAGGAATTGCTCTGCACAGACTGGGAGTTGTAGGATCATTTGGGTTGGGAAAGATATCCAAGCCTGAGTCCAAGTTGTGCCCCATCCCCACCGTGTCACCAGCCCAGAGCACTGAGTGCCACGTCCAGGCCTTCCTTAGACACCTCCAGGGATGGGGACTCCAAACCTCCCTGGGCATCCCTTTCCAATGTCTGACCACCCTTTCAGCAAAGAAAACACAGGGGAAAAACCAAGCATGGAATTAAAAGAGAGAAGGAAATAAAGTTCCCTGCCTGCAAAATGACAATTTTGTAGCTGGAGCCAGGGTGCTGTGATGGGCACACGGAGCTCTTCCAACACTCCTTGCAACTCAGGCTTGAGACTTGAACCCAGAATCCTGCTTTCCTCCTGCAAACTTAGGGAGCAGGGAGCTCATTTCTGTGCACAGCTCACGGGATGGCTCCCAGGAAATCATTTCCCTGTGCCCTGTTCTCCCTGGCCTTCACTCCAGCACAGCCCCAGCTCCTGGCCTGCTGTCACAGGGACATTTCAGCAGCTGGCAGTGGCTCCGTGTCACAGCTCCTTTGTGTGCAGAGATCGCCCTCAGCGATTATTTATTGCAGCAGTTCAGATTCCTGCCTTCCTGTGACATGATGAATGACTTTTAAGTAACATAATATCTGGTTTCCTCCTCTTTCACACACCCATTTCATTGCCAGGTGTCTTCAGTGACCAGATCCAAAGGGATTGGTTGCAGCCAAAAGGGAAAGAGAAATCTTTTACCACGTGTCCAGCCTCCTCTTGTTCATATTTAATGGAATTCTTGCTTGGGCTAAAATGATTATCAATTATTCACCCCGTCCTCAGTAATTCCAAACATCCCAAGTAATAAATAGAGCTGCTCTACTGCTGTTAAAAATCCCCAAATATTTTTGTTTTCATTTTTTAAGCTCTTCTCCAGGTAACTGCAAGCTGGCCAGTGAATAATATAATATAAATGTATATATTAATTAAAGAATGAAGCAAGGTATCAGGCCAAGAGCTTCAGGAGGCAGCACAGGGCAGATCCATCAGCTCAGGATCCGAGTGTCTCCCATCACTGCTGGGAACAGCACTGGGAACAAAGTCCTGTCCTTTCAAACCAGCCCTCAGACCTCTCTTTCAGCCTGTTTTAACATTTGAAAAGAGTATTTTTTGTCTGGCTAAATTAAATCCTCGACACCTTTTGTTTCTAACCCACATTCTTTCTCAAGCTGGTTGAGAGGAAACAAAAACAGAGCAGACAAAAAGGGAAAAAAAAAAAACCAAAACAACCAAAAAAAACCCACCCCAAAACAACACAGAGGGAACAGGAGATAATTTGATCCTGGTAAAGTACAGGAAAACCACAGCCTGCTCTCCATGAGCCTCTCCAAACCCTGCTGCACCTCTGGAACGGAACAGTCACACATGAGGAAATTCTGTCCTTGTGAGACTGGAATTTGAGGATTTTACATTGTGTTTCAAGCCCAGACAAGGTGGGGATTGGTCACAGGTTGGACTCGATGGTCTGGGAGGTCTTTTCCACCTCCTAGGATTCTGGGATCAATCCAGAATCCATGAAGATGATCCACGAGCTTCGTGTAGCACCAAGGTGGTGTCGCACAGGCCGTGGGATCACAAATGGATCTCGTTGAAAGTTCACATCCACAAGGCAAACGCGGAATCAGGGAAATGTGAACTCTTAAAATGAACAAATCCCTCTGCCTGCACCTGAAATTGGAGTGAATTTCTTAGGATGAGGCTTTAAAATTTCTTCCTAACAGGAAGACATCTGGAGAGAACGTCACCGAGCCAGCAATGCTGTGCCCTGACTGGGTAGGTGGAACTCACAGAAGTTAATTCCTGCAACAAATATGGGAGTGATATTTTCATTAACTCTGTTCTTCTGCCAAAAGTGGAAGGGGAGACACTGAAACCCTTTAGTTCTGGTGTGGATTTTCCTGGACAATGCTGTACAGAACAAGCACGTGTGTAAAACCCAGCATCTGAACCACTCCAGTCTCCCTCACCTCAATCTCCCCACAAAAACACACCCCCAAAACTTCAGCTCCACATGCACAGTGTGGCTGACAGCCCTTCCTCTCCCTTGTGTGGCCACAGAGAATATTCCAGCGGGAATTGTTTCTGCAGGACCCAAATGCTGACATGCAAGAGCCACTAAAAATCCCAAATTTAGGCACGCAGGGTCATGGAAAGCTCTCATAAATCCCAAATACTGATATACAGAGGCATGGAAAGCTGTAATAAATCCCTTTCGGTCTCACTCCTCACACAGGTCACCAAATCTGTGCCGTAATTTTGGGAGTGTGCTGCTCCCTGGCCACAGGCTGGACAAAGGCCTTTTCTCTCCGAGTTCAGTCAAAAGGACAACAGCACATGGCAGAGCCCTTCTTCCTCCTGGGATTTTGGGCTGCCACAGCAGGGACCTCCTGCAGGGCCAGGGAAGGAGGGAGGTTCTGCCAGCCAGGATAAAGCCAACAAAAACACCTAATGAGTGGAAAAGCTGGGAAGTTCGTGCCATTGGTGCTGTCTGGAGTAGCGTTTCCAGGCTGGCTGTGGGCATGGAAAATCATCCCAGAGGTGCTGTCACGTCAGCATTGAGTGAGTGGTTGGGCTGACAAGAAAAGCACAGTTTTGGTGGCTGTTTTTGCTCTCCCACCAGAAGTGACGGCCCCTGTGTCCGGCAAAAGCAGTGGCAGGAGAAAAGCTGGAGATCCAGCACAAACAGGGAGGAAAGGGCTCATCCAGGAGCTTCTCCAAGCTGCAGGAATTCCCTCCTCCAGAAAAGATGCCAGAGGCAGCGGGAGAAGTGAGGCAGGACTGACCTTGGGCTGGGAAGGGTGGCTGACACCGGGGAGAGCAGTCAGGAAGGAGCAGGGACTGTACAAACATCGGGTAATCCTTGCTCATCTTCTCCAGGACAATCCCAGCCCCAGGCCTGATGTCATCGAATTGCCATGATTAAGTGTCTGTTAATTAAACACACAGGATATAATTACTAACGCAAGCTGCCCAAACCCTTAAGAAGAGTAGAGATCCCGCTGTTCCAAACTGAAGGATCTTCATCCTGGATTCCTCAAGACACACTGGATGGTGTGGGAGAGGTGCTGTATTTTGTTTATTTGACCTTCAAGCACAGCTGAAGAGGGAAGTACAGAAAATACAAATACATGAAAGGAAATGGCCTTTGGAGCGAGTGTATAACCTCACCTGTGCAAAGGAAAATCCAATATTTAATCAAAGCCTTCTGTAATTAGGAATCTTGGTTCCACGAGCAATCCAAAGAGGTTTGTGATGAATTAACTGCTTTGAGAACTCTGGCAAAGGTAGAGATTCAATAAAAAATGACTTGGTCTTGCAGCCCACAGCTGACTCAAAGAAAGAGCACAGGGAATGATTTACCAAACTGATTTTCCAACTCCTGTGTGGCTGAAAACCACCAGAAGGGTGAGACAGCTCCTTCCTCAGCACGGCCTGGAATGTTCCTTCCCAGTGAAAACCCAAGACATGAACATTTATAATATTTACAGAAACAAGGTGGTTCCATTCCTTCTTTATTCAGAGGTGTCTTCACAGAAAAGCCCCACCTGATAGGGACAAAAATGTCCCTTCGTGGCAGAAGAAAGCTCTGAATGATAAAAACGCCCATGTTGAGGCACAGAGAGGTATCTCCACTCATAAATCCTGAACAAAACTTCCCACAGGAATTCGGGGAAACCTTTCAGCAGTGTCTCTGCTTGCATGACATCCCTGCAAATCTGTTTAAAACTACCTGAACCATGCGAAGCTCTCACAGGCAGCCTGGGCTGATTAAAGAGCTGTTCGTCACCACCCCGGGCCCACGTTTGGATTTTTGGTGTAAAACTGCAGAGGAAAGGTCCAACAGGTGCAGGGCCGGGTCAGGTTCTAATTAACAGACGTGTCCTCACACCCCGGGCAGCTTTTGCACAGCACAGAGCTCCAAGCAGCGGCACTCTGCAAAAAGCAAAGCCTGCAAGCAAACCCTGTTGTTCCAGTAAACTTAAAATACAATTTGACTCTGTCAACAGCGACGTGGATGAGCTATCTGCATTAAATTGTGTTTAATTTAACTCTAGAACTATAGGGCCCAATTAAAAATAATGAGGCCTGTCTCCAACTGTCAGGCTCAATTAGAGATAATGGGAAGTGATAGCTCCTGGAATAGATTCATTTTTGTCTGATAGACGAACTGGGGCAGGGGTCTTGGCAGGGGTCAGTGGAATAGACCCGCCAACAAAACACGGGTCAGTCAAGCTTAAGGAGTCTTAAGGAACCTGGTTATTAAATAAGGAAGTAGGAAGTAAATCAAATCCAAAAGCACATGAATAACCCCAACAGATTCTTGGTTTTTTTGTTGTTTTTCCTGCTACGTCCCCGTATATCGAAATTCATCTGAGCATTAAACTGCCCGTTCTGAACCCAAATAGAGAACAAATAAAGGTTAAACCTGTTTGGCAGGACCAAAGGGAAACTCGGAAAAAAAGGGCCCAGCTTCATACCCCAAGGGGTTTAGCAGGATCAGTATTCTCCTGAGGCAAAAACTGTAGCAAAACTGCTGAGCTTTTGATTTATAAAAAAATAACCCCAGCAGTGAGGATTTGAACGTAGTAAGAAACCAAGGCGTCGAAGTAAAAAATGTAATAAGAAACCAAGCAAGGCGTTCCGTGCGACGAATCGATCGCTTCCGGCAATAAAAACTGGGAAAACTTGGCCAACTCTTCCTCCCAAAAACGTGGCAGAGCCGTCAGACGGGCTCAGAGGCGGAACCACTCGCCCTTGAGGGAGCACAAGTGGGTGACAACTCCTGGTCACCAGACAGCGGCTGTCATTTTGGATGAGTAATTGATCCTGAGCGGGGAGGGAGACGCAGAGCCCAGGGCCCGTGTGGGACATTCCGTGTGTGTCCACGCTCCGGGCGCCGCGGGAACAGGACCCTGTCCCAGCAGTGCCTCTGGGAGCTCGCGCTGGGCAATCCCGACGCTGCCACCCGGCCTCTCCTTTTGTTTGTGTGGGAAGACACTTTTTTAATCTAATGATATCTCTCTCCATGTCCAGCGCTGCTCGTGCACCGCGCCCGCGGCTCCTCATTCCCTGCTCCCCTCCCCTCCCCCCCCTTGGCGGCCCAGCCTGCAAAGTCATGCTTTGAATTTAAATCTCTGCTCCGGGGCTTCTGAGGAGGGAAAGAACGGGTCAGGGTCTGAGCTTCTCCCCAGCTGTTCTGAAAAAATGGGCAAATTCCTGGTCAGAGCCGTTATTTCTCCTCGTCCTTCCCTTCTCGCTCACCAAGGACCTCACGAGGGGACACAGAATGACAAATGTGCCGCTGTTAAATACAGCAAAGGGTCACTGGCAATACACAGGGTCAATGTTGTTCCCTTCCTGCAGGGTTTTATCACGTTTGAAGGCTCTGACAGACCCCAGGTCTGCGGGAAAACCTTCCTGAGTTGCCCCGATGTGTGTGCTCAGATGGGAAGCTCCACAGGCAGGAGGAGCTTTGGAGCCCAAGCCACGACTCTGCACATGTGTAAAACTCAGAAAAACAGGGAGCAAGTTTCAATTACCACCCTTAGGTATGATCTAGTTTAAAAAAAAAATCACTATAAAGATGTCTCCATTTCCTCTGAGGGATATCCAGATCCTGTCACGCAGTACTCGGGATTTGGAGAATTCCTGCATTTGCACTCAGTACAAAAACTGCTCCTGGGATCCACAGCTGAGTGTTCCTGGTGGGAATTCAGGTGTATGAGTGCAATGCCCCACCCCTGGAAGTGTCCAAGGCCAGGTTGGACAGGGCTTGGAGCAACCTGGGATAGTGGAAATTGTTCCCTGCCCATGGCAGGGGGTGGCACTGGATGAGCTTCAAGATCCCTTCCAACCCAAACCATTCCAGGATTCTCTAAGTACAAGGATGCATGTCCTTCAGAAAACCCTCCTGATTACTTCGTATCTTAAAATGTCAAGTTTGGAGCATTGCATAGAATCAACTGAAATGCTTTAAACTGTACTAGAGACAGTTCCAGTCACAGAGCAACAACCCTGACCTTGTGTGTCATGGCTGTGGCAAAATGAGACAAGCCAGGAAAATCAGGTTTACTGTAGGGATTTCCCAGGCTGGCCGAGGAAAAAAGTCTTGATGATGAGTAGAAGAAAATAAAACCAATTTTTCCATGCAGCTTCTGACATGGCACTAAAACCGCGTGTTTACAGAGCACTGAAGTAAAAGCAAAGCCAAAGATTTGAATTTCCACGTACCAAGTCCTACACAGAAGATCATTTTATTTACGGCTAATTCTGCCTCCCTCACGAAGCCAGGGATTGTTTTACCTTCAGTGGCCAGGAGCAGACCCTCGTTTCCTTTGGAATCTCCCAATAAAATCAACTTCAGGGCGAGACCTGTCGGGAAGGCTCAGGACGGGTTCCCCCAGCAGGTGCATCCCCGAATCGATCCCCGCAGCTCCACAGACAGCCCTTAATTTGCTGTAAAGACTGAGATGTTGCTATCACTTAAATCTGAAGACTGTCACCACCACAATAATCAGACGTTCATCTTACGCTGCCGTTTGCAGAGAATTCCAAATACAAAGAGACCCAGCAGGCAGCCGAGGAATCCCCCCCCGGGCTCCTCTGATTAAAAAAGAACCTTACGGGAGGAAGAGAAAGAGACACATAATTCATCCTGAAGATACCAGGGGGCTTTTCCTGCTGAGCGGCCCTGGTTTTGCCCAGGAGCCCACGGAAGCACCGGGGTCGTCCTGTCGCCCCCTTGGCCACTTGTTACTGTAGCAGAAAAATCAGTTTATTCTCTTGTGACAGTAACCCAGGGAACAAATCCATGATGACACCGTTCCATGCATTCGTGAACTTCGTGGCCTCGTAGGTCACTGGACAAATCTCTCTAAACTGAACTGTTGACAGTTCTTTGCAGGGTTCCCCCCAGGAAACTGAAGGTTAATTGACCATTCTTTCAAACCATGAAATGCTTTTGAAAATGTTAGTTTTAAGTCTCGTAGCCTAAAAGCTGATGAAGCAGCGTGTTCTGTACTGGGGTGTCTTCTAATTACTGGAATGAAGAGTTATGGCCAGGGAAGGTGCAGAAATGGTTTAATTAGACTTGTGTGTCGTGGAAGCAGGAAACAAGATTCACTAAATCGTGGGGTTGGTGAGGGCAGAGCTGCTGGGGGAGCAGGAGAGGCTGCTCACAACGGAGCTGGCAATTTCTTGGTTGTGTCAGCTTGGTGAAGGCCTTATTAAGAGAAGGGATCTTAACTTTTCACTCTTAAAAACCTCGGAGAAATACCCACAGGCTTCTCTTTGCTCGTGTGGGTGCTCTCCCTGGCTCCAAAGGAATGGTGGCTGCTGGATGCTGATGGATGGTCCCATCTGGGAATAGTTAAGGTCACACAAACCCTCAGAACCAGGAATCCCAGAAAACACCCAACGCTCTGGAACGCCTGGCAGGAAAGGAGGGATGATATCCCTCTTTTATGAGGGATGATGCACAGGTGTAAACCATTACACATTCACCGAAGTTTTACAGAAACCGGGAAGAAAATGGAAATCAAGCCTTCTGTCCCTTCTGAAAGGGTTTATCAGACTGAATTTGGGCTTTGCGCATTTGGATGTCGCTCAGACACCCTGTGGTTTTTTATTTGAGATAAAAATGTGCCCGTGACACACGGAAAATACTGCAGAAATAGAAGCCAAGAAAAAATCGTGTTTGTTATCGACATTTTCCCCAGAAACCTCGAAGAATGTTCCACTTGAGTATCTCCAGTGGTGGTTGATGACCCTGATGCCATCAGGAGCTTTGAGTTCCACAACATTTCCAGTCCCAGACCAGACTCTGGCACCCTCCATCATCCCTGCGTTTCTGTGTAAGAAATACCAATTTAAACGTGGCCAGACTGGGATCCTCAGACCACCCCTGTCCCAGTGCCAATGGGATTCCCTCACTGGGAAGCAGAATGGGCCAGACTGGGCTCTCTGGAAGTTGTGCTCCAGCTCTGGGTGCAGCACCTGGTTGGGTTTTTCACGAGCTGTGCCTCCGGCTGAGGCCGCCTGAGCCCTCAGGGATGAATTTCCCAAAATATTTCCGCAGTCGCTCAGCATTCATTGCTCCCACAACAAAAAGTTCTGCATTTGCCCAAAGACGGAGGCAAAGAGCTCCAAAATCTCCTTTTTTTTCTTCTTTCCTCTTCACCTGCAAAGAGAAAAAACTTCATGTGGGCACAGGTACAGGTAAAGCACCGATTGCCATCATCTGCACCACACGATCCAGGGGGATTTGCTGAGACAGTGAGGGATATTAATTAAGGAAAAGCTCATTACTGTGATGAAGGAAGAGGTGAGACCTACACAGGATTCTCTGCTGTAAATAAACCATAGGCTACAAAAGAGCAATAAAGAGCAATAAAGAAGAGACAATTCTGTGTGCTCTGGGGCTGAAGTTGTGTCTTCCAGTGACAAACTAAATTATAAAGTACATCCACCAGCCAACAGCAAATTGATTTCCCTCTGTTTTGGAGGGGAAAAAATAATTTCAGAAGTATTTATTTCTTCCCTGAAATGCAAAATAAAAGTATTCATTCTATTCTGACATAATACACGGATTTGTTTTAATTTCACTGCTTCATATTATTGTATAGAATAACCACTGCACAGTTATAGCCCCTATAAACTCTTTTTGCCCCAGAACAGACATAAATCAGGGCAAAACGTTCTTGTAGTTCACTCCCAGAGGCAAAAATGGTGCTAAGCTTAGGTTTAACCGGCTAAATAATAAATATATGGTCAGGCTTTGTGTGTCTTTGTGGGTTGGGTTTGGGGTTCCGCCAGCTCTTAAAGCACAAACAATCCTGGCTCTGCAGGATTTCTGTTGCAGGGGCATTTAGGAGTCCCAGGCCCAGCCTTCCAGGCAAATCACGGAATCCCAGAACAGTTTGGGTTGGAAGGGACTTAAGTCTCCTCTTGTTCCACCCCCTGCCATGGGCAGGGACACCTTCCACTAGCCCAGGTTGCTCCAAGCCCCATCCAGCCTGGCCTTGGACACTTCCAGGGGTGAGGCATTGCACTCACACACCTGAATTCCCACCAGGAACACTCAGCAGGATGGATTTTGTTCCTAAGTAAGAACAATTTCACATTAAAATCAGCGAGGAGCTCAGCTGGCAGTTGGAATTTCAGGGCTGTGCAGGGCAGCAACATCATTTCACAAGGATAAGGATTCATTTCTTCCAGCACTTCACAGGCAGGACAACATTTTCCCTGTGGGACAGAGAGAATTGATTCTGGGAGCAAGAAGCTGCCGGACTCCAAAAAGAATCCCCATTTGTTGGTGTTTGCCCCCTGAAGATGCAATAAAACAAAATGACAAGAAAAAAAGAGTGAGAAAAGTAATAATGGCCTTAGGAAGTAAAAATGGGATTTTAAAGGGAGCCAGAGCAGGTTTCCCTTTGTTCGTGAGGCATTGCAAAACTTTTCCAGAGCAGATTTTCCAGGACAGCTCTCCCGGCAGGAGCCAGGCTCTGAGACCTCCGGTGTTTTCCACACCTTGGCCATGAGGAAAAGCTTTCTGTCCGTTACATCCATGCATGTAATCAGGGATTGTGCCTTTTGTCACACTCCCAGCCACCATCTGTGTGCTCCCGAGTGGCCAGACGAGGGCTAAAACCCCCATCCCGGTGGGATTAATCTGCAATTTCACACCAAATGATTTTTAGGGATAATTTGTTAGGATACAGTATCCCGAAATAAAACAAACGGTCGGTGCTTTTGCAGGGGGATAAAAGGAGGGAGCTTGTAGGGTTTCCTGTGTTTTCCAGTGGCTTGGACAGAATCCATTTGCACATTTTCATCCCCATATGAATGCACACATCCTGGGAAAAGAGCAATGGGAATAGCTGCTTTCTGTTTCTGGGGGCGAGGGTACAGCCCCAAATCTGGGCACTGGAAAGGGGATGAAGTGGAACTAAATTCCCATCTCCACCAGGGACTGGGAATCCGAGCGATGAAGCTGCAGTTTAAAATGTGAATGGAATATTTCACCTCTGCAGGGAGGGGACTGGAGGGATAAATTTAACTGGGTAAATAAAGGAGGAGCTCAAAAATCCAATCTTCCCCATAAAACAAAGCTGGCTGGAAGCGTGCAAGGAAATTATTCCTCTCAAGGAAGCACTAAAAGCTTTTAGAGCTGAATTCACATCAGCATTTCCCTCACAGGTTTTAGATACTCAGGAGGAGAGGTATGAAAACCATAATCAGAAAAAAAAGCCGAGTGAGGAGTGGGAAGAGCCGGGGTCAGGACACACCGATGCCCTTTCACAGAAGATGATGATGAATAAACATGAAGCTGCTTTTCAGCCGTTCTGGGTTCACCACAAAAACCTCAGGTCCCAGTCCAAACTGCCAGAGGTGGGGGAAATATTTTGGTTTTCCAGCCTGACCACACAGAGGTCACCAAAATCTTCTCATAAATCTCTGCTTTTGAGGCTTTCTCAACTCTCTCTTGCTTTTTTTCCCTCCCCCTAACTTTTGTCCTAAAGCAGTGGAGAGCGTGGAAAACAAACCAAACTTGTTTTATGATGACCTCAGCTGGTAGCAAAATGAATTCAGTTTGTCATCCAAAAGAAGTTCCTACAGTTTAAAAGAAAATCTGTAGAAATTAAAGATACTTCAGGAGAAATTCACCCACAAGAAAGTGAATGCCTCTGAAAAACAAATCCCTCTTCTACCTCTGTTGTTGCACTGCATTATTTGTTCACTGCAAAGTCGTTAGTCCGAAGAAAGGAAGGAGTTAATTGCTGAGCAATGTTAATTTAAAGGCTACATGGGATTTTTCATGCCGCCAAATAAATCAGACAGAAATCGGATCAACAGAAATGCCTAACGCCCATTTCTCTGCTAAAATTCCCTGCCAAAACAACTTCAGTCGTGGCAGGTGAACTTGAACTATTCCTCAACTGAGATAAGACTACAAATAAAACCAGAAACTGTCCATATCTTGTGTTCTTGTGTTTTAAATCACGGAAAGGAACACAGCTGATGGATACCAGGAGACAACACACCCCAACATTCCTTTCTGTCCCATTCCCATGGACAGCATCGTTTCTCCAGCTTAACACTTTAAACTAACATTTTCAAAAGCATTTCATGGTTTGAAAGAATGGTCAATTAACCTTCAGTTTCCTGGGGGGAACCCTGGTGAGAAAACACCGAAAACAAGGAAAAAACCCCAATTTTTTTAAAGTCCAACCATCAGCCTGCAGCTCCAGCTTGGAGCTGACCTGATGGAACATGGAACAGCTGGAGCGCCCTGGGCTGTGGAAGGGGCTGAAGCAAGATGAGCTTTAAGTTCCCTTCCAACCCGAGCCATTCTGCAATTCCATGAGTTCCTCAGACCAATCCCAGCACCTCCAAGGGCAGGGACTCAACACCTCCCCGTGCCCGCTGCAGCGCTGGACTTCCCTCATTGTGAAAACGCTCTTTGCTCCGATTAACTGGAATTTTCCTTGTTGGAACTTGCCCCTGGCCCCTCCGGGTGTTTGGAGAACCGAGCCCTTTATCCCTCCCCGCTGCAGGTTAAGCTCCCCCAGTGAGCAAACGGGGCAGGAGCCACCCTTCGCTCCTGGCCTGGCGCAATCCTGCCCTTCCAAGGCTTGCAGATCTCCTGAACCTGGAGAAACCAGCCCCTGCATGGAACGTGTTCCTGCAAGGAAAGCAGCCAGGGGAAAAGCCCAGCACAATGGCTTGAACAGGCTCCAAGGAGAGCTGAAAGGAACGTTGTAGTTTATCCTCAACCCCCTCCCAGAAAATATTCAGCTGTGGGAGAGCATTTTTGTAAAGAGTTTTTTAAGTTACAAGGTAAGGGTATGACGACTCTGAGATGACCTTTTAATAAGTTACAGCCCAACGTTAATTAATCCAGCCTGTAATTAAGGGAACACTTGCAACTGTGCAAACTCCATGCCTCAGGCTCTGCCAGTACGGTGACTTTTCCTCTTATTTCAGTTCTCCAGAGGTGCCTGATAAAGGCATTGATTTATAGAAGTATTGATTAATCTCCACTTCTATCGACAGCAATTAACAGAGAGAGATTTGACGCTCATCAGAGTGAACAGATTCTCATTAAGAGGAGAAAAAAAAGATCTCCGTCTTCACATTTCATCCCCTCCATACTCTGTGGTAAACTGGCAAGCACAAGGAAATACATTTATCACGGATCTTCTGGGTGTTTGTTGTGCAAGGATATTGGGAGTATTTCCACATTTCAGCTTTGCTGTGCAGAGCCCAAAGGACCCGGTGTCATCACTGACTTCAAACTGCCTCTACTTAAAGGCCAATTTCCTGACAAAGAAGCTTGGTCCCTGTTTTGATGAGGGGTTTGTACGAAGAAAAATCTGGTCTAAAGAAGAGACCTGGACAGTCCAAGTCAGTATTTTCTGGGACTGGATCTCTGGTCTGGGGCTGATGTGGGATTTGACTTTGGCTCAGCTGTTTGCTCCGTGTCCCTCTGGTACCATCCCAAATTCACATCATTATCATCAGACTTCACTCTCTGCTGGCTGAACCACGCTTAAAAAGCCTCTGGTGAAAGAGGAGGCAGAATTACGGTGCTCAGAATGAATGATTCTATTTCTTCTACCAGGTTGCTCCAAGCCCCGTCCAACCTGGCCTTGGGCACTTCCAAGGATGGGGCAGCCACAGCTTCTCTGGGCACCCAGTGTCAGGGCCTCAGCACCCTTACATCTTCATCCCTCCCATCCTCATCCCTCCCATCCTCACCCCTCACCTCCCGCAGCGCTGAGGCTCAGAACAGGCACTGCCTGCCCGGGGCTGTCCCGGCTCCGTTCCCGCTCCAGCCGCTCCCGCGCCCCTTCCCGCGCCCATCCCGGTACCGGCGGCGGGCGGGGACAGGCGGCTCCGGCCGCTGCCTCTGCTCCGCTTCCCGCAGCGCCGAGCGGGGCATCGGGCACCGGGTACCGGGCACTGAGCACCGGACATCGGATATTGGGCATCGGGCACCGGGCACTGAGCACCGGGTACCGGGCATCGGATATTGGGCACCGGGTACCGAGTACCGGGCATTGAGCACCGGGCATCGGATATTGGGCATCGGGCACNTTCACTCTCTGCTGGCTGAACCACGCTTAAAAAGCCTCTGGTGAAAGAGGAGGCAGAATTACGGTGCTCAGAATGAATGATTCTATTTCTTCTACCAGGTTGCTCCAAGCCCCGTCCAACCTGGCCTTGGGCACTTCCAAGGATGGGGCAGCCACAGCTTCTCTGGGCACCCAGTGTCAGGGCCTCAGCACCCTTACATCTTCATCCCTCCCATCCTCATCCCTCCCATCCTCACCCCTCACCTCCCGCAGCGCTGAGGCTCAGAACAGGCACTGCCTGCCCGGGGCTGTCCCGGCTCCGTTCCCGCTCCAGCCGCTCCCGCGCCCCTTCCCGCGCCCATCCCGGTACCGGCGGCGGGCGGGGACAGGCGGCTCCGGCCGCTGCCTCTGCTCCGCTTCCCGCAGCGCCGAGCGGGGCATCGGGCACCGGGTACCGGGCACTGAGCACCGGACATCGGATATTGGGCATCGGGCACCGGGCACTGAGCACCGGGTACCGGGCATCGGATATTGGGCACCGGGTACCGAGTACCGGGCATTGAGCACCGGGCATCGGATATTGGGCATCGGGCACCGAGCACCGAGCACTGAGCACCGGGTACCGGGGACTGAGCACCCGGCACCGACCGCTGAGCATCGGGCACTAAGCACCGGTACCGGGCATCGGGTACCGGGCACTGGGCACCGGTACCGGGCACCGGGCGTTGGGCACCGGCTCCCCGAAGCCGCNGCGGGTCCCTCCCCCTCCTCCCTCCGGAAAGTTGCACAAAGTTGGGTTAATCGGGGTTTTTCCCCCTTTTATTCGCCGCTCTCCGCTGGGACTCGCTGCCCGCCCGCCCTGCCCGGGCCGGTGCCG